>OX411310.1:109000101-109600101 GCA_948150685.1 Rhaphigaster nebulosa | reverse complement strand
ATAGCTAATCAATTTTGTAGGAATAAAGTAATAACAGTATTCATTGCATTTAAGATGTTATAGTAATTAAAAAAATTCAAATATAAATCCAATAAACATTAAATAAAATAAACAATGAAAGAAATGGTGGAAATGGAATACTGTTATTACTTCATTCCTACAAAATTGATTGGCTATAGTTTTGTTTACATATTTAACAATTTTTCAATTAATTTTGTCTCATATGATGAAAAAATAAAATGAGAGAACTTAGAACCGTTAAAACATGAGGGTATCATCAAAACTCTGCTTCGGCATAAAGTATAACCTAGAATCGTCATACTACCGACCATCAGACTCTTTCTGGAGTAATCAGGATGCAGCAATATGAATATGTATGCCTGAATATGTGGCGAGCAGTGCCAATGAAATATGCACCATTCTATAGCCTTAAAACATTAGTTAACTCGCAGCAGACTCTGCCAGCCGCTACGATGGGCAGTACCAGTGGTAATCTACCTTTAGAAATGGATTAAATTGTCTCACTTTTGCCTTTCAGCTCACTTTTGCCTTGATCCCTATTACACAACTGATTTTTTGTCAAATTTTGTTTAGTGAGTATTGTGGGACTTCAGTTTAATGAACCTCAATATAACAAATTTTTAAAAATCCCCTTGAACAAGCTATAGTATTCGATAAAAAATTATATCTCTACATAACGAATAGAGCATGTAAACAAACCTTGAGATTACACATTTAAAATGTTTAGAAAAAATAATTTACTTTTGAACAACAAATTTATAAAAAAAAAAATAAAAAAAAAAAAAAAAAAATTATAGTTGGAAAAGAGTTTTGTATTCCAACAAGCACATTAGCTACAACATTTAAAAGTGAAGAAAAGTTAGAAGAAGTTTTGTCTTTGAAAAGTAAATTGTTAAAATCTTGTGAGCTTAAGTATTTGGAAAAGAAGGTGTTTTGAAGTGACTAATACAATGCCGAGATCAAAATGTGCCGATCGGGGAACCCAATCCTTTAAGGAAAAGCTCAAGAATGTCGGTTCAATGATAGCTTTCTGTTTTATTTTTTCAATTGTCTTTTGTATTATGTAATTTAGTGTTATCCTTTTCTTTTTATTCTTTATACTTTTTATCTTACTTGTATTTTCTGTTTTTTATCATTTATCATTTTTACTGTTACTGGTACTGCCTCTTTTCTCTTTTTTCATTGTTGTTATTTTGTTTTCATTTTAGCCCTGAAGATGGCCTAAAATTTAGGCCGAAACGTAGGCACAATTATATAAGACCACACTTATTAAGTCTATTTCTTTGACCGCACCCCCGATCAACTTCTCCCTTTAAATATAAATATACGGTCAACAATAACTCCCTCCTTTAAAATTAATTGCATGTCTTTTGGTGAAATAAGTTTAAATAATTGTTGATGATAATCCCATATGATGGTTTACTGTAACAGTTAAAATTTTATTACTCTATGCTATTCATTTGTACTATTATTATTATTTTTATATAACTTTTTAGGAGTGCAATGTATATGTCTGAACTTCTTTATATCTTTGCTCATTTGGATCCAGCTGCTCAAAGATTGGTGTCTTCCATTAAAGGTTGGGCGAAAGTTGTAGGTCTTACAAATCCTTCTCCTGGAAGATGGATTACTAATTTTTCCTTAACATTACTTGCCCTTTTTTATCTACAGATTGAAAGGAGGTTACCCTCTATCGACGATCTATTCAAATTAGCGGGTAAGTTATGTTTTACCATTATATATTGTTGTTTAGAGTCAGTACGAATTTCACTATTTCATTGACACAATGGCCATAGTAGAGTTGCATCATTTTTTATATGTAATGCTATAAGTTCTGTAAGTTTTAATGGCTCTGTTGATTCCATTCCTTTGGTTTGAGAGAAAAATCATTTAAATCAATCTATGATATCCTCAAATCTATGAAATGTAAGCCAGGAAAAAAATTATTAATTGGAACCTCATTTTTATAATTTTCTTTTTCACTATTTCTTTGCTAATTACCTAAAATTAGCATTTTAAGATTCCTACTTAATTCTCTCCGATATCACTTAATTATGTGAACAGAAATTTTATGAGTTTGGAACAATATAAAATATTCTTGGCTATAAAGGTATATTATTATCGATAGTTATATTACCTAAATTTAATTATCATTGTAATAGAACTCATCTTATCCAGATCTGCCATACCTGAAACTTTTTTTTTTAAATAAGTACTTTTGTTTTCGTTCACAAAAAACTGATTCGTTTTTTTAATTAAATTGTAATTAAAGATGCATCTATACAAAAAATTTGTATGCAAAGTTTTTTTGTTTTTTTTTTTAATAGCTAATTAGTATTTAATGAAAATTATGTGAAATTCTTTAAAGTGAGTCATGTATTTTTTAAAAAAGCGAATTCTTCTAGGCTAATTACAGTTGTTATGAAAATTGGAATTGCAATTTTTCACTGAAGCCCTACCTCCATTATGTTTTTAGACTGGGAGCCCGATGCATGTTAAACCACCTCATGAAACTTAAATCTACAAATAATTTTAAAAATTAGTTTCTACAACACAAGCCAGAAATGCATTTCTGGCAGTCCTAAAACTCTTACTAAGGAGCTAATTAGTCTGATGAAGTAATGAATTATGTCACAATAACCAGCCCATCAAACATACGATTAGCTTTTGTTTTAATCATTCTCTTGTTTCTCAAAGATGACGAAAATACTTTTCTGGCTAACAAAATATTCTTACTAATGACTAACAGAAGAGAAAACATAATAGCAGCCCTTTAAGACCTTTTAGACGATCTGACTGTAAAAAAAACGGGTAGTGAGTAAAGTATGTGTGGCTACATTTTTTGACGTAGTAGTATGTTTAGACGACCGGATCGGACCAGAAAAAACGGAAGTCACACCTATATCTGGTCTAGTGTCAAGCATTTACACAACCCATTTGGAGGGGCGTGACTCCCGTTTCCTCCAGTCTGGTCCGATCATCTAAGACAGAGTACTGCTATGTATGAGTCTGTAGATTGGAAATTAGCATAAGAGTTTTAGGATTAGGACCACCAAAAATGCATTTCCTTGTTAAGTGTGGTAGAACCTAATTTTAAATTATTTGCAGATGTATGTTTTATGAGCTGTTTCAACATGCATCCATCGGGCTCCCGATCTATTTGTTTCTCCACGTATTTAAACGAAGAATTTAGTTCATTATTGCTTCTGGTAAAGGTTTACTCCTTAGTTTTTTCTCACTTTTTATTTGATTATAATTCAACAAAGTATATATAGCGGTGTTTTTGCGTAAACATAAAGTGAAAAGTGAGGATATGCCTTGTTAAAGGAAGGGAATGAGAAATTTTTTTTTCACATTACTTTAATAAATGTGATTATTATAAAGAATTTTTATTTATTCATCATACCATCTTTTATCTGGAATTTGCCATTATCCAGAATAGCCCTGGCCATATTAATCTATACAAACGTGATTCCACTTTATTTTAATAGCATTATATTTTCCAATAGAGGTGCTTGTATTTGTTTAATTTGCATTATTTCATTGTATATTAATTATTTCCAGGTCCAAATGATACAAGATATGCAGAAGAAATAAATTGTAGCTTTATCAGGGATCTAAGAAATGTAAGGTTAGACTTAGATCATAGTAAGACTAGTGCAGAGCTATTGTTAGGATTTTTTCATTTCTATCAGAATTTAGACTTCAATAGTAAAGCAGTAAGTTTGTGCTCAGCAAAACTAATTAATAAGCCCGACTACTCTGCTATGTACATTGTTAATCCTCTTGAAAGAAACCTCAATGTTTCAAAGAATGTTAGTCTTGAAGAAGTAGAAAGGCTACGTATTGAGACAAGAAATGCAGCCTGGGCCCTTGAAACAAGTTCAAAGTTAGTTGATATATTTCGCAGCTCTCCTGAATCATTACTTTCTAAACGAAAATATGTATCAAGAATGGTAATGGTAAAAGATCTTTTTCAAACATAACTGATTTGATTTATTTTATACAACTATTAGTCTTCTTCTATTAATTACAGGGTTTTATGATAATTATTATTTCTGGAACCATCTGTTTTGTTGATGTAATTATGGACTGTAACAATGTAAGAACATACTGTAAAATAATTACTACAGTAGAACTAAAGTCAGTTATTCATAATTGTATTTTATAGATCTATGTTAAAAGTAATCAGTTGTAATCAATGAATGATAGATTTCAATTTTATAGAATTTTCTGTTACTTCACCTGTTGTATTTGAAAATGTTACATTTTTTATTCAGAGAAAGTAGCAGGCACTTTAAAATAAAATGAGACAAACATTAAGTATTGGGTACTTTGATATAGATATTTGCCATTTCCATTAGCTGGTTGGCAATTGGTATATGTAATAAGTATCATGTTGATTATTCAAGTCGCTCTTCAGTTAGACTGAGAAAGCTTAGCTGGGTGGTTAATGGTACATGTGACAAAAAGTAGCAGATTGAAATAGCCTGCTACTAACTTCTTTAGGTCTGGTTATGCTGGATGATACAAAAACTATCAGATATGGGTAAGGAACAGGAATAAGTTTTCGCCGGAACACCAAAGATGTTACAATCCTCTCGAAATAGCGTTGTTGTTTTCTTTTAAATCACTTAGTTTGTTATGGGGTATCTTTTAAGACTGTATTTTATCCCTTTTTTTTTTTCAAGATGCATATTTTTTTATATCAAGATGCAAAGTTCAGTTTTATCATTTTCCTTAATTTTTTTTTTTTCATTTTTCATTTGCTGCTCATTACTCTTAGTTTATCATATTCTTTACATTTATTTCAATATGTTAATGTTTCGAAGTTTTGTCCTTCCTATGATGTATACTATTTTAATCCTGTGAAGCAGTCATGTATTTTGTAAACTTTCATAGGCTATGCAAACGAGTATATTTTATTATTATAGTTTTTTTAACAAAGCCTTGGGATACTTATAAAGCATGCCAGAGATAAACTAAGAATAAAGTAAACAATATAGAAATAAAGAAAACAAATATCCTAATGTTTCCATCAACTGTTTCATTAGATAACTGATTGCTATTTTACATTTTGAAGTTAAGACAAATTTTGTAAATAAAGTTTATTGTTTAGACCTTGTTAGCTATTATTTATTTTATCTTTGTTCGCAATGTTTTGACAAATCGTTAAATAAAAAATATTGAATTGTAAATATAGCTATAGTTGAGAAAGAGCTGTAATTTTGTATATCTGATTCATTAAAAGACTGCTTGAGTATTTATTTTGATAAATAATGTTTATAATTGTTTGATGTTTTTATTCTTGATGATAATTGTTTTCAGGAACCTAGTCTTTACATCTTATGATCCTGATGCCTATGTTGTGTTGAGGAAGCAAAGTTATTACTTATATTTAAAAAAGTTATTATTTATATGAGTACTAAAAAAAAAAAAAAAGTGAAAATCAAATATTTTGAGCTAATGGCAACTACTGTATAGAGATATCTTTCTTTACACATGGACAAACAGCTAACTTGGAAATAGCGAACATTCATATTACACAAATTAAATTATTAGAAATTTTTGATGATTGAAGAGATTATATGCTTAAAAATAAATTTACTGTTGACAAGACAATCAGACCAAACCTATGACTTATTTGTTATATACTTACTGTAGTTCAAAAATGCTGCAAACTATTAGACTATGGTTTATTATTATTTATTTGTTATATTTATTATTAATTACTAATAACATTATTGGAGGTATTTTGAAATCATTATAGCAAGACAAAAAAAAAAAAATATATATAATTGGGTTTTGGTGTGATGATTTCAAAACACTGCATTTTTCCTCTGTTTTCACAAATAACAGAGATTTGGATGTGTGAAAATAGGCTGACATTTTGAAACAAAGTGGTGGATGGTTATCTCGAGTTCCGAGGATCACTCTGGGATAACCTGTGACTTAGGTGCAAAATCTGAAAAAAAAAATCGGTCCATTAGTTTCAGATAAAAGTTGTAAAGGGCTGAAGAACTTATTCGATTTTTGGATTCCATGTTTTAAACTAAAATCTCCAATTTTGAGGGAAGGTTCAAATTGTTTATTTTTGGTTGATTACAAAGATTTATTATTCAACAGTAATATTGCTTGCAAACAGACTTCCATTGGCTTATTTAAGCAAATGAGTCCCCAATTTTTAATAAGTGGCCTTGACTAGTTCTAATAAACTGTTGCCTGATTTCTGAAAAAAAAAAAAAGCTAGACCATATTTTGGATCAAAACCCTTCATTCATGAAGTAGAATGGCTCCAAAACTGATGCTGGGAGAAGTACACACATAAAATGTGAATATATCTCTCTGGACACATCGACCCAAAATGGGATAAGTAGTGAACATAGGGCAGGGGGCAGAATCTAATTTAAAAGAAAGTGCGAAAATGGGGACATATAGGATAAACGGCACTAGAGGTCGCTAGTGTGGCAATAGCAGATCCGATTTTCCGGCTTCTTTTGGACTCTCCTATGTTTTAGAAAGACAGAAACCGTCCAACCTTTTCTCTGAAAACTTGGAAGACCTTCTCTTTTATCATAATCACTCTAGCATTTCAGTTCTGTGCGCACTCCTTACATATACATTAATAATTTCTTAAGATGGCATTACCCAATCCGTTTTCCCTTCCATCGTTGTTTTTTTTTTTCATTCTTTATAGTAGAGTTGATTGATCTTTTTAATTTATATAGAACAATCGAAAACCATTAATTCAAAATCGAATTTTTATTCATTTAAAGTTGCACCCCGACCAAGTTTTATATGTTAAAGAAAGTAAATAATACATAGGCAGTTTACATGATCGGTTTTTCTACCGTTTTGTTCGAAGGTTCGAACCGTCCTTCAAAATCGATCGTGTAGGGCTAACCTTACACAGTCAATCGGAATGACATCCAAACTGACGATTGCCATTCCGATTGATTGAACTGCGTTTATACTATCAATTGGAATGCCTATCGTCAGTTTGGATATCATTCCGCCTGACCAGGTAGGGTTTATCCAAGGCCCGTTTCACACTTATACGGTTTTATAAGATACTGTTCTAATCCGGTGACTTTTACCAGGCGCCTGACATATGCACAACGAACATGCGATAAAATTTCAATCCGTACAAGAACCTGATTTAAACCGCATGTCACCGGACGCCCCCTCGAGCCTTATAGGTACCTTGATGCGGTATGGGTCAGAGAGAATTAAAAAAAAATTGTTCACCGTTGAATAAGCTACAACATGAAATATTTTTTAAATTGTAATTTAATTGTTTAATAAAGCATTTCTCTTAAAGAATCTAATCTTTATGTTTTACCTTTACGGTATTTTTAGTGTTGGATATAGTTTCAAAAGGCAACCGTTTAGTTAAGTTTTCTGTTGATAACTATTCAGAATTTCCTATTTACCTGTTTCCTGAACAAAACTGGGAAATAATGTTGGCTTTCTAGCGACGAAACACACTTTTTAATATTTTATAATTCCGCTACTGTTGGGACACCACCGGTAGAGAGTTTGTGGAACGACACCTCAATAGAACATTATTATTGTTTCAACTACATCGCTGTATGTCGAATCCTAATTTTCAACGGAAATAAATGGTCCCCTGATTCCAAGTTTCGCAAAATGGTGTTTGTTTGTGGGCGTGTGTGTGGTAAGCTCAAAAAAGAAAAATTGTACGAAACTGAAATTGTGCATATAATGTAGTTATCATGCGGTTTGAATCATGTTATATGGTAAATCATTTGACTTGTCTCGGTCATCTATTTAAGTGTGTAACATAACTGATTATAAAATATTTTCTATCACTTATAACATTCCGAGTAAAAAAAATTGAGTAATTCTTCCGCAGAGCTCCTAACGACCTTGAACCGGTCTAGATTTTACTTCACGCACGCTGCACATGCCCACAACAAATACTCAAACCAATCTTACACAATTCATTGAAGGTTTGGCCAGATTTTCCGTCTTTTTATTGTTACACTCCAACAGCTTCTACATTTCTCCTACTTTTTGAATTTCCCGCGATTCATTTCAAATTCCCGCTGGAGATATGTTAGGTAGATGTTGACCCTTCAAGAAACGTTTTGAATTACCCGCCTCTCCGTAGCTGATATATACCGCCTATCCCTTGCTGAGAACAAATAATGTAATATTTTATTTTTCAACGTATCTTGACTCTCGGCAATACGGGTTTCGGAAGCATTACCTACCGACGAGTTCTCTTTATCCTTCTTAAATTTTCTTTCTTAATGCTTGTTCATTATTCTTAATTCAATCTATTAAAATAAGTTGGCCCCACTATTTCTTTCCAATCGAATACAAAGGATACATAGCATGGGTAATTTTCCTGATTACCTGATTGAGGAAAATCACTCTCTGTGATGACACGGTTTTTCTCCATAGTTTGGTTATTATTCCCTCAACCGTGGTGCAGGTGGTGACGATGTGCTCAGCAGTTTCCTGAACTCCACAACTGGGACATAGAGGATTAATGTCCTTTCCGAAGTCATGGAGCTTTGCACGGAATCCCCCATGTCCGGTGAGAAATTGCGACATCCAGTAATCAGGGAGGACTCATTTGGCCTTCAATCGTGAATGGACGTTGGGAAAGTATTTTCTCAAGGTAGCTCCTTTCTGAGTAGTTACTCACCGTCGATTCCACTCCTCTATGGTGTCCTTCTTATTATACTTTTCCATTTCCTTGGATATTCCGCAATCCTACCTCGGAGATTCTCCTGAAGACCTGCTGAGCCTCCATTCTTGAAATCATACTTCGTCTGCTCTTTTTGCAGGAGGAGGTCGAGGACCTGCACCACCTCAAGAACAACAGTTTTATAGGCTTTGGTCACCCGCAGCAGAGCCATTCTCTGAGGGTTGTTTATTACGATAGCAGCTCTGGGCCTCCTCTCTCCACTGTTCAGGGTTATTATCCTTGACGTGAGGCCAAACCACGTTCCCAGGGCAATTTGGCTCCTGGATCGCCATATCATAATATTGGAACATAGCACGAAATTCCTGTCACAACGCGCCGGCGGCCTATGTTTAGCTGCAGAACGTTGAGCCTACTCATAATAGGTGACCTCGCAATATGAATTGGGCATTCTCAGCTACCCGCTTGGTGCCTTGTCTTGATCTCACAAACAATTGGCACACGTCGGTTTGGCATTCTTTATCTTTTCTGGGCAATGCTTAGCAATATATCCTGCAGCCCCACACCATTTGCAGACTATGTCTTCTGCCACGCAAGTGCCCTTTGTGTGACCGTATCCCTGACATTTAAGGCAGCGAGGGGCATCAATATAGTCACCAAAGGTCAAAGACCACCAACTTCCAGCCATGGTTTCTTCCTTTATTAGGTTAAACCTCAAATGTGTATTTCTAGCACCCAGTTTTTCGTAATGCCACAGAGGAGGACAGGGGCTTTAGAAGGTCTGTTTTGTCCTCTGTCGCAGTGACTAATTTTTCAGTTAACCTAATCTACACCTTTTCGAGGTACTGTGCAGTCCAAGGCTTTTATTTCGATCCTAGGCTTCCTCCTCATAGGCAGTTTTGCCTCAAGGCCAGTCTCTCGAAGCTTCTGTCATTGGATTATCTTGGCGGTATTAGCTTAATCTTCAATGTGAACCAACACTGAACCAGCCCTGGTAGTACGGATCATTCTAGCCATGACGCCAAGTTCAGATGGTGTGGGAAGACCCTTTAATAATCACTAGCAGCGTTCCCTCGTCCAGCTATTGTTAAATATGTTGATCTAATTGTGTTCGGCTCGTACTTCGGCAGTGACTTAATGATATCTGCAAAAGTATTCTTCTTTACCAGGGCTGCCCCACTGTTCACTTTCTTCTCATTATCTCCATCCTCGACACTCGGAAGCGTCTTCTTCTTTCTAACTACCTGAAACCCATCAGAATCTTCTGGATCTCCAGCTGGTTGAACTTCGTCCTCAGGAGGCGCTATTGTGGTCACTGCCATCGACCTAGGTTTCTGATTCACAACACTTGTCACCCTGATCTCGTCTATATCCAGCGGTACTATCCTCTCAGCAACACCGGAAGCTATTAGGCTATAAACATCCTGATTAACTAGAGTTTCTTTAACTATCTCTCTTATAAGATATGGAATAACTTCCATCTTCATTCGATACTCCATGATTTTGTCGTAGTACGTACCAATGATGTCAGCTAAGGTTTTCACTCGACTGTTAATATGAGATTGAATGATAGACGCTATTATTTTTCTGTTTCGCAAAAACTTTTAGATTATTTTGAATTTTGAATGCCTTTTCCACTAACTTATCCAGGACCACTTCCTCGGGTTTAACACGCTGTCCTACAACTCGCGTGTAATCCTGCGTCTCTATGGGCACTTCTATGTTGTCCCTCTCTGCTATTATACTGCTCTGCTAGCTCCTCGCCCTAAAATGACCACTAGGTAGTAATAGAGACTAAAATCTAGTCTTACCTTCTGGTTGGCTGGCAGCCAATTTTTCAGTTTTTGTATGGCTATCATTTAATAATCAATACTGCTTTAGTTTGTATTTTTCAACGGTTCAAATCCGATCTGGGCGAGTTGAAATTTATTTCGTGGCGAACCCATATAATAATTCTTGACCTTTCCACTCTGGTTAGAATAGGTTGGTAATCAATAACCCGTAAGGAACAACCCGTCCTGTTTGTCTTCATAGGGGCAGGAAAGGACGTTAAACTCCAATAAAAAAAGTTTGTATTTAAATTCATAAAACAATAAAAAACAAATAGGCTAATGGTAACCAATACCAGATGTAACAAGAACTATCATAAGCTACCTTATGATTTTAGAATGTACCCAATACTTAGTACAGTATCTAAACAACTTGGATCTCTGATCACTCACTTTTTGAATCCTGAAATGACTAAATTGGAAGGCCACATTTTCTTTTTGATTAATAATTTTTTATAATGATAATGCAAAGATTCTTAAGAAAACAAAACTAACTGTTAAATGTTTTTATTATAAGATTTTTGTTACAATTGTTTTATTTTATATTCTGCTAAAACAAAAATTTGGAATTTGTGTGTGTATGTGTATAGATTTATGTATTTCTACTTCACACCTTTACCAGGTTATATGTTTTGACTAGCATCATAAATGCAATTGGAGTAATATTGCAGGCATTTATACGATTGCTTGAAGTCTTGGTTCTTCCTTTTCTTTAGAAGTTTCATCGGCAGGAATATCTTCATCTGCTGCTTAAACAAATACAAATCAATCAATTTTAAATTTTGAAAATGTGATTAATCCGTCGATGTACTGGAACTTGGAATAATAAATTTATGTGCAACAGCTGATTATCTATTTATTTATTTTTTAGTTGGAATTTGTTTTATTGAATTATATTATTTTGGTTGAATAATAATCGATCAGGGATCGAATAATAAAAAAAATTACAAGATAATTTGTTGTTTAGAAGAACTATTAAAAAACATTTCATTTCTTTTTTTAGTTTCAGTTCGTTTAATTTTTGCTCTTTTTATTATTTGTTTTAATGACAATGGTACCCCTTGGTAGTAGGGTTCTACATGGGGTGAACTACCCCTCATGGTACACCCCTCCTCGCAAGTGTTTTGTTCTTTAAGGGAGAACATTGTTTGTTATACACGTTTTTTAAATTTTTATGTTAGTTATACTTTGTATTGAAAATGTAAAAGCTGGTACATTAAATATTAATTAATGTTAATAAATATAATAGTTTGTGGTGTGATTTGGCAAGTGTATCATAACTATTAAACATTATTTGAGATTTAGTTAAGATAGTAAAAGCTTAAAAAAATATTATATATGATAGAAATTTTACCTAAATCCTTCTTCATGACCCTTGGTATGAAATCGTGATCTCTGAACCATGGCCAGGCGACCGATGCTTCCTTTTCGACCTGTATATACAATTAATTTACTATATCTTGAAAAAAGGCCACCAAATTTTTATCAGATACACAATATTTGTACATACCGATGTGATTTCATTTCTTCTACCAATACGAGGAACGGATTTCGCTGCTTTTAAAAAGAAATCGTTTCTTCGTCCAATACGTGGTACAGACTTCATATTCTTAGCGAAGAAGAAATCGTTTCTTCTACCGATCCTCGGGACAGACTTGGCTGCTTTGAGAAAAAAATCATTTCGACGAATCATTACTGGAATCAAATCTTCTGAAGAGTCGTCCATAATTGAGCCGCAGGTGCTTTCTGTTACGATTAACAGAACACCAACTGCAAATTACTACTATTAGTAATTGATCATCTCTAAAATTATTTTAAAAATAATTAATGTTTCTCGTTGTTAAAGTAAAGAATCAAATTTACCTAATAGAAGAATGAATGGAATCGGGTGGAACATCTGAAACGAAAGGAAAATAGAAAATAAATTATAAGAAAAATAATGGAATATAATTAATTTTATGATAATGACTTATAAGTGCTGATACTTAATAATTTCCAACCTGCAAACTTTACAACTACCTGAAATTGAGGAAGTAAAGTAATCTGTCGAAATTTTCAATATCTTGCTTTAAATGTCCTCCGAGTCCAAAATTTTAGAGATGTGAATCAACTGTATATTTCAAGTTGACTCTCCGCCCAAACTTTTTTAAAAAAATAATACTTTTTAAAAGTGAAATACCATTGATAAATTTAGTTTAATAAAAAATAAGCACTCTGACTACGGTTTACAACGGGATACAACCCTATTCATCCTAGGGGACGCAATGTGCTTGCATATCCTACTCAAACGCGTTGGTGGATTGTTAGTGAAGTTGACGCACATAAATATTGAAACTTGGTGTTGTAGTCTGGTGCCTTCCATTCCCAAACGAATATCAAGTCTTCTTTACTCAATACATTAATTTACTTTCTGTATGTTTACACACATAGATGCAAGGAGCTTTCTTTATTTCTGCACAGATGAATAGTAGGGAATGTATTTGCAAGAGGCTGTAACGTGTAGGTAAAAGCGCCTACTGAATTACTACATCAAGGTTGAATATTCATGGGCGTCAACTCCACCAACAATACACCAATGCGTCTAAGTAGATATGCAAGTACCTTCCGTCTCTTGGGACGAATAGGATTGTAAGAATAAAATTTGTTTCCGTAGTCGGAGTTTTTATTACACCTTTGTACGCAGTGAAGAAAGTATTGTAATAGCGAAAACTTTCAGATTTCAACGAAAATATTCATTTTGACCATCCCTGAATCCATTTTGGCTAGTTTCGTCGTGACGTCTGTACGTACCTTCGTGCTTATCTCCTATAACTCAAAAATGCTAGCCGTAGAAATTTAAAATTCCGTATTTAGGATAGTTGTAAAATCTGATGTTATCTGTGATCCTCTCTTTTTGGTCACTACATGATCATCGGAAGTGATATTTTTCTTGAACGTCATTATTGATTTTCATCGAAAATTATATTGAAATATAATGCAAAATGTCTCAAATTTGGTATTTTTGATTTAAATAATATTCTAGATTTTGGCAAACCGAAAGCGGTATTTTACTTGGAACTCATAATTAACTTTCATCAAAAATTATATTAAAATATGTGTAAAACATCTCAAATTTGTTAAATAAGACTTTTATATCAATATGAATAATATACTAGATTTCGGTTAAAATTGGTTTGCCGGAAGTTCCGCTTAAAATGTCGACAACGTCGATTTCCAATGCTTTACTAGTGGCATTGACAGTTCTAATGTTGTCACGGAACACTAAGAAATCTCTTGGAAACTAGTTGCATACTGAAAGAAAACGACATATAATAACGGAATGAGACCTCCAGAAACAAGAGTTTGTATGTGTTAATAGATGGATATCGCGATGCCGTGTTGTTTTTAAGATACTGCCTTCTTTGGAAACTACTTACCAAATAACTTTTTAGCCACCTATTTATAGTTTAATAGGGAGTCATATGGTGTCTACATCAGATATTTCAATTAAATTTTATTTTGACGTTTTTAATTTTCAAGTATTTGCTATTTATAATTTATTACTACATGATCATGAACTTACAAATGTATAATAAGATAAATTAACAAAAAGCCGAAATTACTTAAAATATAATGAAATATTATTTCAGTGTTTTGAGCTCACAGTGTTTCAAAACATTCACGGACAACCTTCACTTAGTAATTGAATTCATAAAATTTTTAAATCGGTCTTACTGCTCGCTCAAAAACTCATTAGATACTTCAAACGGACAGATTAAGCGCGTTTAATGAAACATTTCTATAGTATTTTGACTGCAAAATGTTTTAAAACATCCGCGAGATCACGAGTAATTTGAGTTGAAAGTCTTGAGATCAAACTTGAAATTTGATTACAAATGGTATAATAAGGTACATTAACAAAAAGCCGAAATTACTTAAAACATAATGAAAAATTATTTGAGTATTCTGAGCTCGCAATGTTTTAAAACATTCACGAGAAATATTCACTGAGTAATTTAAGCCATTAAACTTTTAAATCGGTCTTACTGTTCGCCCAAAAAATTGTTAAATACCCTCAAACGGACAGATTTAACACATCTGTTTATTAATTTGAGCTCAAAATTGGAGCGAATTGTTTGAGCCATTAAACTTGAAAATCGGTTGAGCTGTTCGCTCAAAAAAATCGTTAAATATCTACTAACAGTCAAGTCAGGTAAAAAAGAAAATATATTTCAAAAATTAAAATGGATCATTAACGGAGTTTTGAAGATGTTGAGAATGTATGTGCGTAAAACATGAAGGAACCTTTTATTTATTTATTTTTTGTACATGAATAAAGCCAAATTAGCTCTTAAATAGCATTTCATTACATTTTATAACTTTGTCTTATAGTTATTTACGTTGGGAAATATTAGAAGAGTGAATTAATAACTTTAGATCTCAACTTGCCCTCTCAACGGTTCTTATTGAAAAAACACCCATCTCAACTCACCCTACTATTTATTGGAGAGAACTACAGATGGGGGAGAATCGTCCCTTCCCTCTTCTCCCCTTTTGTAAGGTTAGAACATGAATTCATCTGCATTCTCCAGTATCTAGAGCTGCTCTACCCAATTCTACTCAAGTAGAATTATAATTTTGATATTAGTTTGATTTGTGAAAAAAAAATCAATATGATATTAACATCATCACATATCCCGGCTTAGAACTGATGGGGAGGAGAGGGGAAGTATTTACGCTATAGCCAAGCAGAAGCGGATTTAAACACAGGCCGACTAGGCACTTGGCTGGTGTGGCAAAATTAGAGTGAAATTAAATTTTCTATTCAAACCAGTTTTAAGTATTAAAAACATCTCAATTAAGCTCACATCAAAATAAAAATTATCTCCACTTAGTTTTTAATTAGAAACCAATAATTATTTTTGGATATAAGAATCTCCTCTCTTATCTCTGGCATTATCTGCCATGCCTTTGGTAGCCAACAGAACAAATCCGCCCTTGCATTGAAGGTTAGCTTTTTTCAATTAGTTAGACCTTTTAGCCCAACTGTTTTAATTCCCAATCTTAAAACTACCACCCACTCTTCCCTCTTTTTTGGATGTTGGTCATGGGTTTTTTTTTTGTTGATAAATACCGAATTTTTAATTGTTCATCTTAAAATTCTTTATCAGGTAAACTTTTTAAGTTTTAACTGATAAACCTATTTAATTTTATTATTATTTTGACATCTTTGGATTGCATATAGGTATTGTTTTATAGTAGTTTATTTTTTATATTAGATTTCTCTCATTGTCAGTAGATTTCATAATTAGAATGGCTGATTTTCAAGTATGAAAATATTATATGAAATGATAAAGGATGGCTTTGTTTTTAAAGCGGTATTAACTTCACTTTTAGTCATTAATGGTTGTTTTAAATTATTCTTGTAATGGGAATTAAAAAGAAAAAAATTCGTTTAATGTCGGATCTTTTGGGGAAAAACACAAAACAAACCTCAATAGCGATTTGTTATGATAATGCACAGGACCACGTGGTCTAGTGCGCTCTTAACCCCATGGGCCTATGCGACCTAAAGAGCCATCTACAGGAACTTACTTAGGCTGGGGCAATGCCCCGGAACCCCCGAATTAAAGGGAGTCCGAGACGGGGTAAAAAAATGAAGTAATATTTCGTTCGGTTGTTTCCGTACTGTATTTCCAAATAGCAAAAGCAGAGCGATCTTTTTCTAAACTGAAAATAATTGAAAGTTTGAACAATTACTGAAATAGTTAGATTGAAATAGAAATAATAGAAATAGTTGAACCCGGTTGGGGGTGCGGTCAATAAATAAACACACAAATAAGAAAAACTTATTATAATGTGTGCCGAAGTTTTGGCCTTAGTTTTAGGCCATCATCAGGGCTAAGAAAAAAAACAAGATAACAATAGATGTAAAAACAGTGGCAGTACCAGTAAATACCATTACTGGTACTGCCACTGTTACTTGATATGAATCTTTACCAATCTAACATATATATTAGCATATGTAATACATATGCCAATAATAATACATATGTAACATATATAATATATATTAGCATGAGCAGCCATTTTTTTTTACAGTTAACAGTAGATTTGTATTTTCCTTGCCAAGTTTAGTTGTTGAGAAAGAAAAATTGGAAAACCAGAATAACATAGGGTCAGTATTTTAATTCATTTTCATGAGTGTTCCGCTAATAATTACTTCCTTGTACGAAGTAAAGTAAGTATTGTAATCGCGAAAATTTTCGGTTTTCAAGTTTCAACGGAAATATCCATTTTGACCATCCCTAAATCCATTTTGACTAGTTTCGTCGTGGTGTCTGTACGTACGTACGTTCGTACGTATCTCGCATAACTCAAAAACGATTAGGCATAGAAAGTTAAAAAATTGTATTTAGGATTATTATATAACCTAGTTGAGGATCTCTCTTTTTGGCAACTACATAATTACCGGAAGTGGTACTTTTCTTGAAGGTCATAATTGATTTCCATCAAAAATTATATTAAAATACTTTGCAAAACTTCTCAAATTTGGTATTCATAACTTATATATTGATTTAAATAACATACTAGATTTTGGTCTAAATTGGAAAACCGGAAGCGGTACTTTACTTGATACTTTACTCATATTAGACTTTCATCAAAAATTATATTAAAATATAATGTAAAACATCTCAAATTTGGTAAATAGGACTTTTATATTGATGTGAATGTATTTACTATATTTTGGTTAAGATTGGTGAGCCAAATTGTGAGCCAAATTATATCCAATGCTAAACCATTGACATATCTAACTTTTTGAACATTTTAATGGTCCCGTATCTCAGTAGCTATCTCGGTAAATATTTTAATTTTCCCAACTCTTTTGGATTTGAACTTTACACTTATCTGTTAGGAATCTTGACATTTGACAATAATTTTCTTTTCTACTCGATCATTGTATCTATAAAATCCCTATTTCTTAACTTAAAATGTACAGGTAGCGGTTTTAAATTTGAGTTCGTCTCTTCCCACGAGTTTTGAATAAATATTTATTTACCATTTATGACTCATTTGATTTCCTTCTTCACTCTGCCTCTCTCTCTCACTTTTATGCTTAAATCTGAGACTGTCAAGCACATAACTAATAATCAGCAAGGAGCTGTGATGTAATCTCAACTGGTAGCTAAGAAAATGGCATGTTAGACACGAGGTTTTTCATTTATTATTTTAATTTAGTGTTATTTAAGGGTTCATCCATTCCATATATATGTATATATTTTTGTATTTATTGCATTTCCAGGCATGTTGAGGCCCTAAGCGGTAAAAATTTCGAGCCTCCCAAAAATAAAGTTTCAAGAAAACTCTTATTGAGTTATAAACAAAAAAAGAAAAGTAACCAAAATTTCATAATCAAAGGAAAGGAAATTTCACGGAGAAGTGACGAATTCCAATTTTGTTTCTTAAAATCTTACAAGGGCTTAAATAAAAGTGATGAAAAAACTGGAAGGTTTCAAAACTTTGACGACTGAGAGTCGGCGGATCGAGACGGGATGGGTTGGGTTTTAAAGATTTTGACGCGGGCATCAAAACCATGTATGATCCTTTGGATCATACTGGTTCAGCATTTTAAAGCCTTAAAACCTACCGTTTTCGAGATAATCCACGATATAGGTCCGCACGGGCCCTATGCCATCTTGCGTACGTGCCGTTGTCATGGCAACTTTATATCAATTTGAGTTTGTTTACAATAACTTTTAATGAGTGGGAAATTATATTTTGTTTCCATGTCCAACCCTAAAGGTAACTTAGGTATGAATATTACATATAGAAAACGGTATAGCTGAATCTAATTGCCTAACTGCTAAATTGAAGAGATGTTTTCCAGTGGTGTAAGCTAATTACTTATTAAATATGAACTGTAACTTCAACATAGTCATTACAAACTATGTAGCTTCACCAAATGTATGTGTGTTAAATAAACTTTTTTGGTAATATTATATTGTTTCCCTAATATTGCTTACACCTCGAATGTATTAGGGATTAGGATCAATGTTTATTAGGATTAATAAACATTGATATCTAATGCGAGAGTTCTCGCCCGGGTATACTAGTAATTTATATCAAGTACAAATAAAACTTAGACCCCCTCCTCTACAGTATAGCTACAGTGATACGGGACTGTTAAAATCTGTATAAATGTTCCAAAATTCAAGAAGTTGGATGTCAGTGATTTCGCATTAGATATGATTTATTTCCAGCACACGTAAAACTAAAGACACCCCAGATACTAAAAGACTTTGTCTGCCGACATTAGGAGGGGGGTGGGCTTCAAAATGGTGGCCAAAAAAGTCAGCATTTTTGGACATTTTTTTTCTCACCTGTAATTTCTAAACGATGCATTCTATCAAAAACACAGACACAGACTTTGATGCTCTTTAATTTAATAATATACTATAATTTTAGTAGCTAGTATACAGTAGCTATACTGTAGAGGAGGGGGTCGCAGGTGCCTGGGAGGGCCAATTCCTCAATCAGAGGAATTAGAAAACTTGAATTTTTCTCAAAAAGGGAAACGCACAGAATATACCTAAAAATTAAAATTATTCCTTTTTTTTTTGCCTACCAAAATTATTTCCCTTCTGGACTAAAATGCCATTTTCGGGAGATTTCCAATTTCGGGAGGTGTACTTGACCGAATTTTAAGTTTTTTGTGCTCAATGCCCGTAGAATTGGATGCTCTACAACTTTTATTGTATCAGTTTTCCTCTTACAGAACTCATTTCCAAACTTCAGACTCATATATAGTACTCTTCTTTTTTTTTTTTTTTTTACAAAATTATCGTTTTTTGGACGAGGTTTTTGACCACACCACTTAAACAGATTATTAGATTTTGGTACTCATTAGACGCAGGATTTAAAGTTCATAAACAATAACTTTTTCGACAGAATGCACCGTTTAGGAATTATAGGTGAAAAACCAACAAAAGTCTTAAAATGACAACTTTTTTTTGGCCGTCATTTTGAAATACCATCGCTTTGAGTTTGCAGGTGAGTATTTTTACTATATCCAAAAGGAGTAGTAACAGCCTGTTTGATTGATAATTTGCTTTAAATGCCCCGACCATTTTGGCTTTGACTCCAGTTCCAATCGCAATAGAATCAATTGCGCCGTTTTATCAAAATTTGTCATGACCAAAAACGGGTCTCATGACCGGATGATTTGACATGGAATAGCCCTTTGGTTGTTTAAGTCCATATTTGACTTTTAATAACTGATTTAACCCACGTTAATATGAACTTGAACGATAAAATTGGATAGAATATATCATGGACGAATAAAGACGTCAAGGATATGACGTTTCAATTTGTTTCCCGAAATCCAGGAAGGCAATCCTGATGAGGACCTGGTGAATCATGCAATATTAAAACCAACACAAATAGATATAGATATAACAAAAATAAATGTATTATGCCCGTATACTTACTATGCGCAGTCACTTAAAGAACTGACAGGATAATCGCAAGGGCATCCTTATATATACATATAAAGTTCTCCAGCATCATGGAGGCTTTTAACAATAGGGGCACTCAATCCACTCATTCCATGCTTGTAAACATGCTACTTGGCTAAGTAACAGCTACTTTGAACCCACATAATACCAGCAGAATCAATGGCAGCCGAATATTACTTTTCGTATCGGCTAAAATATAACTTTAAAGAATTGCCCTTATAGTTCAGTAAATATAGGAAGAAAAGAGTTACAATGTCACAATGTTTTCATGATATTTAGTAATGAATGAAAAATGAGCGAACATTTTAGATTTTTTCTGGAATAAAGTGAACTATATAATAATAAGAAATAGTTCAATATTTATTTTTCAAGAACATTTCCTATCATCGGGCCTATAGTTAAAAATCCAAGTTTTCGACCTCTCCCTCCAAATATGCGCCTGTGTTGCCAGATTGTTTTGTTTTGTTTTTTCGTTTAATTTATGTTTTTATTCACTCTTTGGGGTATTTTCTACTTTTCTAATCATTTATACTTATCTTATGCTAGGAGGTAATTTTCGTTATGCTAATAAGAAAAATATAATTAAACATATAGGGTTAAAGTTGGTGGATTTAGAGGAAAATTTAGATAAGTTTAGAGTTAAAGTTGGTGAATTTAGGGGAAAATGCAGGGCTGACCTGGCAACACTGGTGCTCACCGTGGTGCATAATAAACTTAAAATAATTTAGATTTTTTTTTTTCAATTATTCGCTCATATCTTTGTATCGTAGATTTTTGAAAAAAACGTATGGTATAAAACTTGTAATGGATAAAATTTACTACAACTTTGATTCCTATGGTTTTATTCCATGAGCTTTGGCTCTGGCGTTACAGTCCGCTAAAGCTGTGCCAAATTATTAAAAATACGAATATATCATTGTCGAATTTCTCAAGGTTATCAGAACTATCTATTGTTCTATTCAGAACTATCATTTTTGCTGGATTCTTTCAGTTGTCACGATGAAAAAGAAGAGCAGCTAAAAATCTTGTGGACTGCTGCTGCCATCATAAGAAAAGATTCCGGTTGCCGGCTTATGAAATATGTGCATTTAGATTTATACCTAGAAACCCAATTACAACGGATGAATTTCAATCTTCTTTTTTATTGAGTTTCTTTCATCAAGAAGAAAAAGTTTTACCAATTAAAAGTTTCCGTGTTTTTTTTTGTTTTTTTTTTCCACGAAATGGCCTTTTAAGTCTACGCGAATATCATAACTTTTCCTTTCTCATTTTCGCTTTTCTTTTCTCCCAGTATCTTATCATCATTTCTGCGTGCCTTTGCTTCCTTTCTTTCGACCTCCCAGTACCTTTCCGTTTTTCTTTATTTTCCACAAGAAGCTTGATTTCTTTTAATTTTTTTCCAGATTGTTCTTTATCCAGGCAATTTTTGTCTGTTATTTCCAATTTTTTTTGTTTCCTCTCTCATTTGTTTTACATATCCTCCTACGCTCTTGTATTCACGGATTCTGTCAAAGACTTTCTTGATTAGTCTCCCTTGATCCATTCTTACCATTGGATAATGGTATTATTATGTTTTTTTTAAAACTTAAAAAATAATTTAACATTTCATTTACCCAGGCTATACAATAGATACGGGAAATGTCATTGAAAAATAAATATTGAACTATTTCAATAAGTTATTATTATAAGTTATTCCAGAAAAAATCTAAAATGTTTCCTCATTTCTCATTCATCATTCATCAATATCATGAAAACCACAAGCCGGTCGAAAACGTTGTGACTTGTACCTTTTTCAAAGTAAAGTAAATTTGCTAAAATTTAAGCCTTAATAGAGCTCCTAGTTACAGAGATAAAGTATTTTAAAAAAAAAAATGTTTTTCCCAAATAACGAAATATCACCTTTTTTTAAAAATTGATTTTGGTGAATATCGTGGAAACTACTCTTTCTACAAAGATATACGTACTAAACTAAATTATGGTGCATTCAACTGGCTCTAATGTTCGTGGTAATTGACATCTATAAGGGTAATAGTATGAGAGATAAACTTAAAAAAAGTATATCTGATGTGGACAACACATGACTTCACTGTACGCCTATTAAATTATAAATCGCTGGCTCAAAAAGTGATCCTGAATTTGATTACTAGTTTCCGAAGATTGAAGTATCTCAAAAACGACACTCGGCGTCGCGACATCCATCTATTGACACATACAAAGACATACTCTTGTTTCTGTAGGTCTCGTTCCGTTATTATATGTCGTTTTCTTTCAGCAGGTAATTAAACTGCTCAAAAATGAATAGGGATATTTGTAATTTATTCTTTATCTGTTAATTTTAATTAAATTACCCGATATATTTAGTATTAGTTGGATCAAACAAAATAGAAAATACAAACCAAAAACAAAACAATTGTTAATCCTTATTTTTAATAACGAATTTACTTAAGAATTGTAAACATGAAGATTAATCATTTTATAAGCTAACAGCTTTTCTCGTATTTTCTCCATTTTAATCCAGTTGTATTTTAATTAACTATGGAAAGCATCATCTTGAACCAGAAGTTCGCAACATTATTGTGAGAATAAGCAACCAAGGTCACCGGCAAGTACTCTTCACCAATTTTAACCAAAATCTAGTAAATACAATTATATCGATATAAAAGTCGTATTTAGAAAATTTGAGATGTTTTACATAATTTTTGATGAAAGTCTAATATGGCATTCAAGTAAAGAACCACTTCTGGTCTGCTAATGTTAACCATAATTTATTATATTATTTATATAAATATGTAAGTTTTAAATACCTAATTTGAGAAATTTGCAATATATTTTAATATAATTTTTGATGAGAATCAACAATGACCTTCAAGTAAAGTACCACTTCCGGTAATTATGTAGTTGCCAAAAAGAGAGATCCACAACTAGGTTATATAATAATCCCAAATACAATTTTTTAACTTTCTATGCCTAATCTTTTTTAAGTTATGCGAGATACGTACGAACGTACGTACTTACAGACACCACGACGAAACTAGTCAAAATGGATTCAGGGATGGTCAAAATGGATATTTCCGTTGAAATCTGAAAACCGAAAATTTTCGCGATTACAATACTTACTTTACTTCGTAGAAGGAAGTAAAAAAAGTTAGATATCTCAGAAATATTGGACTGACCGGATAGTTCGTAGAGATTTTTAAAATAAGATTCTATTTTTATTCTATCAACTCATAATGAATCACAAAGCTTATGTTTGTTTATATACCTTTAATCCTCAATGTATTAACTGTGTTTACATTCCTGATTTATCTTGACCAAGGCTCAGCAGTACGTCCAGTTTGTGCCAACCGAACATGAGCTACAATAAAGTCCATTTTCGCAATATTATACTTTTCTTTAAAAAAAAAAAAAGAAAGAAAAAATGCGGCCTAAACTGAAAATAAGATTCGCACTTCGATTCAGTTGTTAACGGCACTGTTCGGAAGTGGTTTTCGCGGTTTAGGTCTGGATATTTCGATCTGGAAGACCATCTGGCCGTAGTTTAACGATGGATATAAGAATATCACGGCTGTCGTTGCAAACAATCCACGTATTGAATTCCGTGAGACAGCTGCGGAATTAAATTCTTGCAAACCGACCGTTTTTGACCATCCGAAAAAAATTGGGTACTCCAGTCGGTACGATGTTTTGGTTCTCCATGATCTCAGCGAAAGGAAGGAACCTTATAGAACGAAACTTTTTGAAGCGAATTATGACGCGACGAAAAATGGATTCTGCAGAGTAATACAGTAGTGTTACTACACTAGCCGGGATTGTCTGGAACGGCACCGCTAGCAACGCCAAATACCGGTTTGCATCCAAGGAAGATTATAATCTGTATTTGGACTGGAAGAGACCCATACATTTTGAGCTTCTTCCACGAAACCAAACCATCAATAATGATGTTTACTTCGTCCAATTAAATCGACGGAAGGCATTAATTGAAGAAAAACTGTCATAGTTGACAGATAGGAAAGGCGTAATATTCCAACATGACAAAGTCTCGGCCTCATGTCTCTTTAAAGACTCGGCTGCAGTTATTGAGCTTCGGATGGGAGGTTTTACCTCACCCACCTTATTCACCAGACATCGCTCCTTCAGATTACTACCTTTTCCGTTAACTGAATTTTATATATCGGGTTTATAGTTAAAAATCCAAGTTTTCGACCTCGTCTTCCATGGTGCTCAATAAACCTCCATAATTTTCGATTTTTTTTCGCTTAAATCTCTGTAACCACAGATTTTTGTAGAAAATACTTGTACAGAATAAAATTCACTACAACTTTGACACCTATAGTTGTAAGACATGACCATTGACTCTTCCGCTATTGTCCGCTGAAGTCGCGCAATATTTTAAAAATAACAAAAATGTCATATCATTGTCGAATTTCTCAAGGTTATTAATATCATCTACCCATTTTTAGCTGGATTCTTTGAGATATCACAAACTTTGATCCTCTATAAACCCCTTAAGTTGCGTGAGGAGTAAGTCTACAGAGCCCTCTCTTCAATTGAAGTCCTCGTTTCTTCGTCTTCCCATTTAGTTCTAGGTCATCATTTTCCTAGCTTCCCCTCTACATTGGTTCTAGTGCAACTAATTATAAAATAGTGTAGTTGAAAAATTCCTGAGTAATTAAAAATATAAAGCAATTACTTAAGGATCCCCGTATAGTCGACCTGGCCTGATATTAGTATTAATGATTCTTCTTCATACAAAAAATCAAACTGATCTACAAAAGAATATTAAACAAAAAAATCTGGTGCGTTGCGCGCATCACACAACTTTTCCTTACCGTCCTATAATAATTATTTTTTTTAATATAATGTTAAAAATCTGGTGCGGTGCGCGCATCACAACTTTCCCTTACCGTCCTATAATAATTATCTTTTTAATATAATTTAAAAAAATTCACTTAAACAATGCTTGAAATAAACTCAGCAGCATTTACTTCATCACATCTTCTCCCACTTCAGTACAACAAAACAATTTTTTAAACATTTTTGGTACAACAATTCTGTACACTACCTATATATTTTAACTTCGTCAAGTTGCAAATATATTTTAAAAGTTTCGGTTTAGTTTTCATGGAAATATTTTCTTTCCATTAAATAATATGAAAGTAGAAATTATTAAGTTAATTTCCGCTTTTTTATTCTTAAATTACTTTATTACAGAGTATATTGTTTATAACAGATTGGTGGGAGAAGGTTCGGTCGCATCCGTTTCCTTTCAGATGCGCTCGGTTTTCCATGGGGTCTTGTGCTCATAAAATAAGCTGCATCTTTGCTAATACTGGTCCGATTTAGATGATTCTTTTTTTTTGTTTTTTAGATAATTTAATAACCTTTTATACAATTCTATACATAATTTAATATAAATTGCATGCTTTTTAAGTTAAGCGCAAATAAAACATTCTTTTCATCATAAGTTTTTTCCCTCCATTTTCTCGTTGATATACTACATACATGAAAAGTTAAAGGGCTGTAAGGAGAAGACATTAGGCAAGTTTCATCAAAATCGTTAGAGCCGTTTTCCAGAAAATCGTAAACAATTATAATATCCATGATATAATTACCATTTCCGGTTAGTCCGATGCGTTGTATCTTCGCTATTATTGGTTCGATTTTGATGATTCTTTTTTTGTTTTTTAGATGATTTAATTACCTTTCATACAATTCAATACATACTTCGTATATAGTTAAGGGAAAGTAAAAAACGATATATGTACAGTAAAAGCGTTTAAGAAAATAATAAATTGAAACTATAGTTAAAAAATCCAAGATCAAAAGTGAAACTGACATAAAACATTAACAGCAAGATTAGAAATACTAAAAATTCTAAAGATAAAAGTGTACCCATCAAAAATAATAAATTTGGAAAATATTTTTCAGATGAAAGCATGTAGTTTATTCACAATCAGAGTACCAATGTTAGCTTTGATGGAACAAATTGATTCTTAAGTCCTCTTCAAATATGTGCTATGACAGACGTAAATACTTTTTTAGTTTTATAAAGCTAAACTATATACAAAACCTTATTTAAAGTGCCATTCTAAAAGAGACTTAAGACCCCTTTCACATATATCCATACTCATATCGATAATGAAATAAATTACTGCTACGCAAATTCGACCTGCATTCTGGGATAAGAGTGACCCAAAATACTGAGAGAAAATTAAAATAGATAACACATTGGAGTGAGTTTGGTTGACCGAAGATATACTTTAGGAAGAAGTTGGTTGGAGAGGGGGAAGGAGGGTGCAGCCAAAGACTAACACATTAATAAGTAAGACTTATTTATCTGGTGTCGTTTCGGCCATCATCAGGGCTAAAAGAAGAAACAAAATAACAACATTGAAAACGACAGAGGCAGTACCAGTAACAGTAAAAAATGATAAAAAAAAAAAAAGAAATTACAAGTAAGATAAAAATATATGAAGTATAAAAAGAAAAATATGACATTGTAGATTGTAAAAAATGAAAAAGTAAAGTTAAGTAAAAAGTGATGGAAAGATCATACATAATACATGATATGATAAAATATATGAACATCATTAATCATCATAGTTGTAGTCATTTCAATTATGATGTTCATATATTTTATAGCATGTATATATGTACTTCATTGTTTCATGTAATTCATAACCTTTCCTTCACTCTACACATTATATAGTGTCATCTTTTTCTTTTTGTACTTCATATATTTTTATCTTGCTTGTAATTTTTGTTTTTATCATTTTTTACTGTTACTGGTTCTGCCTCTGTCGTTTTCAATATTATTTTGTTTGTTCTTTTAGCCCTGAAACTTAGAACGAAACGTTGGCACAAAATAAATGGCATACTTATTAATCTGTTAATCTTTTACCCACTCTCCCCCCTCCCAACTTCTTTAAAATAGATAACCCATGGAAAGAAATTTTTACTTTTAAATTTAGTGAGGAGGAAATAGAAGACAGAGAGAAAAAAAAATGATGCAGGTGCATATTTATTTATTTTACTGTAAATTCAACTCAAAGTAAAAGAGAAAATAGGTGCACAACTGTTATTACGAATTATATTTATTAAATATTGCCATGTAATATTTAAATTATATTATGTAATATGTACTTTAAGCAAATGGTTTTCATGAATGGGGTAAACACAAAGATTTCTTTTCGATTCTGTACTTCCACAAACAAGTTTGACAAATATGTTTGCCAACTGTTTGTCTAGTGGGGACACAACACAACTTCAGTCATAGGTTATTAAAATCGGTTAACTAATTATGCACTAAATTTTTTACCCAAGTTTGTACTTAAAATTAGAGTGAAATAAAAGGGAAATGATTTTAAAACAACAAGTACACAATAGACTTTAATAGCACAAAACATAAATATATAAAAGTATAAAAATATAACATAGCATAAATACATATTTAAATAGCATTGCATATTTTTGTATAATTTACAGTTTTACTTTCTTGTTTACATATTAAAATTCAATACAAAATAAAAATTTGAAAATTATTAGATAAATTAATATATAATGAGTATTGCATACAATTATGATTAATATAAATTAAGGTGCTACTTTATATTGGATATATCACTTGATTACTATTTGCAATTAATGTGCTATTTCAATAAATATTTTAATCCAAATTGCACAATGAAATAAAGAAATGCATTAATAAAAATGTAGGAAAGACGTCAAGATAGATTGATTCTATTATAAAAATACTAGATGTACTAATAGTACATTAAATAAATCCTTAATAAAGATAATTTGAAAAGGTATTCTTTGATCAAAATATTAAACTGTATAAATATTCCAGAATTCTACAGGTGTATGCAGATTACAAAAACATAAAAAAAGATTAATGACAAAAATGAAAAAAAAAAATTGCGCTGTTCCCTTGGATTCATTTTTTTACTATATGGATTATAGTTACATAGAAATATTGCACAATTCAAATCTATAGTACCAAAAATTAATCTGCGAGATCTATAATTTATTTGGATATCATATTTAATGGTTTTTTTTTTCTTTTACTAATTAGTTTGATTAATCATAATTCCAAAATGAAAAATAAAGAACATACATTATTAAATGACTTAAAAGCTTTAAAGTGATTTAAAGGATAAATCACTAGTTAATTTAGAATGCAAATGTCTAAAGGAAATTACACTAAAAAAATAATAGAAGTCGTGTATTATTAATACTCGTAATAATAATCTTTATTATTATGTAATCTGACCATCAGTTGAATTTCCAGTTGCCTAACAATCTAGCAAAAATATTTTCTTTATACTATTTGAAAATAAATATTCCTCCCACTTTTTAGGAGATTAAAAAACTTTTAAAAACGAATAATATATGAAAAAGATGTTAAAGTTAATAAAAATTAATAGAGCCCTCTAGCCTTCCTAGTTAATCAAAGGTGAATAATTATTTAAAACTAGTTCAATGAAATATTAAAAACTAATCTAAAAAAATATTTAAAACAAATAGAGAGAGCATTCTGATTTAATAAAATCAACTTACAAACTTATCACTAATTATTGTGAGAAATAAATATTTTTCTTATAGTCATTTAAGCATCAAACGAGAACTTTTTTGATACATTTTTTGGAGCTGCGATAAACTAACTTCAGAAACAGCATTTATATTGGCAATTGCACTAGCAACTTTTGCCAATTTAGACAATTCAAAAGAAGTATTTTGCTTAGTTAAAAAAGTGAATTCAGACAGAAGTTCTGTCATGAAAAGATGACATTTTTCAATAACAGAATAATGATGTGGAGAAGGTGAGTTGAGGAATAATGCTTGGTGTTGATTATTTATGGTATAGAACGCATTAATCCCATTAGCATCAGTTGTACAAACTACATCTCCTGGGATCAAAAATGCTGAACATCTATTAAGAATAACAGAGAGAGTGGAAATTTTTGTATCATAATTTTCTGAAACGAACAAGACTGGCTTTCTGGAATCGGTTAATAAAATTAGAATGTGTGAAGACTCGCCACTAAAAAGAGAATAAATATAGTAGGTTCTGAACACGGTCCTTCTAGAAATTTTTCTTTGAGAATGCCAAGGCAATAAATCCTCAAGGGAATAACTCATTATATCAAATGCTTTCTTGACAGTTTTCTTCAGGACGCTTTCAGAAATAGAAAATCGAAAAGACATGTCCAGCCAAGGAAGATCAAGCCGTAATTTCATAAGAGCCATTAATTCCATCTTAAAACTTGACACTTCACATTTGGGCATTTTAATGTGTTTCAATATGGCAATGGCAAGATCATAATTTTTAATACCAGTGTAGTAAACCATTTGCTCTTTAGTGATACTACTAGAATAATCAGCACTTCTATTTTTATTTTGCAAAACAAAATCTTTTCGTAAAATATTCACATGTTTTTTAAAAGACGTCTCACTTGAAATATCATTAGATTTCGACAGATCCGAAAGATAACTAAGATTGGCAAAATTACTGTTGTTAAACGAGTTAACCTTACTCGTAATATCTTCTAAAACGTGATATGAATTGTCGCTTTCTTTTTTGATTTTCTTCACCGCAAGTTCATCAATACCAGAATCATTGAAGACTTTAGAAACTGATGGTCGAGAAGATTTAGGAGTACTTGTACAGCAAAGCTCCTGGAAAATTTCTTTATTCTCATGAGACAACGGTTCATCCTCAAAATTCAGTGGCAGATCGAGAAGATTCAAAAAGTCATCATAAATAGCATTTGGATGAATGTCTAAATCAGAGTTATTACTGCTTGAAAACCAATCTGATGTCACATCATAATCCATCAAGGGATCCTTTTCTGTTGAAAAGAGCTCTTCGGGCTTTGCTTCAAGTTTTTGTTTCCTTTTATTCATCTTCCTTAGCCCATTTCAATTGCATCTGAAATAAAGGAAAATGAAAGCAATAAATATAGTGCAGATATAAAGATTAACAAATTAGCAATAAGGAGAAATAATTATTTTAAGCATAATTATAAATTCCCTTTACTATCTTTGTTGCGACCATTTCCTTCAAAATACTTCTACTATTCCAGAACTATTAATGAAGTAACAATTGTATAGAAGTATTAGAATTATTATATTGAATGTAATTTTTGTTTTTTGTATATTAAGAATAATTTGGCCTGGGTTATTCCCAGATAATGTGAAATTCCGGATAAAAGAAGGTATTATCAGTACAAAAAATTCTTGATATCCATTGTATATTGAAGTAATACAAATTTAAGTGATTGGAAACATATCACACCCCTCATAGGATGAAGAAACAACTCATAGTTTGAAATTACTAGGAAATCAAATTTTAAGATTTTTTTCTACAATTTTGAATACCTTCTCATTAAAACACATTGAACATTCGTAATATCTATTTGTAGGGTATTACAAATGTGTCAGTGCGTTTTAATAAGAAGGTATTCAAAACTGTAAAAGAACAAAAAAACTTTAAATACGATTTTCCAACAATTTCAAATTGTACCTTTATATTACGACAAAGGCAATAAGCATATAATTTGAAAATTTATTTTATTTAAAATACAGCCTAAATATCGAACATGAAGGTTCCTTGAAAAAAATTCGATATATGGAAATTTTGATATATAGAATGATTCAAATTGTTCACTCTCTACAGGCTAAAACCAATTACAGCTATTCTTAACAGTCAGAGATGTTACAAAGGCAATTTTTTAGGATTAAAGAAATACAAATCTGAACGATTGATAACACTTAATTGGAAATTTGTATATAGTTCATCAAGGAAGTCATGTTATGTTTAAGAGCAATGTTCACAACAAGAAAGATAAAGTTAAACTGAATTTAAAATATAAATTTCACTCTGTGTTAGGAAAGAGATTCAGAGAATTTAGGTACTCTTCTGAAACGAAAGATCTTACCTGAATTTCCATTGCTTTGCAAACAAGTGGAACATTTTTTTTCTTATTTATTTATTACCCATTCTTATGTGTAAACTAAGGGCTCTTTTTGATGACAATTACATTTTATATTTTTTTAAATTGGAATTTTTGTTCAATATATAGAAATTTTATTCGATATACAGAATATTTTTTTCTAAAAAAATTTATGATTCCTAAGAAAAGTTCGATATATGGAAGTTCGACTGTATATAATAAGAAATTTTTGTTTCTCTCTTAATTCCTGCTCTTTATCTGGTGGTAATGCTAATCCACTATTTATCTATTTATCTATGTAATACATCGGCAGGGGTAGCCTCTTCATACTGTTCTAGAAATACTGTATTTTATTTTTATTTTAAATTAGCTCTGCCTACAGAAATAAAAATTTAAAAGAATGAATACTGAGACATGCTCATAAAGACATAATAATCACCAATCATCATTACACAAATATTAAAGAATATTGCTGAGTAAATTAGGTTGATATCCAGTTTCTTAATACTCAGCAATTCAGTACTGATATCCTTGAAGGTCATGTCATTCCATTTGTCTCCTTTACAGCCAATTTCCTTTTAATTTAAGATAATTTTCGTGAGATTAGCATTTGCTACTCAAAGTGGCCATCCTGTAGCCCTGAACTCATTCCAATCGAACATCATTAGAATTCCACTAGAGGCACACCTTTAGTGAACAGAATTAATGGATAAGTGGGATGACACTGACCAAGAGAAAATATCTAATATTATGAATAGCACACAATGGAGATAGCAAGCAGTGATTAAAACAAGGCGAGGTAACATTGAACACTAAACAAATCACCTTTTTAATTTATTTTTTAACTTATCGGAAAGCATAACAAGGAAAATTTATTTTATTGGAAAATAAATTCATGTATCTATTCTATGTATAGAAAACTCTTCCATTAGTGAACATTGGTAAGGAATGGAGGCCGCACGTGAATTTTTGTGACGCCTATATAAAAGCTATCTTTGTGCTGTGGTACTAATTAATCTAAATAATTAAATATTAATTATTACCAGAGTTAGCTTTTCTAAAGATCACACATTAAGTTTTGTGCGACCTTCGTTTTACAACTATGGTCTTTGGGATTCTCAAATCTCTTGTATAAATGCAGAGTTAAGACACCTTATCCTGTTTTTTTATTTAAAATGGCAATACTTCCTAGGTGTCTTTCTTCAAATTCAAGGTCCTAAACTGACTGACTTGTACACCCTCTACCATGGAATTGCTTACTTTAGAAAATCCTTCTTTATTCATGGAGTAGATTTTTTAAAGTCCTTTACTATTTCTATTTGTAAATCCTCCTTTGTAAGATCCTTACCAATAATACATCGACAGGGGTAGCCCCTTCACACTGTTCTAGAAAACACCATTTATTTGTTCACCTATTTACAAATCAACCGCAACCATGAACACAGTATTCATTAATTTTTATTGGAGTGAATTTTGTTTGGTTGATCGTAGATATACTTAAAGAAGAAGTTGGTCGAGAGGGGGGGGGGAGGGGAGAGGGTGCGGTCAAAGACTATTATCGATTAATTTTTAAATATGAATTGCTTTTAATTAATAAATAACTGGCAAATATGCATTTGTAAAGATAGCCAGACAAATGTACATATAGTAAACACAACAATGTTATTCTTAGGGGACAATGTGTCACATTAAAATGTAATTTCAAAATAGTAAGTAGCACTAGCAGTTTTGAGTTATTTATCAATAATCTTCCACTGATAAGAAGATTGGTTTATCGATTATTGATCGTTTATTGATAAGAAACTTGGTTGGTTTATCTCTTAAGTGGAAATAAATATCTATGCCATCTAAAACTATAATTTAATATGCAATATACTTTGATCTAATCTTTACTGTATACTGTGTTTGCAAAGATCATCCTGGTCGATTTTAGCTAGCTTAACTAACTCCCAGTAAGGCATAAGGCATGGTACACCAGACACTAGTTAGTTTGGGGCCCACATATAATAGAAGGATCAAATCAGCAACTTTAATCAAATAATGGCAACCTGTTAATGTAAAACTTTTGATATCTATATCAATAGCAGTCTCTGGATATCAATGACGTGATATCGGAAATAGGAGAAGGCAACTCTTATGCTGCAGAGGTCATACTAACCGAAGAATATGGTCTGTTTTAGGATAATAAATAATAGGCAATATATATATTTATTATTAGGTCACACTAACAGAAGAGTACGGTCTGCTTTAGGATAAAACATAAAAGGCAATATATATATTTTTTCTTATTAGTTTTACCAGATCCCATTTAAGTATTAGAGGTCTCACAAACCAAAAAGTATGATCTGTTTTAGGATAATAAATAATAGGCAATAAATATATTTTTTGTATTTACTGTTCAGCGCAGAATAGAGTGATGATTGATAAACAAATAGGTGGGTACAAACATCATAGTTTACTAAGTGATCTGACGATAGAGAAAACTTGATGTTAATCTTAGTAGATTCATTAAAATTTATATTTTTTATCAAAAGAAAGGTAATAGGATAATTTATACTAATGAATTCTTTAATTCATCTGTTAGTCTAAAGCAGTTAAATTGTGTAAAATATCAACAACTCTACTTTAAAAACCTTTCCTTATTTCAATGATAGGCTAAAAAAAAACTTAGTGATTATTAATCAAAGCCATCACATTTTACCAACTTAGTTTGACAAGGTTATAACTGACATTTTTGGCTAAAATGAGATTATTGGTTATTCGCACTCTCCTTTGTCTAATACACAAGAAAACTAACTCTATCAGCGATCTGATGACAAATCTAACAATTAAAATTTTTTTTTTCTTCTGCATTTCGATTTATTTTAATCATCATCAAACTATGTAAAGTAATGAGGAGAAAATTGATAAAACTTTATTGATAATGAAAAAGTTCCAGCACTTTAAATATTTTACTCGTTTTTCTTAAAATTAAGGTTAGAATCTTGTCAAACCAAGGTAGCGATTTGTTATTCAATTAACTAAAGTCCTTTGATGAATCATTTCAGCTATTGATAATTGGAAAGTATAGGCATCATTTTTATTTTATTTTTTATTCTATGATTTAAATTTTCAGAAAAATAATCATAAATGAGATTCTTGCATAAACATTTTTAATTGTCATTGTTCAATGGAATAGGTATTTCCATCCTTCAACCATGATAAACATTATGACATATCATAGAATAAATTAAATTGGATTCTAAATAAATGAATGAGAAATTATTAATAAAATACTAAATTAATAACACATCAATGAGAGCAATTTGATTGTCTGAAACTTTATTAGACCATAGACACAGAAAACAATAATTACTGCAATAATAATTAAAAGTCTTTTTCAAAATTAATTTGCAGGACAAATATAAATATTCAATTTTAATGTCATCAATAATCTAGTGACATAACTTGAATTTTTTATTTGAATTCAAAGGAGAATCATATAATAGCACCTTAAAGAAATTATAGAAATAAAATAACACATTCTGTTATCTGTAAATCACTTTCTGTATACTCACATACTAAGAAAAGACCAACGAAATTCTTAAACATTTGAACCGATAGGCTTGTTATAAACAAAACATATCAAATATGTCGAAAGACAAGAAGTATAGCAAAACAAAGCAAAGCACAGGTAATCTGCTAGAAAACCCGCTCTATTATGACGGTTATTTTGGCGCCTTTGTCGGAGGTGCCTAAATCATAAACATCTTAGCTCAAATATAAATATATCATGATGATATATTTTACTTATCTTATATACTGCTAGACATAAATGACAAAAAGTTAATTTGGATTTAACATAAAATGACAAAAATTTAAATTAGATAATAGTACACAATGAATGTGTTTTGATCAAAGATCTGATTACTTTTAGAATTTATGACATAATTATTACAATCAAAAACTATAGAACTCATCTCTAATTGTAATTAGCTCTGGAAACAGCCTGAAATCAAAACTGATCACATCACCATCATATCAGGTACAGAGGGAGGGGGTTACGACTCGCCCTGTATTGTAAAAATTATTGGGGAGGAGAAAAAAACGTGGCATTTTAGGGTTTTCCTGGAGTGGGGGAAGGGGTTTTGAAGAAGAAATAGAAACAAAAGTACACTAAAACTAAAATTATATATGTGATGGCCCAGACAAATTAGGACAGGAAATGGCAAAAACGAGAAAGTTTTTAAGTAGATTAAATCAAATTTGTAGGTACATCATAGCTTTTTGTACTTTTCTAAACTCGAATCTGAGGTTTTCTGACAGATATTTTGTCCGGAACCTTGTTTTTCTGAAAACGTCAAAAGTTAGGCACTTTTTTTTGTTTTCCACCTATGTCTCGGGTATCTATTTTTTTTATTTATTTATTTTTTTTTTTTCTGGAAGACCGTTCTATACCAAATTAAAGTAGACAAAATTTCTTACACTTTATGTCCATAAAATATTTCTCTATTATCAACCTTTAAGCCGCTATAGCGCGCAGAAGAAGAGGCGAAATCCCCCAAAAGAGCTAAAACGAGATTTATGGCTCTTCCCTTCCAATTTTCATAAAAACTGTCCATGTTACGCTAATCGTACTACACTACGTACATGATATTAAACTTCATGGAATACATATAATAAAAATACATAAAATGTACATTAATGTTTGGTTAATTATGAGAATATGACAGTGGGGCCCAGAAAATTTATCTTCTTTACTTCATCATTTAGTAGCCCTTTACTATACTAAAGGGCTACTATATGATAGTAAACTAACTATATGATAACTAAATATATATATATATATATATATATATATATATATATATATATATATATATATATAAATATATAAATATAAATATATAATAACTATTTGATTTTGATGCATGTCAACCATCGAACAAGATATGTCATTGAATTTGATAAAAAAAAAAAAAAAAAACTATTTAGAATTTTACCATGTTCATTCAAGCAATAAGTGACTTTGATACAACTTCGTCCTTTTCAATCAAGATAAATGGAAGTCTGTGAAAAACTTCCCAACAACCCCGACCGTGCTTTAGTTGTAAGTCATCATCATCACCATAATCTGTGGCGCTACAACTCTTGAAGTGACAAGGCCTCTTGCAGTTTGATCCACTAGTCTTCTCTACTCGTTGTTGCAGCTCTTCAGTTGTGGATCTCCAAGATGGACCTTGCATCCGCTGTTATTTCAGCATTCGTACGTTTCTTCCAGGTTTCATTGGTGTAAACTGGGCCGAAAATTCTCTTTTCAAACCTTAGGAGAAGATTTTTCTGCGTACTAGATAATGCCCAACATTCGGAGGCATAATTAGGGACTGGTCTTATCAGGGTCTTATATATTTGCACTTTAGTGGTCGGAGATATTGCCCTGCTCCTTTAAAACTTTTGTAGCCCGAAATAATATTTATTTGCAGACATAATTCTCCCCTGGATTTCGGCTTGTATTTACGTTTACGTGTGAACCAGGATATATAAACTCATTCACCTTTTTAAACGAATAACCGTCGGCCAAAAAATGTGATGGCTCATGCTTGTGGCCTAGAGGCATGTATTTGGTTTTTGCTTCATTCACTTCCAGACCCACTCTAGCCATTACTATCTGAAGGCAGAGCAAAGCATTTTTCAAATCAGTAGGGGATCTTCCAGTAACGTCTGTATTATTGGCGAAGCCAGAATCATAGCAGATCTTCTAAATATTGTCCCCCAACATGTATTCCAGATTTTCTTACTGCACTTTCGAGGGCCAAATTTAACAGTAGACAGGCGAGGCAATGACCCTGTCACAGCCCATTATGGTTTTCAAAGCTGTTTTGAGTGTTTTCCAAAAATTACAGGCCACTTACACGATTGTACAAGCAGGAGAACTTTTCCTGGTTTCATTATATGGGTAAAGTTAGAGGACTGCACCTTCTTTGAACCACCTCAGATTCGTATGCAGATTCTTGCAAGAAGTTAGCGTTCACAGTCTCACCCAAGGTAGCAGCACTGCTACTGTCAACAATTGTATCCACCCAGCACTGTTTTAGAATGTACCACCAGGTTCAGTAATGGACGATGGGGAAGAAACGTGCGGAAGAGTGCTGTTGGTAGGGAACCAGAAATAGTTTTGAACCAATCATCACTAATTTACCTACATTGTGAAGCTGGTGACGTTCCGGTGCACCAAACTCTGCTGAAGAAACTGTGGCTGCAGAAAAGCTAGCCTCTTGGTTCTTGCACAAATATTTTGGTGGACAGAGACGAAGACTATAACTGGTATTCGACTTCTCTGGCCTTCACCCTGATAGCCCAGACCAAAAACCCTTGGACGAGGAAGAACCTTGTGGGCGGAGCACAGACCTAGGGAGCATAGAGGTTACGCCCAAGGATGGCAAAGCCTTCTCAATATGCCTGACTTCATATAGTTACCTTGTCAAATATATTATATTGATCCCTTAGGCACCACATCCGGTGACAGCAGAGCATGTGGTCACGACCTGTATCGTGTTACCCATCCTTTATTACGAATAAAGGCGCAATTACCTATATTTCAGATCATCATCATGAGTGGCGCAACAACCCGTCACCGAGTCTAGGCCTCCGCCAGTCGGCTCGGTCTGTTACAGCAACTCTCCAGTTTCAACGAAGCCATGATGAAGCATTTGAAAATAGGAGGAGCAGAGGCAGGGACTGGATTGTTTGTAGTTGGACTCAGTTTTGCACAGTTTTGAGACTGTGCAAAGTTTTGTTTACCTGGGTTCGGAGGTGAATGCCCAAAACAACGTCTCTGCGGAAATCAACAGGAAGATAGCTGCTGCCAACAGGAGCTACTTTGTTCTGGCCAAACATTTCAGGAGCAAGTGCCTCTCAAACAGGACCAAGATCATACCTTGCGACCCCCAGTTCCCACATATGGGTCTGAGGCGTGGGCCTTCACCAGGGCTGATAAAGCCAAGCTTTCGGCATTTGAAAGAAAAATATTAAGAAGAATTTTCGGCCCGGTTCGAGAGAAAGGCATCTGGAGAAGAAGAAAGAACGCGGAGCTTTCTGGGCTGCATGATGACGTTGATGCGGTCAAGTTCATCGAAATTGGGAGACTTCGAAGGGCAGGCCACGTGTTGAGGATGGGTGGTGGCGAGATACACAAAAGGATAATAAACGATAAGCTCCATGGAAGGCGAAGAGTGGGTCGACCAAATGTAAGATGTGCGGACTCCTTCGCAGCAGACCCGTGGTTACTTCTTGGTATTACTTCTCCCGAAACTTGGGAGCTGCTGCAACAGACCGAGCCGACTGTCGGAGGCCTAGACTCGGTGGTGACTGGTTTTTGCACCACTCGTGATGATGATCTGAAATATAGGTATTTTCGCCTTTATTCGTAATAATTTTTGAGTATCGAACGAAAATTTGAGTGTGTGTTGACATCATAATTGGAATAGAAAATATAGTATTTCCCGTTCCTGAAAAATTTTCAATCATGATTAGGTTTATTTTAAAAATAAACGACTCAATTATTACATTCAAATTCGATGGGTTGGGGGAGGAAGAGATATCTCTGACAAGTAAGGCTTAGTGGTAAAATGAAGATTTAATGTATTAGGTGATCTATGTTGAAATTTTTAAAAAGTAAAATAGGTAAGGGATTATTTGGAGGCATGGAATCTAAATATATTAAATTCGTAATGGACAACCCAGTAGCGTCCAAATAATCAAAATCATCACTAATTTTTATTTATTTTTTTTCGGTATGAGGGTAAGGTCGATGAATTCTATGGTGTACCCATTGTTCAATATAAAAACAATGTGGTGCGGCGTGCTTATCATACAACTTTCCCTTACAACAATATAATAATTGTTTAGAAGCGTGTTATAATATAATAAGCGTGAAATTAATCACTGAGTTGAACAGAGCGTATTGTTGAAAACAGGAGAAGCTAGGTGGAGGAAGGCACCCTACAGTCACATCCATCGGCTTTCGAATACATTCGGCCAGAGCCACCCACAAGACACAAATGCCCGGCAACTTTCGAGGGCTCCGGCAGTCAGGAGTAGTAGAAAGTAATAACTAAATAATCAACAATGATAAGGAACAAGTAGAAAGTAATAAAACGCATCATCGCAAAAATTGAAGCTGATCTCTTTTATCTCTAAACCTTGATAAACATGGTTTTACCTCCAAAACATGATATATGTTTTTCATAATAGATATCAAAACCTCATAACATTGACAGCGATAAGGCCAAAACAATGAAAAAGCAAAATTAATATATTTTACTAAAAAAAATTGTTTACTAGAAATTTGCTGTTTGAGGTAAGCCTCTCCCCCTCTTCTACATTTATTTATTTATCAGCTCGATAGGCGCCTGAAGCTGCTCTTGGCCCTCTCAACCGCCTTTTCCCAGTCATTGCGGTCAATAGCAGGTTTGCTTGCTACACTCCGACTATCCTCAAGTCCTCAGCCACTGAGTCTTTCCATCTTCCCTTCGGTCTTCCGCGCGGTCTGACTCCGTCCGGGGTTCCATAATATAACTGTCTGGCTGCTCCCCCATCATCCATTCTGATCACGTGTCTCAGCCATCTGAACCTCTTAATCTCCACGAAATGAGAAGCTCGGAGATCGTCGTAAAAGTCGTAGATCTCTTTGTTCCTTCTCAAGAAGTATGAATCATTTTCCTTGATAGGCTCCCTATTGCGCCTCTGTACTTTTCTCTCAAACCTGTCAATCTTTTCAGCCAGGATCTTGGGTAGGCTCCAGGCATAGGTCAGCATGGGTCTTATGATTGTTTTGTACAGAGTCATTTTGGTACCCCGACTTAGCAGTTTACTACAGAGGAAACTTCTTAGGGCAAAATATGCTTTGTTAGCCCCCATAATACGATAATTTCCTTCATCTGATCATTTACTAAGGAGCCAAGATATTTAAAACTGGAATCGTACCGGAATGTATACTTTCCCACTACATAATGCTTTGGCGGGTTTATAGGTGTTTTCTTCCTGAGCACCATAATTTTCGTTTTCCTTTCAGTTATAGATAAGCCTATTCTCTCTGCTTCTCTTTCTAATCCTACGCAGGCCTCCTTTACAGCCTCGAGGGACAATCCAATCAGAGCCACATCATCAGCATAACGAAGCACTTGAGTCATTTTATACAAAATTATACCTGACTGATTAAGCTCAGCTCTTTTCACCAAAATTTGGAGGGCAATATTGAATTGCAGTGGCGAGAGGGGGTCGCCCTGCCGAACTCCTGACTTCGCAGCAAAATGTTGGCCCAGTTTACCATTTATTTTCACTCGACTTACAGTTAGGGTTGGAAAATCGAAAGGAAAATATCGATATTCGATATATCGCAAAACCAAATATCGATATCCACCGATAATCGCTAGGAAAATATCGATATCCACCGATAATCGCTAGAAAAATATCGATATATCGGAAGGAAATGGATGAAAAAGCAAAGAAAGTTCATCAAATGAGTATTATTAAATACAATTAATATTATAAACTGTGAAGAAGGTTTTAAAATAATATAATGATTATTATTAATAAAACAATATTTTTATTAGCCATGAATCATTATAAAAAAAGGTAAAAAATAATTATACTTCAAAGAAAACAAAATTATAACATATTTTTATTTTGAAGACTTTCAGCCATATTTGATATATTACAGTCTTCTAGAAGTTTTTCAATAATAAAACCTTCAAACTTCTCAAATTTGTATTTATCTTATAACTCTTCTGACTATATTGTGCATTCTCAAAACATTTATCTAAAAGCATGTAATTTATTTGATATGCATCTCAGTACCATCATCATTTATATAAATCATCAATTTTTCTTTATATAGGATTAATAAACATTATTTGTATGTAAATCTTATCTACTAATTATTGTTTGGTAATTAAATATTGTTTATTGTTATATTTACTGGTAAAACTCCAGAATGGTAATCCCAACATGGAGGACATGTAGATTTTTAGGACCTGGATGATCTTAAAAATCTAGACTTCCGTCATTTTAGAGTTACGATTCTGGAGTTTTACCAAATAAAGGAAATTGTTAAAATAAAATACAGTAGAATCTCGATAATTCGTATGGTCAAGGATTCGAAAGATAAATATGAATTTATTTACCGACCTTAATTCATAGAAACGATTCCTCTCTCACTTACTCACCTCTCCTCTTGAAAAGATTAAGAGTTAACCAGATTTTTTATTTGGAAATTCGAATTATAAGGCGTTTACATTACTTGGAAGACGAAAATAAATACGAATTATCGGGGGAACCCGATTGCAGTGGTTTTTATACGAAATAAAGGGAGACTTTCAAGAGACCAGAAAATCTATACGAATTACTGGGATATGAATTACCGAGTTCTACTGTAATATAGTTTAGCATAAGGTGTAATCGATATATCGTAGTAAAATATCGGTATCATCGATATATCGGATGTTAAGATATCGATATAATATATCGGTTTTTCAACTCCGATATATCGAGTGTCGATATTCCAATCCTACTTACAGTCTCTCTTAATGTTCATGCTGCAAGTCGGATTAACTTCGGTGGGATGCCCATCTCTTCCATTGCTATGTAGAGCTCTTATTTGATGATGGAATCATAAGCAGCTTTAAAATCAATGAAAAGGATCCATATAATCTTATTGAATTCCTTTGTTTGTTTTTTTCCATTATTTGTCTAAAGAAGAAAATTTGGCCGATAGTGGACGTGTTCCTTCTGAAGCCTGCCTGGTAATCACCCAACTGAGGTTCTACAAATTCCACTATTCCGTTATATAAAATAATGGAAAAACTTTATAAGCAGTGTTAAGCAGGCCGATTCCCCAGTAATTGTTGCATTCTGTGGAAGCACCTTTCTTCTTGAATAAGGGTAGATAACTGATTCCTTCCAGCAATCCGATATTTTTTTTCGGCTTCCCAGATAATAACGATTAACTGAGTCAACTCCTCAGCCAGTGTTGACACGCCAATCTTCAGAAATTCCGCCGGTATGCCATCTGAACCTGAGGACTTGTTATTCTTTAAATCATTTATAATCACGCTAACCTCCTCCTAATCTGGTGGGCTCAATTCATGGTCATTCTCCTCTCGAAATTCCACATCAGGATACTCTTCATCTTCTCTTGGGCTTAGCAATTCTTTAAAATGCTCCTCCCACCTATCTTGCACCTCCTGTTCCAGGAAGACCACCTCTCCCTCTTCTACATTGACCCTTCTTAAATTAATAATTCCAGTTTCGGACTTATCGCTTTTGAGCTGGGCTGTTCACATATAGATAGACCCATACAGACATTCTGCATTTCATAATATTGTTTTATCAAAACAATTTATTTCTGATCACTGGGGAGGAGGGAGAAGCATAATTTCCAAAACTGCTGCATTGACCTAGTGGATGACCAGGACATATTTGAATTGGATAAAATTTTCTTTTTTTTCTGAATGCAATAATCTTCTTTTTTTTTCCAACCCAAAAATTTAAAGTAGTTAGTACCATCACCTTATTTTATGTTGTAAACAAAATAAGGATGTAGAAATCTAATTTATACAGTTTAGCAGAAATATTTCAAAAGAAAGTTTTTATTTATTTGTCTTATACCCACTCTTGAAATTTTTGCCATTGGTGCCACTTAGACCAATAAATATTGGATATCTTGTGAGGTTCCTTTTCTTCTGTTGCTGCTTATTTTTAAATGTAGTCCGTCTATATCTCCTTGCCATCAGAGGAGAGGTGAGAATATTATACAGATGAGCTGGCAGGTAGAGGGGATCTGTAGTAATATAGAAAAGAGCTATACTGATGTAACTCAAATTTCTAGGGAGATTGGGCTCTCTGTAGAGATGTTTCTGGTTTAAGAGGTCAAATGGCCTTTCCAATACTTCAAATTAGAAAATTTTTATATTTGAGCCTTGTTAAATACAAATGGAGTGTAGTGTTGCTGTGGAAGAAAATCACTTAACCTGACCAAATTATAAGCCATATCATTTCCTACAATCCCTATGCAGCTTGGTGCCCATTCTTCAATGGTTGCATTCTATAATCCCATCCCATATTTGCCATTTATGATTTATACTTTTCAACAGATAGTTGTATTACAATAATCAGTATAGTTATTATAGGAGTGATTGTATATAACGACAAGGGAGTCGTTATAATCAGCTTTGATGGCTCCACTCTTTTTAGATCCAGTGCAGCGCCTACATACTGCAACCAATTAACCTAGTAACTTTTGTTTTTAAAATTTTACCCAGGCATAAATTTTCTCTATGCTTGATTTGCTGCTGCTGCAACCTCCTCATTGAGACAATCTTAATAAGGAATAAAGTCAAATTAGATAAATAGTTTTTCTCAGTTGTTCCTAAAATGAAAAATAATATTTCTGAAAATGAGTATAAGTATTATTACTACTAAAACTCTACACACTAACAAATAAAATTTTAAGGGGAAACAATAAAGAAAATAACAATAATTTATAATATTTATTAAAACAAGTAAACCACCACAGTAAATAGTAAAGTTAAGCCACCTCAGAAAATTATTTTGTATTCACCATGCATATCTCCAATAAACTGCAGCTAATCCAATGAATTAACCAGGAGGCCAATGCATCTGCCTGCCCCCGAGAACATGTATGTGCAGGTGGTATACAGATTGTGCCCCATCTTTACCATCATTAATAACAATACGGAATCCTTTTCCGAGACCAACTTCTTTGGCAAGCTGTTTAGCTTTAATCATTAAGTGTCCAAGGAGCTGGAAAAGAGAAAAATATGAAGCTATACTATAATTTATAACTTCAATTATTAATTTTCTTTTACTATATAATAAACAATAAAGTAGGCATTACATTTTAATTACTAAGAAAGATTGAGCTTTGTTTAACAAAAATGTAACTTATACAGGCATTTTTATTGTTAATTAAAATGATTTCTGAATTTATTTTGATTTAAATTTATTTGATCTTTCCATCATATTAATATTGATTAACATAAAAATGCACATAGTTCAACTGATAAAAATACATCAAATTATAAACAATTAACAGATTTATGCATGCAATTAGTATCACATTTGATTGGAATTGAAGGAATAAGTGATACTTAAAAAAAACATGACTGGAGGCTTGGTGGACAGAAATAGTAAATTTTCACAAAAGGCTGCACTATTTTCAATCATCTTTTACAAATAAACTAGAAAATATGTTAATATTCCTGTTTAATAAACATTGTACAAATATATTTGTTTTCAATAAAATTTTACAGAACCTAAGTAAAATTACTGTATCTCTAAAATATAACAGATACCTATTGAAAAAAAAGAAGTTATAAACAATTTTGATCCAAATTTTGCTGATATAGTTATATATATATATATATATATATATATATATATATATATATATATATATATAATGGGGTCGGGGTGGCCGAGCGGGTTAGCGCGCTTACAAAAGTGCACCTATTCACAAACCCAAAGGTTGTGAGTTCGAATCCCGGCACCGGCACTACTTTAATTTAATTAAAGTAATAATTGAAGAAATTTATCACCCCTCCCCCCCCCCGGGTATGTGAGGCCCGTCAGCCTACTGGAGGCTATTCACACAGACCGGGCGTAGGAGTGATGACCCTAGCCCGTGAACCCTAATTGTGAATCACGTTGTGATTTTCCAGGACATAAAATAGCTGCCCGGAGGTATCGTCCATGGACGGTCTGTCTCGGGGAAAGAAATATAGGTCCTCGTACGCTTGCTGACTCCGAACTGTCATAATCTGTGGATCTAGACCGATTTGTCACTGTCCTTGAACCCGAGTGAGTCGGTGGGAAGGACACTGCCGAATTGGCCCAAAGGGACCGGTTATGGAGCAATGGGCAGCCTGCCACTGCACCATGGAAACCATGGTTCGCAGCAACGTGAGGTTGGGTGACCCCCTCCAGGCTGTCTCCCGCAAGCAATAAATGTCTGTAAGAACACCACATCGCGCCGCCAAAGATCTAAAAGGTCTATAGAGCCAACCGAAAAAAAAAAAAATATATATATATATATATATATATAGAGAGAGAGAGAGAGGGAGAGAGAGAAAGAGATACACTGGCATAACTTTAATAGTTTCTGGGGTGATATTACAAATCAGTGATAGATTCAACATAAAGATCATATTATCCCTCAGTAGTTATCAAAACAAACATAAAGATTCAACATATATTTGAAGGAAATACATTTTTTTTTTTAAGTAATGAGATTGATTGAGTCTTTATTGTCTTAGGGCTTTAGGTTTTCAGACAAAAATGTAAATATCTTAAAAATTAACACATCACAACCAACAAACATTTACTAACAATAATAAATTTCAATATAAACACAAACTGTAAGTATATACTGAATACATATAGAGTGAAATTTGTTTATGGTCTTGGATTGATCAACTATCCCTTTTTGGTTAGAACTTTTGTAGACCTTATATGGCAGTTGGGCTGAATGGCTAGCAATTATGTGATCTTCGTCTGTTGTGATGATCCTTGAATAGGCGAAACATTGATTGGTTAGACTGAAGGTGATATTTACTGGTATTCGGGAGACTTTAGGCTTGGCTTTGGAATCATCCAATATTATCCTTACATTTTTCCAAAGTTGTATAATGTAATTATGGTAAGGTACTCTTCGATTCTTGAATAGATTTATCTATCATGACAAGAGTGACATATATCTCTGCTTAATAATTTCCAGACGAGTTCGGCATCAGTTCCACCTTAACTGAGAGCAATTAAGTTTTTTATAAACCATCTGTATTTAAAAATCACTGAAGTACTATAATAAATGTATATATATATATATATATATATATATATATATATATATATATATATATATATATATATATATATATATATATAATGGATTTTCAAAATACAAATGAAAAATGTTGGTGTTGGGATGATGAACTGATTAAAAGAGCTCTTTAGACTAAGCGAGTCATCAAAGTTGAGGAAAAAAAGTGGTAGCTCTTTTCAATGAATTATCAGCACCCCCTAGTCTCTGCATTTTAGGTGAGCTCTAGTGAGTAGTTTTAGTAGTTCTATTTAGTGAATCACAATTTTATATAATTGAATAATTACTGTTTTATTTTAAATATATCAACACAAATTTATTAGCATTTTAATAAGATTATTAAAATTATTAGTTTTGAAATGTAAACCTGTCAATCTCATTTTTTCTTCGAGAATTGTGAGGCACTCAGTCATACACACATGGTATCTGCCTTTTTAAGTGAATTGAAGTTTTTGGAAACACCAGATTCCTTACAACTGATTTCATAGGTTATTGAGAAAATATGAAGGAAATTTGTTTGCTTAAAGTAAAATATTGGTATCAAGTTATGGTAAGTGACTGCAAATTGAAAGTAAAACTTGTAATTAACAAATTATGGTAAGTGACTTCAAATTGAAAATAAAACGTAATTAACAAACATTTAAACGTTAGAACTTTTCATTTTGCCAGTTACAATGTTTAACAAATGAATATTTCAATTATAACAGACCATTATATTTATTTTATGATATTAAGTAAAATTAAAATTGATTTAATGTTACCTCTGCATCACCATCTTCTGCATGAGATAAACCAATAATAGGTTTTCTGGGAATTACCAAAAAATGGGTAGGGGCTTGAGGATTAACATCATGAAAGGCCATGCACTAAAGGTAAAAAAAGATTAATACAAAAAAATTTTAATTCATAAAATTAATATAAAATTAATTAATATAAAAATGACACTAACCTTATCATCTTCATAAATGACTTTTGCAGGTATTTCTTTTCTTAAAATTTTTCCGAATATTGTATCACCACCAGCGGTAGCTCCTTGAGCTTTCGAAACCTCATCTGTCATAACTGATCTTTTAATTGTATTTATCAAAACACTGATATTCGAATTGCATATAAGCCTACAGCTGTTTGTCTTAAGCGATTGAAACAATATCATGTCGGACACCTACATATAAACCATCTGAAAGGCAATAAGAAATATTTTTGGAAGAATGCAATTTTGTTCTCAAAAGTAAATTTATATTAATGCAAAAACTAAAAAAATCAAAACTTTAGAAAAAAAAAAGAAAATTGATATAAAAGATAAGAAATTATAGTTAACTGCTAGGAGCAAGGAAATAGAATAAATGTAATCTTAGAACATAAACAAATCTATTAATGAATTGTCGTTGTTTATTTATAATCATTCAATATATTAAAGCACCAACATAAAATAGCAATATCGATACGAAGCAAAAGTAATTAGATACTAAGCGAAAAATCTTCGAAATATATCGGTTAGGCCGTTATCACACGGTTCGATAATCAACGGAGTCGGAATCGGATCCTATATTTGCTGTAGTCTGACGTCCCCTCGATAAATCGGAAGTCAGTCCGACATCCAATTTATCGGATGGTGTGAAAGCGGCCGTAGGAATCATATCCTGCAGTTAGGATCGCGTATGGCAGGTTACATACATGGCGAATTTTTTGGAGCGAATATTTTTCCATCGCCGTCATTCCGATTCAGAACCCTGGATTGCCAACAAGAACAACCATAACAGAAAATAGAAAAGCGTAGTTAAAATTTTGCAATGAAAAAAGTCTTATTTTGTTGGACTTCAAAAGGGCTATCATTTTTTATAGTTTCATCATAATTGATCAACTGTATTTCTTACTACGGCACTTTAAAATTTAGAGTCAAGGACATTATTTTTATTTATTTTTTTTTTGCAGGTTTTTGAAATTTACTTGTCATAAACAACTTAATTACACTTTAAAAATTATTTTATGTTGTAGCTTATTCTGTGGTGAACATTTAGATGTTTTTTTTAGTTCCCTGTGACCCATAGAAGCTTAGATAAACGCGAAAACTGGATTAAAAAAAATGTTTTAAAATATCTATCATCTGATCTAGACAAGAATGTTTTCCCGGATTCTTGAGAAAGTCATGCATTTAATATATTTTTCCAAATTTGTCTGGAAAATTAAATGTTTATGAGCCCTGGATACCAGACTATATAGGTCTATACTATACAGGTACTATACTATACAGGTACTATACAGAACAATATAGGAACTGCTTGATCTCGCAACATTTTTTAAACTATTTTCTAAACATAATAAGCAGATTACAGTTATTCAGAGAAATAATTTTTGATAATTATTTTATATATATAAAAGACTTTATTACAACATAAGGTCATATATCGGTTTCTAATAAACTCTGCCGTCATTTCTTTTTGTCATAGGAATCTTTCTTTCGGAGTCCTCTTGCTGTCATTGCCTCGTGTATACCTTCTATCTCTTTTCCGGTCGACCTCTCTTCATCCTTTCCCATGGTATATGCTTAAGCATCCTTTTAGGCCATCGGTCGTCCGACATTCTTATTACATGCCCAAACCAACTCAGCTTTTTTGTCTAAATGGAGTATAGATGTTAAGGGGTTCTTTTTCCCTGATGGTATTATTTGGAACGTGTTGTAGTCCTAGATATTCTACAACTACGTCTCCAAAAATCTATTTCCATTGATATAAGTTTTCTTGCTGAATCTGTTGGAATAGTCCAGGTTTCAGAGGTATGCAACACAGTACTTACAACAAATGAATGATAGGGTCTCTTTTTCGTTTGAAGCTTGACGTCCTTATTCCAGAGAACACAATTTGTAGACTTTTCTACCTCTGATGACATTTTCATCAATATCTTGTTTGCTGTTGCTTTCCTTCGAAAGCCATCTGCCTAAATATTTGAATTGTTCCGTTGGGATCAAATCCTATTCCTCAACATTTAGTGAGGAGTTTCCACTATCATTAAATGCCAAATAATCAGTTTTGTTTTACTGATTTCCTGGACTCCTGTCGTATAGGCTTCCAACAACTTCCTCATTATAAAAGATGAATCTTCTTCGTCACATAAAATAATGATTTGGTCATCGGCAAATTTTAAATTATACAGGCATTTATCATCTAAGATTATCCCCATACCATTACACTTTCTTTTCCATAGGCTAAGGATACTTTCAACATACTTATAAATTGAACAGTAGAGGGGATAGCGAGCAGCCTTGCTCGAGGACTTTGGTGATTGAAAATCTAGGATGGAAGAGTAATGGAGATGACAAACGTACCCAAATGCATTGTGTAGATTGAGCCCGGGAAGGAGATGAGTTCGTAGGGAGCGACCACGCCTATTGCACCTCAACATACCTTCCTACATTTGAGTAAAACCAACAATTTTGTGTTAATTTAAAGTTACAACAGGAATTTATTACTATTTCTTCGTTTTGATATTATGATATAATTGATTAATAATTTCATTAACCATTAAGGCTCTCCAATATTATGATGGAATTTATAACTATTTCATCACTCTGATAATTTTTTAACTATTTCGTCACTTCGTTATTATGATGGAATTTATTTTTGTATAGATATTTTATTAACTCACGGTGTCAACATTAAATTCATTTGTATGTAACACTTTCTGGTAGAATATTATTAATTACAATTTTTCCCCGTCTAAATTAAGATTTTTTAAACCAAAAGTAATAACATACATTATGGTTATGATTCAGGATTCTTTGTGGGTAGCTATAATTAAAAATAAATGATCTGATCTTTTAATCCTCTATAAGATATGACACTCCAATGGGTCATATTGCGGTCGACCGAGCAGGTTAACCCCCAACAGTCGAACTCAGTTATTTTCCGATGTGCCATCTCCATTACTCTTTCATCCTCCTAGTTGGACATTCTTTTCTTAGGCCATATTTGAGCTTGACCCTTGCTGTCGCATCCTTTATAGCTCGGATCTTGTACTGGCATACACCTGTGTTTTCTAAAGCATTTCATAATTTACTAAGATTATTTTTTTTAAATAAATAAATAATGACAAAAAAAAAGACAAAAAAGTGTGAAATTCTAAAATAATTAATTTTATTTAAAAAAAAAACAATAAAAATCATAAGAAAAAAATACAAATAAAAAAGTACAAAGGAAATGGAAAATAAAAGAAATACAAAAATAAAATAAAAAAGTACAAAGGAAATGGAAAATAAAAGAAATACAAAAATAAAATAAAAAAGTACAACTGCAATGGAATATTCGTCTGCCGGAGGTCGATTTTAAATAGTGAAAATTAGGTAAAATTAATACATAAGACAGAATTTAAACATACCTAAATCAGAATTTATGCATGAGACCAAAGTGTTCTAGAAAAACAAGCTATTATAACAACTACAAATTTTTTTTATAAACTATGAATTTGAAATGAACTAATTAATAACTTTATAATGTGAATATATAACTATGAAAATAAAAATTAGACAATAGACACGAGCGTTTCTATGATCGTTGCAAATATGTGCCAACTAGCAACCCGCCCCGAGCGGAACATGTGGCCTTACATCCTCGTTGAACCAGGCAATATTGTAAGAGCTGTTTCAATTAAATGAATTATTATTATATATTTATTTTTTAAATTAATAAATATTTTTTTAGGCTATACCATTCAAAGTGGGGTATTTCGCGTCCCACGGCAGATCCTGCGGGACGCATTGGAAGAAGTGGCATAAGTACATCCAATGCGTAATACCACTGCTGACGAAATCCCATATACCCAGAATGGCCAGGTAGTGGAAAGAAAAAGAAAAGGTTTGGGTAGAAGGAAAATGAATCTAAAACTAAAATGTGATCCTCCAACTTCCTACACTAATATTACATATAAATGCGGACGTTTGAACAGCATTTTATGATATGACAAGTTACTCATAAGATACATTATTATACTAATAACGCGTTTATTGAAAACTGTTATTCCTATATCCATTAAGCATTGTATTTGTACTCTTGGTCACAGACCATCAGAGGAAAGACCAACAGCAGACAACATTGTATATACTTACTTATTTATTTCAAAAGGTATTTAATGAACTCAATTATAGAAACAAAAATAAATACAAATGTATGATATTTGTATGTCCAAGGCGACCCGGGTCAAGATTTTCAATATTTAGAAAACAAATTATTCGCTGCAAAAATATCTGTTAACGGTTGCCGGGGGTGTTCCAAAATTTTACAAGCTAAAAATTGTTTGTTCTAGGCGCGGGACTCCTAGCATTTGCTACTTGTGTTACGTGGCTCATCTGGCTCTGACCGTTCTGATTAAAGTGTGACAAGCTCTAAATATAGCTTCTGTATCTAAGTAGATAATTAACTTAATTAGTTTGATGATTGAAATTATAAATGCAGTGGTTAGAACTTGTTAATTGCATTAGCCATAATCAATAATTCTTTTTACTGTGAAAACTAAATATTCTTACAAGGAACAATAACCTCTACGTTTGAACGAATCGATACTTAATGACTTCGTCAAACTTGTTTGAATAGTCATTGAGTTGGATATCTTACTTTGGTTTGTCGCTAAGTTTTGAGAAATTATTTTGCGATGTTGAATATAGCTGATGTCTCAACAACTTTTTTGCATAATTCTATCAGAAGTAATGACAACACACTTGAAGATAATCAAGTTAAAATTATTAAAGCTCCGGATTTTTTAACTAGAACTTTGTAAGTTTTCTTTTAACCAGTATTTATTTTTATGTATTGTGGGGATTTTTGTGTTGAATATTTAAGTGAATATCCTCGTTTATGTATATACATTTATATGTATTCGATAAAGTAACATAGTAAATGTAGTTTGTGTATAATTTTTCGTTTTCAGTTTATAAGGATTATAAACTTAACTGTTTCAAAATAACCACCTATATTATTTATGAAAATGTAATTATTTTTTTATTTTTAGCGTAGTCGACATGTTAAAAAGGTTTTCATATCTATTACCCTGTGGACTGTTCCCCTCTTAAGTCTTTTATATTAATTTATCTTCAGTCCTTTGTGAGAGCAATTTACTTTCAGGAAAATGATTTTCTGTTTGTTAACATTGTTTTTGTGGTTCCATGATATTATGTACTAATTCGACGATTTTGTTGTGCGATTAAAAGACAATTCTTAGGTTGGGAATTGAGGAGCGTAAGGATTTTTGAATGTTATCAGAAAGGGAGGGGACATATGGTAGGGATCTATATAAGGGAATGGAAGGGATTGGTGGAGGTGACGAAAGCGGGGAGGGTTTTTGTAGTTGTGGGCAAGTTTGTCAGTGGTATTGAGGGGAAAGTTATTGGCTAAACAAATTTGTTTGATACGATTAATGTTGGTTTCATGTGGAAATTCGGATAGAGAAAGACAGATATATGAGATTTTTGGTGTTAAGGATATTGGGAATACTAGTTTTAAAGTCTGACAGTAAAATGTAGGCGGGGGTGTTAAGAGTTCAAGACTGATAGGATTAAGGATGAGGTCATCTACATATTTTTTAATAAAGATAATGTTATTTGGGAATAGAGGAGTTACAGAATTAAGTAGATCATGATGGATGATGTTGGCAATGTCAGGAGCAAGAGGATTTCCCATGGGAAGTTCTGAAATTTGATTTAAGAACTGTCCATGGAAGGTAAGGTAACCAGATTTACAACAAAGCTGTAGAGATTCAAGGTATGAGCAACGGTTAAGGGAGTTATGAAATGTTTGCACAGAATAAATAAGTTAAACTTATTACTGTGTTTGTCATTAACTGCATCTCCCGAGCAACTTCCACAGTGTTAGTTATTATCAATATCAGTTTGTACTCAAAACAAAAACTCAATTTTAATAATATCCGAATTAATTAATTTTTATTTAGTTAAATCATAATTAATTTCTTCTTTTTACAATATCATGGATAAAGATGTTATTATATTCAATTATGTTTGTTGTTTCTATGAAAATCAATTGTTATATATTTGTTTCAGATATCCTATGACAACTACAGCATCTGTTGTTGGAATCAAATTTAATAATGGTGTAGCTATTGCTGCAGATGTCGGTGGATATTATGGATCATTGAATCGTTTCAAATCTCTTGATAGGCTATACAAAGTTAATAACAATATTGTAATTACAACAACTGGAGATTATGCTGATTTTCAATATATCAGAGAATTAATACAACAAAAAGTGTAATTTTTTTAATCTTGAAATTAGGATATGCTAAAAATAACTATTGGTTACATGACTAATTGTGTTTCAGTATCAGTGAAGAAATCCTAGATGACTGTTTCTCCTTAAAAGCCTTTTCTCTTCATACTTGGCTCACTCGCCTGATGTACAATAGAAGATCAAAGTTTGACCCCTTATGGAACAATGTTATTGTTGCTGGATATGACAACAATGGACCGTAAGTTTTTCTGATATGTATTGTTGATTTAGGTAATATGTGCAGGTTTGAATTACTACTGGTGCTAAGGGATTATTCTTTCACCAGTTCTAGTATTACAGGACACATACCAAGCTGTTTTATCAAACAATTTTTTTTTTTATGTGGTTTCCCTATAATATTCCAAAAATTGAAAATTATCTGAAAAATTGCATTTACTGCAATATTTTAAATCAATATATAAGTTATAAATACTAAATTTGAGAAGTTTTGCATCGTATTTTAATATAATTTTTGATGGAAATCAATTATGACCTTCAAGTAAAGTACCACTTCCGGTGATCAAGTAGTGACCAAAAAGGGAGGTTCACAACTAGATTTTACAACAATCCTAAATACAAAATTTCAACTTTCTAAGGCTAACAGTTTTTGAGTTAGGCGAGATACGAACTTAGGTACGTACAGACGCCAGGACGAAACTAGTCAAAATGGATTCAGGGATGGTCAAAATGGGTATTTCCGTTGAAATCTGAAAACCGAAAATTTTCGCGATTACAATACTTCCTTTACTTCGTACAAGGAAGTAAAAATATATCAGCAGAACATAAAACAGCACGTGTATTGTCAGAAAAAGTACGCGAAAATAATCTCGTAATCATAAAAGCAGATGAAAGAAATACGACAGTAATTCTAGAAAGAGATAACTATAGAAAGAAAGTTTATGATTTCATAAATAAAAACGGTTTTCCTAATGTCAAAAATCCCGTGAATAAATTTGCCACCGAAGTCCGCGAGTTAATTATTAACAGCATATTGATACCGGATAATAAAAAATACACTCTCATTGAGATGAATCCGCTACCTCCCCGACTATATGGCCTACCAAAAATACACAAACCGGAAATCCCCATAAGACCAGTCGTTACTTACATCAATAGTCCGATCTGTAAACTTGCCCATTACTTGAACAATTTATTCAAAACCAGAATCTCATTTTCCCCAAAACACACGGTAAAAAACTCTATAGCGTTAGTCAACAAAATTAAGAACATAGTAATTCCGGATAACGCGAAATTAATATAATTCGACTTCACAAATGTTTTCACAAGTATCCCACCACTAGAAGCAATAGAAATTTTAGAACAGTTAATCTTCCGATCGAGAAAAACTAGATCTTTACAATTTGATGTCTATTTGTATAAAACATAATTTTTTTCAATTTGATAGAAAATTCTTCGAACAGGAAGAAGGCTTACAGATGGGCTCCCCTCTCTCAACCCTGCTGGCAGATTTATTTATGGACAAATTAGAACAAAAAATTCTTGACACAAACAATTCTCAACTAGCTCAACATATCATATAGTGGTATCGGTATGTAGATGACATTATAAGCCTGTGGTCTGGTACGACAAGACAAATAAATAATTTTTTAAAGGAAATAAACGAAATTCACCCCTCGATTAAATTCACAGTAGAACTGGAAAAAAATAAAACCATGAACTTTTTAGATTTAGAAATCTCAGTAATAAAGAAACATCATGAATTTGGAATTTACCGGAAACCCAGCAACACGGATGTCGTTATAAACAATGGAGCTAGGAGACCGACAGCACATAAACTCTAGCATGATTTACCGTCTTTTTAACATACCGTTAAATAAAAAGAACTATAAAAAAGAAATTTAAATAATTTACTCCATAGCAAGAAATAACGGGTACAACAAAACCACTATCAATTATATTTAAAAAAAAAAAAAAAATACAAAAAAAGACAATTAACGATATCTTTTCAACAACCCCCGAAGGCCCCTCCGGAAACATTGTGTTTTGATTCCATATTACGGCCCTATATCCACCAAAGTCTGAAATGAATTGAAAAAACTAGGATTAAACCCTGCATTTAAAATAGAAAAAAACCCTATCCTCATATTTCTTTTCTCCTAAAGACAAAGTAGACCCTTTCCAAAAAAGCGGAGTATACGAACTAAATTGTAATGATTGTGCAGCCAAATACACGGGAAAAACTTGAAAATCGCTAAATCAGAGATTAAAGGAACGTGCATATAATAATAAGACAGATAATTCCAACTTTGCAATTCATTTAAATGAAAAAAATCAAAAATTCATCAAAGACTCAGGAGTTAAATTAATACATAATATTAATAAGCCTCAAATTAAATATATATGAAGCACTTGAAATAATAAAATCCTTCAAATCCAATCCAGATTTTTTGCTTAAATGACCAAATAAATATCTCCAATAGTCCAATCTTAAATGTATTCCCATCTATAACAGAAAAAACAATTACTCACCGGTATTACTGGAAAAACCCTGACCCTTAAAAAACCATTTACCTATAAACATGCTACCTACCTTTCATTCATTGTTAGTTCAATGGGAGAAGAAACCAGTACAAACTTTTCTGTTTGATATAATTCATTTAAACCTTGGTGACCACCAACAAGTATTTGATTTCTTGTATTAATTAAATTCATAAATGTTTTATAATACTGATTGATATTAATCTAATTTAATATGTATAATAATACCAAATTATATTTTTAATTGCTTATTTTTGAATTTTTTGTGTGTTTTTAGAAATGAGGATGTATTTATAACATTCAAAACTAGTTTTCAATAAAACAAATTTATAGAAATGGCAAATAATTTATCAATCCCTAATTTAGAGTTTGCTTCCCTCTGTTGTGACTAACAATTTTAGGGGGTGTAATCTGCTACTTGCTATGATTAGGTATTTTACCAGATTCTCAAATCCACGTTAAATTAATGATTGTAAAATAAAAGGGAATAACAGAGCTATCAATTGATGCATGCAACAGTAGTATTTTTTACTGTGAAGATAGTAAAGTTTTGGTAGGTATTCCTTCAGATACCTATATACAAACAAACATTTCTATTTTTGTTTTCAGCTTCCTGGGAATTGTGGATAAACTAGGCATGAGTTATGAAGACAGTTGTGTAGCAACTGGTATGGGTGGATACCTCGCAACTCCACTTTTGAGAGATGTGTATGAACGAGGTAAAGGAAATTTGACCAAACAAGAAGCCCATGCTGCTCTTCATAAGTGTATGGAAATTTTATACTATAGGGATACACAGTCACTTCCCAAGGTAAATAATTAAGGCCTGATTTTGAATTTTTACAGTATTAAAATTTTATGATACAAAGGCAAAACAATTATCTTCTGATACAGCAGTTGTTTTGCTTGCTGTATTTTCATACAGTGGTGTTTCTTAATATAATGATTTCTATATATTATGTTTAGTACAATCTAAAATTATTCAATTTATGTTAAATACTATTAATCAACCTTTGACCATATTCATTGACTTTTAAGATAAATGCCTTCAGCAGTGAGCGAATCAGTAAATGGTCTATATCAGTGATGAGCCCTTGGTCTTATACTTTAAACAAAATTATTAAAATACCATCTAAACCAGGAGTCTGCAACCTTTTACTAAATAGGGAGGCACATTTATAGACTTTATCAGTTTGGCAGTGAGCACCATATGTTTTTCTTACCTTTTTCATTGCTCGATATTGTTAGTAACATTCTTAAAAAAGAATAATTTTAACATATAAAAATTATTGTTTATGTTCTTATATAAAATTTCTTTAGAAGCAATATAAATGGCAAAGTCAGTACAAGCTTCGGCACTGAGTTTCATTGGCCATTGCTTCTGGTTGGGGACTCATTCCCTAAACCATTAACCTCACCTTTGACCTATGTTACTAATTTCATTTAGCAGGTCTGTCATTGGTTTTGTAAAGTAGAAATGCTAACTTATTTTACAGCTACCAACCTTTTGATAATCCATACTTGTTGATAATGATCCTTTTTATCATTTTTGTAGATGGAAATCAGAATGAAAATTCTTTTTATATTTTTAAACATTTTATCGAGGGTTGGCTTTTTCATTGTATTATTTTATAGGTACTATTATATTTGTATACATCCTTACTTATACTTATCATTTTATTCTATAGTTCCAAATTGCAACAGTCACAGAAGAAGGTGTTGAAGTATCACCTGAATTAGAAGTGGAAGGAAATTGGGAAATTGTCAAACATTCAAAGTAAGTCATCTCTTTCTTAAAATTTACTATTATATTCTAATTAATTATTAGATTTGTCCTTCTTGTATGGAGCAGCTCATGTGGTGTTGAGTTACCTGTCCTGTGTGCCAGGGCCATAGCACATACGGCTTTCATAATTTCAGCTTCAAAGGGTCCTTTCCTCCCAACTTCTTGTTTGTTTTAATATAAAAAAAGTGAAACAATATATATATATATATATATATATATATATATATATATATATATATATATATATATATAAATTAATATTTATATATAAATATAAAATATTAATAAAAAAAAAAAAATAGAAAAAAATACACTGACACATGTTTTGACATAATCAGATGGCAGTCGAGATGCTACTCAAAACAAGCAATGTATTTTCTGTAGTGAACAGTTTTTATTAAAGTCAATTGCTACTGAAAAGCTGAATATTTTCGTTTTATAAAGAATACTGCATTTACAGAATTGAACATGTGATTTTATAATAAATGAAATAATGGTCATTAAGAAGATAGCATTTTTAGAATTGAACCGTGCTATTTTATATTAAATGCAATAAAGGTCATTTCCTAATTGATGATCAGTTATCAATACTAATCCTGACAAAAAAAAAAAAATAATAATATCTTTTTTCTGCATACATAGTCAACCGTTATTCATCTTTAGTAAATAAAATATATTTTAAGATAATATATTAATGTGCAGTAATAGCAATTTATGATTTTTAACAATTCTAAGTTTTATTTATTTTTTTTCCAGGGGATTTTGAGGCAGCTTATTTTTGCACACTAGTTGCTGTACTTTTCTGAAGACTTTGTCACACTGAAATTTTGTTAACTCAACAAATAGACTAATAAAATTCAATTTTGATAATTGTGCTTTAGTACTTCTTTTCATTAAACCTTAACCATGTTCTGTTATTACAAGAGAGTGGATTAGCTCAATAGGTATGGCACTGAACTCTTTAACTCCTGGACCTGGCTATGGAAGATAATTAATTGCTTATTCTGTTGAATCAGTGGTTGATCGACCCTGGGGGTCAGGAGACTTCTGGGTCACAACTAGCCTCTATGAAGTGGACATCCTTAATTGGGATGGGAGGAGTGGAGAAAACACGGCGGTTAAAGGTGATCCTAACCGGTTCACCTTCCTGCTCAATCGTTGGTGGTCAAGAATCAGTATATCCTCAACCAACACTGAATCTAAGACCCTTCGTGTGTTGTCATAGGGCATAGGTCCTGGTGGTGATCTATTGTCATTACCAGAATCTCTTGAGTGAGGGAGAGTGATAAAACAGCTAATTAAATATTTGGTATGTCCAATCACATGAATTTCCTTACTGCTTAAGGTGCGAAGTCCAATAAAATAGTTTTATAAACTAACAAATAGGTTATTTGATATGGTAACTACGATATAAGGCAAATACACTTAATGCATATTCATTGCTGCAATAGCAGTTTATAATTATGCCAGAACATTTTTGTAATTGAATCTTCAGGCAAATCACAGCTGCCCAATCAAGCAGAATTAGATCATAATAATCTAATCAAAGTTATAATAATGTCAACAATCTTAAATAATGACAAAAAACCGTGGTTGGATTATAATAGAGTTGAGTAGATCAAAGCAGTCTGATTTATACTTGCTCAAGAGATTAACAACCTACAGTTGTGACCTTACTTTATCAAACAACAAAACTTGTTAGGGGAGGTATTTATCGAAAACATTAGTGTAATGTAATGGTTTCAGTGAAGAAAAATATATTTCTTTAATGTTATAAAACTACTAAAACATTTGGCTCCTAAGCTGCAACCCTCTAATAAGGAGAGGGCACAGTCAATCACACCTCATTATGATTAATTAATTAATTTTGAACAGTTGGAAGTTCTTACTTGTTTTTTGAACTGTTGATGTATATTCAATGCTGCAATAACAATTTATAATTATGCCAGAACATTTTTGTAATTGAATCTTCAGGCAAATCACAGCTGCCCACTTCTACTCATCCAAGAGATTAATCTATGCTTAAGAAAAATAATTTTCTACAATAACAACAAAACTGTGATATTAAAAGTTTACTATAAATACGAATTAGACAAATAGTTGAAGAAAACTATCAATAACTAAACTTATGTAATGAATGAATCTGTAACTATCTGTTTTTTTAAAATATCTCAAAAATAAGTATAAAAGATAAGATAACATAAATTTGGTATTAGGTGATAGGGTCAAGATTAATGTAAGTAGAATTAAGGTAAAAAATAGATGGCACAAGGCTTGGAGTATGTACGCACACATACAATGGCAGTTATGTATAAAGAAACAAATTTGTAGCCTACATTATACTCCTTGTAATGTACTGATCACATGTTAACAAGTAGATGGCAGCTTAGAAATTCAAAAATTGACTTATGTTTGTTCATTTAAACAAAAATAAAATTGGTTTAAGTTTAAACCAAGTGGTCGGTCATCTATGCTCAGGAGAAAATAAGCTCCAAAAAATCTAATAACAATTTGAAATTTTTTTCTAAAACAGACTCCACACAATACACTACAGATAGAGCACAATCAATTTACTAAAAGATTTTATTTCTTGGGGATCTTCATGGCAACAATTCCAAATAGACCACTGGGTGGCTAGAGAACAGCGACTTGGTAGCGACAGGCTGATAGTAATGTCAATGATAATTAAACGGTTTATTAAATAAATAAAAATTAAGAGGTTAATGATGAAATAACATGTTAAAGATTTTAGGCTGACTAATTCATTTTATACAGGTTCAATTGTTACAACAGAATAAGAACAATCAGTAACAAGCTTTGTTCTTTCCATTTCTGTAATTAAATAAAACAAAAAATTACACACTTAGGACAAGCATGTTATCATTAACTCAATAATACATAAATAATAACTTATAAGTAAGCAGTTTGTAAATTGAAATAAAAAACATCATGTACTTAGGTATAATTGAGGATGTTCAAAATTGGATCAAAGTACCTGTCTTCATGAACTAAATTGAAGATGTGCAATATAGCACTACATACCTAAACATATGGTTACGTCCAAATATCAGAATAGGAAAAAAATATTACAATTTATAAAAATAAATATTTGTAAAATAACCTATTTAATATTACAAAAAAAAGATTAAATGGATTGAAAAATGTAGGCACTAATAGATACCCTACATTTGTTAAAATTAAGATGATTTGAAAATAGGATATCTGGTTTCAAAAGAACAATCATATGAAATTATCGAAACAGGTAATTGCTTAACTAAAACCAGTAATTATTAAATGATAAAAGGATGACGAGATGGGTTAACTAATGTTATGTATTATATTCAACAATCATTCAATTTTTAACAAACACTATTTTTGTGATAAGGCTAGTATTATTTAGACAAAAATAGATTATTCGACGGAGCACATTTTCAAAGATTTTAATAATTGTTCTAGAGATTAGTACACTAAGTCAACCGAACTTTGACAATGGAATTTACCTTAATGAAAAATATATTTGAAAGGAAGATCAATTAGCTGGACAAAGCCTATTCTATCCTTTACAGGATTTGAAAAAGTTTTTAAAATATTTAATTATTGTGTCCAGGAAATTACATATGAAATATATTTAATTTTATGTATATTTTCTATTTATTTACAAGGAAAAAATTAAATAAAACAAGAATTATAATTTTTTTTCAATAAATTATGTTAAAATACAGTCATGTGGAGCATTGGTTACGTCACTTTCATATGATGGAATTAAAGTAATGAGTCAAATAAATTAGAGGGAAAAAACATACCTAGAAACACCAGACTACAAAGGAATGTAAAATATTAACAAACTCTCAATGTTACCTTTTCAAATCTCGGTAAAGAAATTATGTTCTTACAATTTAATCATAAAACTTCGAGTTTTAAGTACAATTACGCAGTGAATTAATCTCTTGCTAAAATAACAAAGCGTTAAAAAAGATTGGAAAGTGATTCAATAATTTTCAGACTTTCTAATGTATCACTGTTTGAACCTGCCATCTCCACCATTTCCACTAAGAATAGCCTTGATATCTTCTGCTGCTAAAGTTTCGTACTTCAACAATGCTTCTGCCAGTAGCTTATGCTCTTTCTGGTGGGTCTTCAAAATTGATTTGGCTCGCTCATAAGAATCCTATAGGAAATTATGTTAAATTAAAGACATATTAGATGCATTAACCTATTTCAACATTTATTTATGACAGAACAGAACACTGGGATTATAGAAATTGTATTTGTTATCACTCACAGTATGAGTAATGAATAGTTAAACTAATTAATTAATTAGAGATGATATATAATTGACTATATGACTGTATACTATGCGAGTACGACAATGTATTGTCGAGAACTGAGATAAAAACTAAGGACAGAAGGGTTGACTGATGGGGGATAACAGTATTTTCAGACATGTTTAAACAAACAACTAACCAAGATAAGTTTTTTTATTATATAGTTATGTTTATGCTATTGTTAAAATTACTTTTGTTTTATATAATTTCTCTGTTTCCTCTTATTTACATTAATATTACTTCTATCTCCATTACTACTTTTATCTTTATTACTAATTCTCTCTCTATTATTTATAACTTTTCTTATTATTTCTTCCATTTCACTTGGTGTCAGATCTATATTTTTGATTTTTTTTTAGCCAGAAGATGTTCACATGTTTCGAGTCGAAATGTCAACTTATATAATTACTAACTGATTTTCTGATTATTTATTATCTAAGATAGTTAATTAATTGATATCCTGGTCAACAAATTTCAGTTATTTGTTTAGTTTTATATATATTATATTATTCTCAGCATAAAAGTAAACACATTATCCAGAAAAAATCAAAACTATTTTTTGCGAGCTATCATATAGTCTTTAGTAAACTATCGTTCATTCAAGTGTACATACCTGCATAATTTTCCTTATTTCTGTGTCTATTTGATCTATTGTATGAGGAGAAAGTTCATTAATATTGATTAATGATTTGCTACTGGGATCATGAGTTCTGAGTCCTAATGATTCAGACATACCCCATTCTTTTACCATGGCAGTGGCAATAGCAGTGGCTTGCTAAAAGGAAGTAAAATAATCTGTTAAGAAGTCATATATGAGGATAATAAGTTAGAAAAAATATATAACAAGAATTCGAAGATTTACCTTGAGATCATTAGCAGCTCCAGATGTAATTTTATCTGAACCAAAGATGAGCTCTTCGGCAGCTCGTCCTCCCATCATTGTATCCATCATTGCTAATAATTGCTTTTTAGTTACATGATAACTTTCTTTTTCTGGCATGTATGCAGTCTGAAAGGTCATTTACAATAATCCATTAATAAATTATTTTATTAATAAATTTACAAGAAAATAAATAGTGATTAGTTTGTAACTTTATAAATCTAAATGAATGGTAGATGAGAAACATTCTCCTATACCTGTTTAAGTAACAAAATACAGAGGTAAGCTATATCAGGAACATGACCATGTTAATTAATCAAATCCAAGTTAATGGGGATTTCTTTTATTGGTGAGAATTGAAGTCCTTTGGGTCTCTATGTTTTATTTCAGATGGAATAAGTTTCTTATCGCCAGGATTATGAAAACAATAAATAACTAAAAGAATAATTCATCAGTTATAATTTTATTTGTGAAAAGAAAATACTTGACACTGAATGAATTGATCATATTGGCTTTCATAGATATTATTGGATTCATCCTGAGCTGCTCTTGCCAACATTTTAATATTTTTACGGGTACCAGCCCACATTGTCAAATAAATTGAAATTTTTTTTATAGATTAATAGATAAACTAGCTTTATAGATTTTTTTTTACACCAAAAATTATGGCAGATTTTAATTTAGTGCACCAAAAAACCTTTATGTTGAAGATATCATCGAAAAAAAAAATTATTTTTTTTCAGTTTTAGGGAGGTTCAAAATTTATAAACCACAAAATCACATTTCTATTTGAAGCTCTGCATCCCATCTTCAGTTTAACCAATTTTGGTTTTCTTGGACTCAATGGAGAGAGGGAAGTTTCTTCTTTCCATAATTATAAACAGCTATTGCGTTACCTAGAAGGTCTGTGTGAAAAAATGTGATAAAATAAAAACAAAAATTGTGTTTTTTTTTTGTATAACATTGGTTCTAAAATACCCAAAAACACCACGGTTAAGATCCTTTACTGACGACCCAAATTTGGTTTGAATCGTTCTGATTAATGAGCCATTATTTGAATCTTTAAAAAAATTTGAAGGGTAGACCCTTCATGAAATTTTTAGTAAAAAAATTGTTATTTTTAGATTCGCCAGAAATTTTATAGAGGGATTTTCAGAATATTAAAACCAAATCTGATGCGTTTTGAACAAAAAAAATATGTTAATATATTTCACTCTGTAGAGGAATAGTGTTTTCATTATATATTATTCAATAGAACCTTGAGATCCCTCTAAAATTTAATTATTTCATTTAATAAATTGGATATGTTTAAAATTTACTATTTACATCAAATTTTCAATTTACTATGAATCCTGAGTAAGGCCATGTACATATAAGAATAGACCCGTTCTGATGGGTTTTTGGTTACTCAATAATTTAATTAATTAATTTTTTAAAAAAAAGATCTCACATATATTTACGTACTATTTCTGCACCACAAATAATGGTTATATTATAATATGAACACGGTTAAGAGTCTGAGATCTCATAGTAAATTAAGATTTTATTTGAAAATTTAAGGTTTTTTAGTGTTATGCGTTATACAAAAAAAACATTATTTGTGATCCATAAATAACAAATTTTAGTCTTATTATTTATGTAATTAAAGAAAATTACCACGAGAAGTTGTTTTCCACAAATAAATAAATCATAAGTGAATTTTTTTTAAACGGGTCTGTTCTTGTTATATCTACACAGCCTTACTCACAATGCTATAGTAAATTGAAATTTAATTTGAATATTGAATTTAAATTGAATATACACCGAGAAACAAATGATTTGGTGCAAAACGACCTTTTCGAAACTCAAGATAAAAATAAAGTAGTTTCAGTGTGTTTTATTTTTTTCTCTCGGCACTTAGGGTCCATTGGAACGAACGTCGACACACGTCTAATATTTTTGGATGTAGAATCACCATTCAAAATTTTCCCTCCTGACAGTGCCCTCCCATTGTAAGCCCTATAACAATTGTATGGAGAATTTACATTCTTTTAAAAGCACACAAATTTCACTTTCATTTAAAGAGAAACATCTGTTCAAACTGCTCTCCTGTAAAGTTAGGAAAATATGACACAGAGTCCTTCCTATACCTCTGAAGTACTACAGATATTACATATTATATTATCCATTATTATTATCATCAATATTATCAAACCTTAAAAATATATTACTTATAATGCACTAATTAACATCTATATTATAAAATTAAACTAATGTTATTACTAATAAAATAAATAATTTTTATTTTAAGAAAAACGCTTTTAATTAATCTAAAAGCATTTAAAAAGTAAATATGATGTAGTCTTTTTAATTTACTAAAAGTTTTTCTTAAATTTTTTAATTTATTTTTTATAATATTCTTTATTTCCTATAAAAAAAAATATTTTATTTTTCACTTTTTAATTCTCAAGACGCACAGTCTTTTTTCGGCCATGATGTTCTAAAAAGCTGATGACCAACCCTTCTATAAGTGTTGGCTATTAAACACCTAAGGAATTGTTAGCAGTTTTATAAGAAACATGTGTGCCAAGATCCCTCAAAATCAGCTGAGTCATTCTACAGGGCTCATTCAATATCAGACTATCTCAATAGCACCTTAATATTGCATTGCTATCAGCTATGTGTGTTTGAGCAAAATTCAATAAACCCTTTGAAGAATTAAGTTACTTATAAAGAGTATTAAAAAATAAAAATAAAAAATAAATAAATACTCACATGGCCAAGTGTAGGACCTCTTGGAATAATAGTAACTTTATGAAGTGGGGGACTATCTTTAGTGTAAAAAGCAACCAATGTATGACCACCTTCATGATATGCAGTTATTTCATTTGTTTCTTCATCAGGAATTCTAGATTTCCTTTCAGGACCTACACAACGATATAATCATGAAGGTCAAATATGATCAATCAAAATAATAAAAAAAAAAAAAACACATAAAATTCAGTTGTTTTTCTTTTGTATCTATATGTATGAGAATAAATATTACAAAATAAATTAAGAAGCTGAGTGTTAATGAAAAGCAGAAAAAACTTAATGAGACCAGTTTTCCTATTCCCTATTGAAACATTCCATAAATCTATTCCAGGAAAGCAATATAGTTCTGTGAATTCAGCCGACCAATGATAGCCAAGCTCCAGGGTTATCTATGCATAAGGAGGGACTATGGAATGGGAATGGTTATCAAGTAGAAGTTAACCTGCTGCTATAAAATAGAAATTATTGTTTCCAGTAACCTGATGTATACTATCAAAATCAAATTTTTAAAACATACTAAGAAAAATTAACTCCGAGAATATAACTAAAAGGGTTCCTACAAATGAATATCAAAGATAAATAGGAAACAGTAATTGTAACTTCAGAAATCTGGTCCTTTAAAAAGATAAATAAATAAAAACAATCATATAGCTCCAAATATAGGGACATTTCAGCATAGAGAATAGAATATAAACTGGTATCAGTAATATATTGGAAATCAATACATTTGTGCATAGGCAAACATCACCTGAGTCGTGGATTGCCCGTAATAATCAGATCAAATCAGTAGGGAAAACCTACCTTCAGTTTAATGGACGGGAATAGTGCATTGATCTCTCTGATACCACTACCATATCATTTGGGCTAATAGGACAACTTCAAAAAACAGGCCAAAGAAAATACTGGAACCTCATGTATATATTTAAATAATCAATATTCTATCAAAAGTTTCAGATGTAATTTAATTTAAAGCATTCTTCTAGATTGGAAATTTATTTACATCGACAAGTCTAAGAGCAATGAGCGAATAGGCACTGCTGCGGTGACAGACAATGAACATCAAATGTTTTCTCTGTCACTGCTCTCTATGGACCGGTAGCTGAGCACAATAAACGTTTCTGATTTCAAGAAAATTTTTGATTATATAAGCCGAAAGTAATCGTATAAAATAACTTGAAGTATATTTTAGGCTTATGCCTAAGTTAATGGCCTAAAAATATACGTAATGTTTAAAAATAGGGCTTCAGATCTTCAAATCTGTATAACACTGATTTTATCGATCAAATTGTATCATGGTATTTTAGTACCATAGACCATCTACTACTGTGAAACAAATTAAAACCATCTGTTGCCACCTAAAATTTTCATGTTTTTTTTTTTTTTTTTTTTTTTGACATCTACTATATTTTAAAAATGTGGAAATGTCTGTAAAAATATTAAATAACAATTGCAATATAATTTCTACCATATTAAATATATCAGTTATTAAAAAATAAATAATAATAGGTACATAATATACTATGTGTGGAATGTACCAACAAATAAACGGTCCTTTTAAAGGGTTACTCTGAAAGTAAAAAGAGCAAAAAAATAACAAATGCTTTTAATACACGGTGTTCCCCCAAAAAAGGATGACCCTTGGGAGTTTTGCAGCTACTAATATAACTCTGAACAAAAAAAGTTCCAATGAACATGGGCCAGCAAATGAAGTTTTGACCAAGTCTGCCACCCTAGATTTGTTGCAATCAAATTTTAGATGTCAACGAATTTTTCACTTCTTTCAGATTTTCCTCAATATCACGCTTCCATTGTATTTTAAGTAAAACTTTGAAATGACGAGTTACGACAGTAAATATCTGCAAAATGGCAAGAAAAGGCAAAAAGTTAGGATATTCAGTGGTTTCGCCTTAATAACTATATACATTGCAAAATGCATAATAACCAATCTTGCAGAGTATTAAATTTCCTACGAGATTCATTCAAAATATTTGTAATTACACTCAAGAGATGCCAAGTAACATTGAAATAACAATTTTAGAGAGAGGAAAATTGTTATTTCAAGACAAGCTGAATCATTTATATAATGGTGAGAGTAATCATTTATAAAATGACTTTAAAATAAAGGTCCTACATTGAATTTGCATTTTTTTTAAGCTTACAATAATTCTTTTTTTAGATTGAAGAAATAAAAGTTGTAATCAATTATTTATTCCTAAAATGGCAGTGGTTTTTTGAACAGTTAATAATTAAATTGATTTATAAAGGCTCTGTCCAGGTAAGATAAAAATGCCACAGAGTGATAAATGCCTGCCAACTTACACATATGTATACCCTCATAAGAAATTGCTGTTATCAAAGCTTTAGATTTCTAATGCCCTCCTGTGCACATAATTAGCCCAAGTATCTTGAAACGATGTAATTTTTTCTTAATTTTTTTTTTTTTTAAAGCAGTTTTAAACGTAAGAAAAATTTCTCCATTTTAACATCATGAACTACCCACAGGAGTTTTGGGGCTCCGGTATCAAGAACATTGCATTCTAATGATGTTTAAAAAAAAATATTTTTTTTTTTTAGAGAAACACAACTATAACTCTACAGGTTTTTGCGCTGAACAAACCAAAGTCTTGGGATAAAGTACTTAAGCCATATTGACACCCTAAAATCTTTCATATTTTTCGAAATGGTGCTACAGATTGAAATTTTAGAAAGAAATTGTTCATTTCTTAAACAGGGTGCCAAGCGATATGGTATGAAAGAATTAAAGGATTTCAAGGTTGTGAACTGTAAAATGCAAGGTGCTTTTCGTGAATTTATTGAATTAAATTTAAAACGAAATCGTTCAAAACGAAATAAAGATAATATTTTGGATATTATGTACAATGAAAATGTACAATCAGGAAATGAGACTGAATTTGAATAATTATAAAGGTTGTATCTCTGATAATGAAAAATTGTCTAAAAATCTAACTTCTTACATTGAGGGCTCAATGCATCACAAAAAATTAGAAAATACAGCAAAGAAACAATAATTTAAAGTGTAAATAAATAATATTCACTTATTGAAATAAATTTCACCACAATTTTATTCACTAACTTATTTTACATAACCAAACAAAATATATTTGATTATATTATAATTTATTGTATATAATTCCATATAACCATGGAAACGTATTTTGAGACTAAGTATCAGACGGAGGGATTAATTAATAATAGTGTAAACAATAAACACAAGAAAAATAGTAAAATGAGCCTATACACATCAATGTCTTTTTTTGAAAAAGACATAAGTACCACTTAACAAACTTTACAGGTAACACATGAAACGTTTTTTCCCTAAATAAAAATATATATATATTTTTAAATTTTATTGTACATAGTAGGAGTTTATAAAGGTGGCAAAACCTTTATAATTACAATATATTTTTAAGGCTTCTAGCACTGGTCAAGACCAGGGTTATGAATGAGTCATCAGTATTTGGTGCTTACGTCGTTAGCTCATTTCCAATTTTTTTTTCTCGATATATCGTGAGCGGGAATTCAAAAAACGACATCTATATGTATTTTCAGGCCGAGACACTTAAAAATTTTCTGTAGGGAGGTGAGTACATTTAAGAGAGGTGAGTCCGTTTAAGAGAGGTATTTCTGTAAATATAATTAAATATGAGTAATATTGTTAAATATATTTATTAGGGATTGATAAATTATTTGTCACTTCTATAATTTAGTTTCTATTGGAAACTAGTTTTGAATGTTAGACATTCATCTTCAGTTCTAAAAACACACAAAAAAAAACCTTGGTGATTACCAACATGTATTTGATTTATTGTCTTAATTAAATTCATAATTCATAAATGTTTTATAGCACTAATTTATATTACACAATTAATATTAATTGTGTACGTATATTAATTATATTATACTAAACTGTATTTTGAATTGCTTATTTTTGAATTTTTGTGTGTTTTTAGAACTGAATATGAATATGAATAAATACTGAAGATAAATGTATAACATTCGAAACTAGTTTTCAATAAAAAATAAATTATAGAAGTGGCAAATAATTTATCAATCCCTAATTAGATTGATCCTTCTATACCATCATGCAGACGTCAACTAAATATATTTATAAGTGAAAGAGAATTTTATTCATTTTATTTGCTTGGTTTGCGTCTTTTCAAGATTCAAAACTTCGTACATATGAGTAATATTATAATTAATCATACTCATAATTATGGGAATAAAATAAATCATGGCAACCGCTTATACTTGTCATACCGCCCCGCCCTCTGCTTCAAAGGCAAAGGCCAAACTGGCAAACTTATAGAGAGATGAGTGTAAACTGTGATATTGAACCTCGGAGTTGTATGACGGTTCAAACCATTGTTCAAAACCAAAGACTACTTAAAGGCCGTTTTCACGCCGGACCAATATCCAATTATTCGAAAGGAGTGTCAGACTGCAGGAAATAAGGATCCAACTCAGATAATCACGTGAAAGAAACCACTTGTGGCCAAGTACTACTGGAAATACAGAGTTATTAATTATAGGCTTAAAACTAAAAATTCCCGATGCGAAAAATTCAAGCAGAAATCCCGATTTCTTCTATTTAAGATTGCTGGGCACCCCCAAGTTAAAGTTAAGGTATTAAGGAAACACAATTTATTCATTTTTTTTTGTTTAATATTTTCAATAATGAACCTCCCTCAAAATTTGATACGTAGAATGCAAATATCGAATAAAAAAAAAATCTGTCAATTGTTTTTGATATGTTTAATCGTAAGGCTTTAAAATTCACTAAAAAAAAAAATCATTGAAATTGGAGCAGTATTAGTGTATTGAACATTGTATACTAATTTCCCGGCGCTCCTTTTCCATTTCATCCTGTCCTATTCCTTTATCTTTCTACCGCCTACTCCCAGCTTCCTTGCATCGCTCTCCACTTCATTTTTCCTTGAATCCAACCTTCACTTTTACCAACTTCTTTATCTTTCCTTTTTTATTTCCCCACTGAAATGCCTCCAACATTTTCCCCTTAACCGTTCAAGCTTCTTTTCCAATCATATATCCTGGGCATCTTAGCCGATTTACTATAAGGAAAGTTGCATAAATGGACACGCCTAATATTTTTGAAATATAACTATTTGAAAATAATAAACCATTGTATAATAATTTGTAGCGTTTCTTAAACCTGTCTTAACAAAAAAAAAAAAAAAAAAGAAGATTTAAATAGAGTTCAATATACATCAATATGGATAAGATTCATTAATACATCAAACAAAAAAATAAATAGTTAAAACAAACATAAAGAATGATGGAGATATCATTGACCATAGATGTAATCAAGAAGATGATTGGGGAGCAGTCAAGAGAGAAAACACATAGCAAGTGTAAAATTTCTTTAAATGTACGCCGACGTTTCAGCCTAAGTTGTAGATCTTCATCACGGATAATACAAGGCATAATCAAAAAAGAAATGAAGAATAGATATACTGGGAAATAATTTTTATTGCAGCATGTGATATGGAAACTACATACCTATACATGAATTCATATGTTACCTTGGTTTGACAAGATTCTAACTGCTCTAACCTTAATTTTAAGTACTAAAATTTCTTCTGAAATGCGCCTAAAAGATGCAAAGGGTATATCAACTTATATAAATCAATGGATACCTCTCAGGGTTAAATATATTTCAGAAAAATTAGAAAGCTCTTGAAAGTAAAATAATGGTAAAATGAAAAAGGATTAGAAATCACATATCTAATTAAGTGGCAGATGGAATAATTTTATAATTTAACATTTACTTATTTTATTTGATTAACATTACTTTGTTAATAATAAATAATAATCTTCATAATAAATAATAAAGAGAAGGCTAAGGAAAAATACTTTTATGCTTAACTTTTCTGAAAATAAATAGGAGAGATGAGGAAAATACATACCCATCAAAACTTTATCTCTAGCTGATTCTAGGTATTTCATAGTAACTGAGTCAGCTCCATCTATTGCAGCCTTCAGCGCAGCCTGATTTACCATGTTCTCTAGGTCTGCTCCGGTAAAACCAGTAGTTCCTCGAGCCAGGAGTTCCACATCAATGCTTTTAGACAAAACTCTACTCAAATATAGAGATAGGATTTCTTTACGTCCAGTTAGATCTGGAGTGGGAACCTAAAATGAGAAAAACAAATTATCGTGCAGTTACTATTTCTGTAATTAATTTAAAAATGATTTAATTATTATTAAAGAGGAATAGAAGAGCAAAGTATAAATAAAATGCATACAATAACTTCAACATCGAATCTTCCTGGCCGTAGAAGTGCCTTGTCAAGATCATCTCTCCTATTTGTTGCACCCAATACAATAACGCCATCATTCTGGTGGAAACTGTAACAAATAATAATTATTATTTAAGAACATAAGTCAATATGTCAAAAAATAAAATAAAATATGAAATTATAAAATAAATATAAATAAAATATTAATATATTCCTTAAAGAAACTATACATTTAAAAAACAGATAACATGAAAAAGTCCTGAACATTTTGAGTTCAGATAATAAATCGCATATCCAAAATGGTACAGAGGTACAACTTAATATCATCATTGTCAGAAGTTTTTCCAGTCGGACACTTGTCAACCCAGTGAGAAAACCTCAAATGTTAGGATAAAACAATAAACACATCAGATGATCTAGCAGCAACCTGTTGTGAAATATCGTAAACCTTGTAGGGCTTCGATGTGGATCTTATCAAGTGACCAATTTTATAACTAATAAACACAATTTTTGGGTTGTGTCTTTCTGGAATGAAGAAATGGTATCAGGCAAGAAAATTCAGCATTCATCATGGCACATTGTAGAATAATTAACTTCTACATATCTTGAAGATTTTCTCAGGTGTTATAATGGTTATATGTGCAGAGAAATTAGCAGTATTTTGTAATAAAAGTTTCCTGATACTGTGCAATTTTTTAAAGAGATAAATTGTTTTTATTGTCAAATATTACAATCTGTCTTAATTGAGCACAACATTTTTTTTTTCCCTTTCATCAATAAATGCCATGAAAGAGTGTTATGGAATATCATTAGGGTATAAAGTATAAAAAATGGGCAAAGGATACTTTCTTGAGGTACTACTGCTTTGATTGGTGATACTAAAGAGAGGGTGTTTATTAAATTTTCTGTTATAAAGAAACCATGAAATTAATAAGAATTTACAGTGGAAGAATTTATTTTATAATGTGCCCTATCATTTGTGCCAAACCGTGTCAAAAACACCAGGAGGATATGATTCATGTTTATTAGGTATGCGAGACAAGAATAATAAATGGGGTCTCCAAAAGTCTTGGTAAAGAATAAAACTGCCAAGTCCATGTCTCATTTGTAAGTTGGTATGTAGGGTAAGTTTATCGCAACACAAGATGATTTAAAAAATATTTCCAGTTTATTGGTTTGATAATAAGTGAAGGATTAGAATCTAAAGGTATCTGTTTGCAATTTGATAAAAGAACAGAGCCTATGGTCGTAAAATAGGTTGTCTAAAAGAGATATTTTGGTATGAGTTATTTATCTGATAGGTTAAGGATATCAAGGAAGTCAAGTTTCTTGGTACAATAAATGCGCTAGTATACTAGGTTCATATTCAGCCACTTACGTTTGGCTATGTTTGAGCTGTTTATAATCCAAAAGAATTTCTTCATTGAAGTGTTTGAAAATCTACACCCACAGTGCTCGTGTAAGTAATTGATATCCCCAAATGGTAATTATCTTGGGAAAATAGTATTAAAGTATGTCTAAATATATATCATCATAGAAATATTTTTAAAAAAAATTAGGAAAGAAATGAAAACAAGGGACAATGAAAACAATAGTCGCAAGTTTTTTATCAAATTGTTTAAGGAAAATGCAAAATATTACAAAAAATTAAGAGACAAAACAGGTTTCCTCTTAGGTTACTTCCTTTTAAAACACATCTCAAGAAGATAAAACTATAGTAGTCGTCATGAAATTAGCAACATAGGATCGATTTTTCTAAAATGTTTACATTAAATAAATGACAAGCTTATGTAATTCATACATAACTTCATACATGGAGGAGAAGTTAAATTTCATAATACATATAAATAAACATTTTAGAAAAATTGGCCTCAAGTTCCTAATTTTTTGACGGCACTAACTCTTTAGGGGAGGGAGAAAAACCTGAACATATTCCTCCAACAAGAGGCAGCACCTAGTTTAGGCCTATACTGTATATATACTAAACCAGAATATATGGTTGAGACCAATCACATATTAAGAAGTAGTAATAGTGTAATCAGAAACCTAAAATTCTTCAGAATCTCTAGATAGCCAGAGGGACAGTCACAAATCATGCAAATGGTCCAAGTGACAAATTGTCCCATCACTCTAATATAACATCATAATTCAATTCCAACAGAATTTTACAAAGAAATATATTTCTAGCAATTAGGTCGATTTATCACATTTCTTTTTAACAACTTCACTATCATGCAATGCACTGTATACTGTAATACACAAAAATGTAAGTTAAAACTAAGCATTTCATTGTTTTTATTTTTAAATTTAAAAGTGAAAAAATGCTGAAAGAATTAGGGAAATATGGTGCCTACTGAACTTGGCAAATATTTAATTTTGTGAAATTCCTAACCTTAAATTTATTTTAAGATTAAATTAAAAAAAAAATTTTTTTTTTCGCTCTTAGACTGGGAAAAACATGACTAATGTTTGTAATTTACATGATTTCAAATAAAAACTATTTTTAAAAAATATGGTATGCTTAAGTTATTAAGTACAGAGTATACCATAAATATATACAAATATATTATAATTTATAGATTATTTGAAGCATCACAATCACAAAATAATATTTCAATGAAATTGTCCAGGATTAGGAAAAAAAAAATCCGTGAGCAGTAGAACTTCATTACTAAAGTCGTATTTTCACGTTAAAAAAAAGAAATAGATAAAAACGGGGGAGTAAGAAAAAAATTGAGAAACACAAAAAATATAAAGAATTTCAGCTCATTTGACCCAAAGGGGTTATTTGAATCTAGGGGTTATGAAGGCATTGAAACTGAATATCTTTGCTAATACTGGTCCGATTTCGATGAAACTTCTTTTATTTTATAGGTAATTTAATTTCCTTTCAAATGCAACAGGTTTCAAGCCCCCTTGCTTGATTTGGAGGGGTTTTAAAGATGCGCAAATGTTTTAAAAAATCAGAAAACTAGCGGGAGGGGGGAAGAACCAAATTGAGACTACCAAAAGATACTTTCCTAACACAAACCCAATTCACATACAAATTTTCAGCCCTATAAACTAATATGATGGAGCTGTAGAGATGCGCCGAACTCTAAAAACGCCGAAATTTCAGGTAAACATACCGAAATTTTGACTGTAATTTATCTATTCTTTAATGGTATCGTTCTTCCTGGAAGAAAGTCCTGCATACCGAATTTCAGTTCATTCGACTCAAAGAGGGCCGCTGGAGTTGCTCAAATGCAGCGGGGGAAAAAAAAATTTTATATATGTATCAGACATCTCCAAAACTTCCATAATCGTGCTCTAGGGGTTATAAATCGGATAGAAAATACAGTCTCACCCCTCACCGCCGACCTTCGACCCATTGCAATAGTCTATTTTTTTTCGGAGAAAATACGACTAAAAATGTCAGTAACAGGTTTAGTGAAATATTTGTGTTGCAATTTTTTATTTGTTCCTTTAAACTCTATGGTTTTATGGGGCAAGAATTAAAACACTAGTTACAAGCTAGTAGGCGTGTATATAGATAAGCCAAACATTTTTAAAAAATGGTATATAGTTAGGATACATAACTATTAAATTATGGAGATGATTAAATTAAATAAATCATTAAGATTAGTTTAAACCTTGGGATCTATCATTTATTAATAATATTTTTGAAATACTTTATGGGAATAAGTTTTGAGGCCAATATCAAGCAATTGCTAATGATTAAACATATTTAAAACATGATTCATATAAAAAAAAATGTATATGATACTTCAGGTAGGAAGTACCTTAGCGTGAAAGAGAAATAGAGGGCTATATAATCATTTAGCCGATACTGATTAAAAATAATATAAAATATACAGATTCAAAATAACATCTCTAAATAAACCCCTAAAAGTAATAGTTTATTATAGAAGAATAGAAAAGATAGAATAAAAAAAATTATCTCAGAAACTTTTATACTCTAAATCCATTCAACTCACCATCAAAGACAATCATTGAGATGTAGGATTGAGACATTTTATCCATAAAGTTACAATTTTAGTAAATGTAAAACCACTAAGAACCTGGTCTGATATCTACCATATCAGTGAAGGCTAGAGAGTATTTATTTCTTATTTATGCTGTTTATTAGGTATAAAGTAAAAAATATTGTTTGATTTGAAGATTTTAATGATTTTAGGGAAATTTAATATGAAAATTATTATTTTTGTTTGCTTAAATTATAATAAATTTCTATCAAATTTATTCCAATGTAAATTTATTTGACTGAGGACTTACCAAGAACCGTCATCTTCAGAGGAAACTTTGCTATAACACAAGACAAGAACCTCACATGAGTTAGGAAAGTTTACAAAACAATACTACAATTTCAGCACCAGAACGATCTTCAACTTGTTTGGTGTCAATTTTTTAGATATTATTGTTTTAACATGAAGATGGTTTAAAAATTAGTTGCTTTTTCTAGGCTTTCCCCCAAACTTTTTCCATTGTTTAATGGCCATGACCACCATGAATTTATTTAATAGTATTATAAGCTTAATTAACAACATAAGTGGACATATTTGTCAGCTTATTTGGAGATTCTTTTGTTATAATGTGACATATACACATAATTTTTACCATGACAGTTTTGAAGTGCACTAGTTGTAACACAGTTACATTATGCAATTAAGGGATATATCTGAAGAGCTGTTAAATCTTGAAATAGACCTAGGACACCTGCTTACAATAAATTTCTACATATAAAAACCTTAGCACATGCTATACCTTAAATCACACTGTTATCAAAACTATACTGCAAACAGTGCTTTAAGTTTTAGATTTTGTTCACATTGGAGAAAAAAAAATGGTCCTGGATATAAATTGATGTTTCAGGTATATTCAGAATTCTCTACTCAACAGAGAATTAGCTCACTGTTCACCCCTTGGAAGAATTAAAAAAAAAAACTGATTATGCAATTTTCATGGTAAATTAATATAGCTTTTAGGAGCCATTTACTAAGATATTGAGGCAAAGATGGTCAAATTTTTATAAGAAGCACTCTGGCATGCTACAAATAGAGCTTTATGCCAGAAAACTATTATTTCATGATGAAATTGTAGAATAAATCACTTAATCTTCCAACTAAGGGTTTAATAGGTTGTTAATCTCTGGGACAACTAGTCCCCTTCCATAGTTGAAAGATATGAGTGATAACCTAATTAAAAACACACAATCTATAATATAGAGAAGCTAACGTAAATGCTGTCATAATATATTGTTTTATTAACACAATAGACTTGCACTTTCTTAGCTACAAATTTTTTCAACTGTAAATTTATAAATTGTTATGCGCTATTTATGAATAATTTAAAACAAAAATACACTAGCCAGTTTTGAAGACTAAGAGGATATAGGTAAGTTATTTAAAAATAAAGGAATAGATTAAATCTATAATTTCATAAAGATGATATATGAATAGCTAGCTAATTTAGATAAGTATATTAAAATAAGAAACCTCACACTGCATGGCTGTAGAGAGTGCTGGAATATGTATGTATGTATATACATACGCAATAATATATGTGTAAAATAAGCAATAGTGGTGCTTATTTCCTAATAGCTAATAGTGCTACAATAACTACAACTAGTTTATTAAAGTCCTAAGCCCTCTGTTGGGCACAATGAAAAAGAAACAAACTATTTATCAGACAGATTAGTTTGGGGGAATCCAAACTGGGGACCACAGGCCTGTTATAATTTATTTTGATTACATTGTAAAATTTACAATGTAAGTAAATCACAAAATAGTAATTAAATGCTTTAATTTAACAGCTGATTAAAAAACACAATGACTGATATATATAATGGAATGGAACATTTTAACTATAATTAATGAAATGAGTATGTCGGCATGATACTCTCGGCTAGTCTTTGCCCTTGGGACTCAGTGGAGGGATCACTGTGGCTCTTATGGTAAAAAGTGTGGAGAAACCTGGGTTAGTTAATCAAATTTTGAAAATATTCCATAATCATTAAGTGCAAAATTAATGAAAAGTTTGCTGAGATAAATGCTTGAAATTACTTTAAAACAACAATGAAATTACATGATCATAACTGGAGAGGTGGGCGCAAAAAAGGTCCATATGCCAGATCTTTGATTTGAGATACTACCATTCAAATATGTCATCACATCAAAGCAATGACTTGTGTAATGAATTATTTTCTATGGATTCTTTGCTTTTCAACAAGACAACCCTTCTTAAAATATAAAAATAATGTGGGGGTGAGTTTTATTTTTATTGATGTTAAAATCTTGGAGATAGATGGAGAAAAACAGTGTGTACTGAACAATTTTCATGTTATCACTTGGCTCCTTCTCAGATTTTTTCTCACACATTGTACAGAAATCACAAATAACACATTTTTTCTGACACATTGTACAGAAATCACAAGCATCAGTTTTTGGTGGAGAACTTTGTTGGGATAAAAAACTTATCAACATGTTTTAGGACTCATATTTAGTGGTTTTCCAGCTTACCCCAGGAAGGAATTTTGAAATTCCTTAAAAATGTGTTTCACAGTAAAGTTCGGGTTTTCGAAATATAGCCTATTGGACCTTTCCTGTGAAGTGTAGTGGTTTTTACCATGAGGTATAGTTTTCCAATGCTCAAAAACAAGATACAAGGACAAATTCTGCTTACTATGTGGACCTTTTTGTTCAAAACTTTCTTTGCCAATATCTATTGTTGGCTCACTCTCATTCCCTTTACTGATATTTGAAGGAGTTTCAAAATGAGCTGATGGCAAACTACAATATTTTGACCTTGTCTATTCAAGGAATAATGCCAAATGTTATACATACCTACTTTAGGGTTTGAGGTTAATCATTCTGAGATTCTTTGATCTCAGCTCTGTAAAACAATGTAAACATCTATTTATGTTCTGAATTGGTAAACTTAAAAGATAATTTTGGTGTACAATATTCTATGACTTTTTTTATAAGGCTTTCCCTCAACATTTTTAAACCTTGGTGAGTACCAACATGTATTTGATTTCTTGTCTTAATTAAATTCATAATTTATAAATTTTTTAAAGTACTAATTTTATATATAACATTCAAAACTAGTTTTCAATAAAAACAAAATTATAGAATTGACAAATAATTTATAAATCCCTAATTAGATTGATCCTTCCATACCATCATGTGGATGTCAATTGACTTCACATGTTTATTAAAATTCTTAATTCTTGAAAAAAATTATATATCACGTATAAATAATGATATTAGATTTGGATCTCAGATTATCATTTATTGATGTCTTAATACACTAAGGTAATAATAGCCATATAATCTGCAAACAATTTTTTTATTTACCCATCCATTTCTGAAAGTAGTTGATTAATGGTTTGGTTAGCATATGGGTGAAGAACTGAATTTGTCCTCTTAGCACCTACAGAATCAATCTCATCAATAAAAATAACACAGGGAGCCCGATCCTTTGCTGCCTCTGTAAATGAAAGAAAAAAAAAATTATTAACATTGAAACAAAAATAATAATATATTTTTTCATATAAACTTCTTTCTGTTAATGTTTCAGGATGACTTTGATAGAACTTGAATTAATATATTTTAATAATTGATCAAAATATGCTCCTTGGTTTCTTTCAATGGTTAATTTTTTAATTCCATATTGACATAAGCCCAGAGTCAGAAAGAAAATGAATTCCTGTGAAGAATTGCGAATCAATCCAGGGCGAATAGAACAGAAAATAATTTTTATAAACGCAAAAAATCAAAGTAAATAATTTTTAATCCCACATAAAAAACAAAAGGGCATTCAGCATTCAACTAATAACTCATTTTTAAAATATCAGTTTTAAGTATGACCACTTAATAGTAAGTTCCAATATTTTGGTTACTGGAAAAATTATTTCAAGCCAACAAATTAACACTACTCTTACTTACTTACTGCCGGGCGCTACGGCCCTACAAGGACCTCAAGCCATTCATTCCTATCTCTTGCTCGTGTCCTCCATCTCCTTACTCCAAACAACTTGAGGTCTTCCTCGACATCATCCAACCATCTCACTCTTGGTCTTTCTCTGTATCATTTTCCTCCAATTTTTTCATACAGCAGTCGTCTTGGCATCCTAGTTTCTGGCATCCTTTCTACATGTCCCAGCCATCTGAGGCGGGCTTTTCTCACAAAAGATACCAGGTCTGGTTTCCTATACATTGCGCAGAGCTCACAATTCTTCCTTAATCGCCAAGTACCATTTTCTCTTATTGGCCCATACATCTTCATATATTATTTCCATTTCCCAGACATTGAATCTCCTTTCACTTTCATTTGTCAATACCCAGAATTCACTGCCATAAGTAACTGTGGGTCTCAGGATAGTTTTGTATATCATGATTTTTGCTTATTTTGAGAGAGCTTTAAACTTTAGTGTTTTCTGCAGGGTATGAAGGCACTTGTTACCTGCCGACATCCTCGTATTCACTGCCTCTTTCATTCTGTTGTCATCTGTTATGACAGAGCCAAAGAACTTAAAAGTGCCTGTCCTTTAAAAACTGCGTTCACTGATCTGCAAATTGTGGTGTTCCAGTTGCTGGTTGCTGATTCCTGGAAGTTTTTAAATATTTCATTTTTCCTTCATTAACAGGAAGACCCACTTCTGCCACTTCTCTTACAAACTCTTCAAAAACTCCTCCAAGCGCTGCTGTGTTTCCAGCTATCCGTCCGCGTATGACAAGTGCTGTGTGAGTCGATTATAAATAGTTCCATTAGGGTTGGTTATTATTGCCCTAATAGCATTATCCAAGACTAAATTGAACATGACAGGTGATAGTGGGTCTCCCTGCCTCAGGTCACTATTTACTGCTAATTTTTCTGATAGTATTCCTTGCATTTTTATCCTCATCCTGCTATCATGTATAGTCATTTTTACAAGCCCAGTGAGCTTCCTGGGAATTCCCAATTCGAGCATTTTCTAAAGTAGTTCCTCTCTATCAACACTGTCGTTTGTCAGTTTAAAGTCAATATAAAAACTATAGAGTCAATGTTAAAATCATATCCCCTTTCAAGAATCTGTCTTAACGAAAATATCTGGTCGATGGTTGATCTTCCAGCCTGAAACCACACTGGTAGTTGCCCACTATCAGTTCAGAGCACTTTATCAGCAGCCTGTTCAGTAATACAGAAAATACCTAGTAGGCTGCGTTCAATAATGCTTTCCCTCTGTAATGATCACAAGATAGCTTGTCGCCTTTTTTATGTATGGGGCATACCGCTGCTATTTTCCACTCTTCAGGCATTCTCTCCTCACACCAAACATCCCATACTAGTTGACATATATAACTTTTTAGTTCATCCCCTCCATTTTTTAGCATTTCTGAATGTAGGCCATCAATACCAGGAACCTTATTGTTCCTTAATTCATCAATTACTTCTTCAACTTCTTCTTGGTCGGGCGGCTACACTTCTTCATCTCTTTCTCCAAGTACACCCAGTCGGCATTTCAGCTGCTTAATTCTTTGCTCTTTATCTTGGTGCTTGGGATGCACTAGACTTTCTCTGAAATATTCCGAACATCTCCGTAATACTTGGACAGACTCACTAATTATGGCCCCCTCTTTTGTGTTGCAGTACATATTATTTGGTTGGTAGCCCCTTTTTATTTCATTAATCCCCTCATAAAACTTTCTTGTATTCTTTGAGCTATGGTCCGGAGATCCTCTAACTGCATTTTTAGCCACGTCCTTTTTTTCTGATGGCAGATTTTCTTGGCATTCCTCCTCCTGGCAGAGTGTTCATCTCGGTTTGCTCTCGTCATTCTCTGTAGCGTTTTCAACCGCGTCTCCTTCTTTGCTGCCAGGGCTTTTTCGCATTCTACATTGAACCAACCACATTTGCTCTCCTTACTCTTCATTCCCAGTACCTCTTCTGCTGCTTTTTTCAAGCTGTTTTTGATAGCATTCCATTTGATATTAATATTATTGCTAGTAATTTGGTCAGAAACACCTACCAGTTTTTCAGTTTATTTATGAGATAACCTTTTACCATATTCTTCCTTCCTCGAGATAACCTTTTACCACATTCTTCCTCCCTCAGTTTACTAACATTATTCCCCCGTAGCTTCCCAACAGCTGCTCGAGATTGCTGAGATATTTTATGTTTGAAGGAAGATTTCATTAAGTAGTGATCTGTGTACTAGTCTGCACCTCTACAGCTACGTACATTTTGGATGCTTGATGTATGCCTTTTGTGAATTAATATTTGGTCTATTTGATTTTTAGTGTCCCCATCTGCTGATATCCAGGTTTCTTCGTGGATGTCATTGTGTTTAAAATGTGTACCCATTTGCTTGAAACCATTTTCTGTAGCGAAATCTATCAGCCTTAGCCCATTGTCATTGGACTCCTGGTGTTTGCTTTGCATCCCAAATATTGGTCTGAAAACTTCTTCTCTGCCCACTTTCGCATTAAAATCATCCAGAATGATTTTTACATACATATGCTGGGATTTCTTCTAATTCTCTTGTGAGGGTCCCATAGAATTCTTCTTTAACATCGTCTTCCTTTTCCTCAGTTGGGGCATGGATCATTGATATATTGGAGAACCTCCCCTACATCCTTATCTTACACATTCTCTTGTTGATTAATTTATAATCTATTAAAGCATGCTTTAGTGATTTCCTAACTATGAATCCCGTTCCAAAAACCTTGTTTTCATCTCCACTGTTTATCATTGTGTATCTGCTCAGGCCCTGGATCTCTCCACTCTTCCATTTGCTCTCCTGAATTGCCACAATATCCACGTTATATCTATCCAGCTCCATTTCCAGATTTCTGCTTTTCCCTGGTTGGTTGAGTCCTCTTACATTCCAAGTTGTTTCTATTTTGAGATTAATTCCTTTCCCATGCCTAGTTCGTTTCCTTAAAACAGTCCGGCTATCTTTCCTTTGAGGGTTCATAATAATTTTAGTTTAAGGGGAGTGGGTTACTAGTCCTTTCAGTCCCCGAGTCAGGTGGAGGGGCTGCCTCTTAGAGCCACTGACTTGCTCTCCCATCCGGGCGGATACCTAGGAAAGGTGGTCCTATGGTGTGTACTGTAGGTGGTGTTAATCTGTAGAGTGGAGATGAGTTAAGTGTGTCCTATATGGTGTACTGTTGTGGTGTCAGAGTTATTGTTCCCCCAACCTGGAGGACCAGTACTCAACACTACTTTTAGATTTGAATAATTATGCAGCATTCAAGAAAATTTTTGGCAAGAGCAACATTTTGTTTATACAAACAAGCAATGTACATTAAGAGTATAAAAAGAAAAGCACGATAGAAAATAATTAAAAAGATCACTTACTAAACAAGTCACGAACCCTTCTTGCTCCTTGTCCAACAAGAATTTCATCAAATTCAGGTCCGGCAGCGTGAAAAAAGGGAACACCTGCTTCACCAGCTACGGCTCGAGCTAGAAGTGTTTTGCCAGTTCCAGGAGGACCAACCAAAAGTACTCCTAATTAAAATGTTTTATTACATCTATGTAATTATAATTTTACCAACTAAAGTTCTGCTGCAGACCATTTAAAATTAATATTTTATTATAAATTAAAAAAAAAACATTGTTCAGTACATATTTAACTAAAAATAGACAATTTTCCTCTTAGGCATAGGACTTTAAAAACTAGGATTGCCACCAGCTCATATCTCTTTCCACCAAGTGATAACGGTGGAATGCAGTTAATTCATATAGACCCATTGTCCAGATGCTTAAAAAAACTTAAAATTGTAATTGTTACGTTAATAATGTTACTTTACAAATTTAATGTTATCATTCAATTTATACAGCACTTGATCATTGTGCATTATGTAGTTGATAATCACTAATCATTAATTATTACTAGTTAATTAGTAATTTATATTTTGAATTAGATTTCATATTTATTATGCTCCAAAATCTTCAATAATTTCATTTTTAGGAAAACTGTTTATTTAACATATTAATTGTTTGCCTTGGCAAAAAATGGAATTTTGGAATATTATTCAAACCGGGCATCTTACGTCTTATTTTTTTTAAACTGGTCTTTGAAACTTAAGACCAAATTAAGGTTCCTATTGAACTACTATCCACCTAAAATTGAGTTGGCTGTTGGGAATACAAGCAAGTTTTAAAGTTTTTTTTATAAATATTGGGGCTTCAATATGTAAAAATGGTAACAAATTGAATAATCAAAGTATTGCCCAATATTAGCCACTACTTTTTCCTGTCTTTCTGGCAGCAGAACAATGCCATGGACTGGTCTTTGGAAGCAATCCAAGAATCGACGTTTTTGCATTCCTCGTAAGGATGGAAATGCTACTCAAACAGGCCATGAGCCATTGATCGAAACAAGTAGCAGTCGGAAGGAGCAATATCTGGAGAATATATCAGGTAGGGCATAATATCCCAACTGAGTGTTTTCAAGTTAACTGGCACTGCAACATGTGGTTGAGAATTGTAGTTCAGCAAAATCGCTTTGATATGTATCTGCTCATGTTCCAGTTGTTTATCCTTTAATGCTCAACTCAAACGCATCAGTTTTAGTTGGTAACGATTCCCTGTGATTGTTTAATTTGGTTTTAGTCGTTTATAATATACTAAACCCATCTGATCTCACCAAATGCCAAGCATGAGCTTTGATCCATGGATGTTCAAGTATCACCAGGCTTACCCCACGATTTCTTACGCTTTTGGTTGTCATAATCCAATTTTCATCATCAATTGTAATTCAATGCAAAAACCCCTTCTGTTTTTGCCTTTGGAGCAGCTGTTTGCGGAAGAATCTCCTTTCCACGTCTCTTGGCTTTAATTTGTATAACATCCAATTTACAATGCTTTTGGACCATTCCCATGGCTTTGAGGCCTAATGAAATTGTTTGATAAGTCACTCCAAAAGACTTAACAAATTCTTCTTGACTTTGACACAAATCTTCATTCAATAATGCCTCTTATCTTAAAAAGCTCTGGGCCTTCATTCACATTCCTTATTCTCCATTTCAAAATCACCCCTTTGAATAGTCTAAACCAGTATTAATGACTTTCAGCTGCTTTTTTCTTCAAAAGGAAGCAGAAATGTAAAGCTTCTCAGAAATTGGGTTTCGTTGGCATATAAAAAAAAGTTTGCACTTTGACAAAATGGCATATACTGACAACTAAGCTTAATGATGACTCTTTATCACGGTTATAGTCCAATGCAATTTAATCTTTCTCTTACAAATTCTTTAAAACTTACTTATCCTCAACATATAATACTCTATTAAAAAACTAGAAATAGAAGAGGAACCCAGCTATAAGGATAAATAAAAGAAGATAAAAATAAATTATAATTATATATACATACAAATGAATCCTTTTGAAGCACAAACCTTTGGGAAGTTTCCCTCCTAAAGCTGAAAATTTTTCTGGATTTTTCAAAAATTCCACAACATCCTTAAGCTCTTGCTTAGCTTCATCAGCCTAAGAGCAAGTAATCAAAAAATTAATACTTCATAAGTCTGACAATCATAATTGATGAGATAATAAACAACTAAAACTTACACCTTTAACATCATTAAAAGTGACATGTATTTCTTCGGGATCGACTTCTACTTGATTACCCAGCTGTATGCGAAACACAGTTCCATTTGCACTAGCTATAAAGAATGCAATGATCATTAAGATATTTATTATTATTATTGCGAAACTGGCTACTTATCAGTACCAATGACAATGTATCAGATTGATACATTTCAGTTTATCTCTATTCTGAAGTGTATATTATGCATATTTTATATTACTATCTTTATCAAAAAACAGGAGATTAGTCTTAAATAGATATGCCTGAATTTATTGTTTTTTAATGAATCAAGCAAATAACTGTTAGTGAAGTTACGTTCTACAGAAAAATAACATCTATTTTATAAGTATTGTGTTGTAGAAGTGAAGAGTAATGGTAAGATTATTATTAATTCTGTTTTTACATTCAACAGACCATAATGTTTTCTTTCTATTTCAGGAATGTTATTCAGGTTCATATATGCAAATTGGAATTCATTACTAATCTAATAAGTTGAAGAGTTTGTTTAAACGTGCTAATTAAAGAATTTATCAGAATTTCAAGAAGTCTTCTAGTAGTGGAAACAGAGATGCATTACGCAAATGTATTGTGTCTCAGGAAGAGTACTTTAAAGGGAACAATACTGAATCACCTGATTAAATGTAAAGTAATTTTTTTTTTTTAATTTTATATGAACTTTCCGGATAAATCTCACATATAAGAAAATCTTAAGGTACGGAGAAATATGGATGAATTATGAGGAAATTTAGTAAATTAAAACAAAAATCATAATAATTAAAATTACCTAAAAATCTCAGTTTACATTTACAATTAAACAAATGTATGGAATGAGGGGAAAAAAAACATACCCATAAGTGAAATGAAAATTGATATAACTAACACGATGGTGAGCAACTGCTGAGCTACTTTCAACCATCTTCTTCCACCACTCTTGCCTTGAGCTTGACCTGCCATATAGCCTTCAGCAAAAGCTAACTTTAATTTCTCTTCAGCACTCGATGTTTCAGATTTCATTATATCTGTGTAAACAATCACTTTATTATATTTATATACTAACAAACATTCAGCATTTTTAGTTTTATAAATACAAAAGGCTCTTATTAAACCTATTCCCTTAAATTTGTAGATATCAAAAAAATTAAATTGTAGCTTGTTAGTGACAAACAATGGGGTGATGGTCAATCACATATAAAGAGTATAGGGGAAAAACAGTTTAAAACCATTCCTCAAATTTTTAAGAATGTAATTATATTGTTTTTCTCCTGACCAGCTATTCTTTTCTGTTTAAAGCAGCAATTAAGACTGTTTTCTCCTAAACTGTACACACCATTCGGTTCATCTTTCTTAGAGCTATAATATTGTGCCAAAATCACAAAATTGAAAAAGATCAAAATTGAGTTATACTGTTTTCTCCCTGTACCCTTTATACTTGACAGGAGCAGATCTGCATTTGAAGAAGAAATATAAAATTATTAAATATAAATAAACATTCATGTAAATAAAAATGTGTTACACTACAACACATGAAGGGTCTTGGAGTTAGGCACTTAATAAAAAAGTACTGTTTCTTGATGAATGGTAATAAAAAGAAGTGATGTAGTTAATATCATGTTTAAACAACAGATTTTTTCCCAACCCGATGAAAGGAAAGGTCAGGCCCCACTTTATAGAGGCCTTCAAACCCAAACCTATAGGCTTGAATGATCCTACTCACAAACCATCTTCATTCTTTTTCATCTGGACTATGAGAATTTTAATTTAAAAGTAAAGAATATAATTATACAAGATAAAAATTATAAAAACATGTCAATTCAGATCTAAGACCTAATCTGTGACATTAAACATTGAGCAGGGACAAATGTGCCAGTTTTGACTAAAGCGTTTCCAGAGGAGAAAATAGAATCTAGGGGTCATTTATTTGTATTGATATACTAAATATTCCAGAATGCCTGGCGGTTTTAAAACCAGTGGAGGTTCAGAGTACCTCCTGAGTCAGTTTTCAAAATGATTGACGGTCAGTAGTTAAGTTTCATAGCATTATCATTAACAAACATAGCTGTTTGGTGAGGGGTTTGCCAATCATTTGCTGAATCTTATTATAATTTTTTTTTAAAGTTTTTCTATTTAACAGTGCAAAACATAGATGCCAAAAAATCAATTAGGCGAGGTAGAGAAGGGTCTTGCTCTGAGTGACATGAGAACCACAGAATACACTGATTGTTCTATTAGAAAACACTGCTGGCAAGAAATTGTCGACTTGTTTGCAATTAAATATATGGCAACAACAGAGTGGAACAAACAACAGAAAAAAAATAAAAAAATCCGTGAGCAGTAAAACTCCGTCACTTAAGTCGTATTTTCAGGCTAAAAAAAAATGTAAAAATGGGGGAGTAAGAAAAAATTTGAGACCCACAAAAGACAGTTCTCTAACATACCGAAATTTACACATACTTTTATTATATGGTTCTGCCTCACCGCTGACCTTCGATGGGGAACCAAGTCGAGACCCCCAAAGAATACTTCCACAACACCAACTCAATTCATATACAAATTTCCAGCCCTAATATGGTGGAGCTGTAGCGATGCGCAAAACTTAAAAACACCGAAATTTCAGGTAAATATACCGAAATTTCGACTGGAATTTATCTATTCTTTAATGGTATCATTCTGCCTTGAAGAAAGCACTACATAACGAATTTCAGCTCATTTGACTCAAATGGGGCCGCTGGAGATGCTCAAATGTAATAGGAAAAAAAAAAGATATATATATATATATATATATATAAGACATCTCCAAATCTTCCATAATCGTGCTCTATGAGTTATGAAACGTATAGACCTTCGACCCACTGCAATAGTCTATTTTTTTCGGGGAAAATACGACTAAAAATGAAAATAATAACTAGAGTTAGTATTACTTTCCAAGGAGCAGTTTGGTGCGGCATTGCCAGATGCGGGCAGAGAGGGATACTCTGAACCGACCCTCCTCGAGAGACTAGGCAGCAAGGCATCTTCATTGTACTCCCCCACTCCTTCGCCTTCTCACTTTGCTACCCTCTCCTCACCACCTTACTTTGTAATACTGATATTTACTGAATTGCTTTGTTTTAATCTGGCTTGATCAAGGATTTAATAATTGTTTTTCAAAATGTGAACGACTCGGCTTAATCAATGATTTTGCAACTGTTATAATGAGCCATCAAATTTATTATGACCTTCTATTTACATGGCTCTGCAGATCAAATGGGCCGTCAGTAAGAGGCCTCACTCCTAAAAGCATTAGTAACTTGGCACTTCTGGTTGGAGGTTGGCCACTAGCACTTATGCGATTCATCAGTGACAAGTTTATCATAGAAGGTAAACTCTGTTAACAAACCAAAGGAATGAGATATATGTCTACTAGCAAATAAGGAAGACAACTCAGGAACACATGGAAAGGAATTTCCCTGCAACACCCTTGAAGACCGCAGCCCATCGGTGAGTTGCTCAAATTTTTTTACATAAAAAATTTTCATTAGATCAATTTTTAAATTACATGAAGCCAATATACTTATTTTTATTCTTAATTATGTTTTTACTTAAAAAAATAAAAAAAGTCGTTCCGACCCAAACTATCAATTTTATCAGACCTAGTCGGCTGTATGGAAGAGACAAGAGCTGGAGGCTCCGTATTGCTTTCATTAACCCATTGGTTAATTATAATAACAGTACTATAAAGCTCTCCGAAGAGTTAATTTGATACTAAGGAGTCAACTTTTTGCAAGTTCGCTCTCTGACTATATTATCAACATCACATAAGAGGTATTAATATAAAATTAAAAAGGAAGATTTTTTTTTTTTAAAGAAGACTTATTTATATAATATTAGTGAAGGGTACACCACTAACTATTGAGATATGTTGGATCATTGTCACGATCAGGAGAGGTTGATGGTTCATGAGATTTGTTAACTGGATGCCTCTCTAAGCCAACAGCTTGTCTGATGCGTTGAAATAGGCCAGGACTTCTTTCTAGTTCAGCATTTAATGATCGCTCTGTCTTAAAACTTCGTACTTGGACTTCTAAAACAGATAATTAATGAAAAACTGACCAAATTATTAAGCCAACATTAAAATCAGTTAATAAAAACAACTTTACTAAATGACAATGGGGAAATTCCTGGCAGATAGGATGAATGAAGTGGATTGGAACCAAGGAATTCTGCTCTTACACGCATGCCACCTTTTGTTACTAAAGTTACTTTCTCTCCTAAAATCCATTTCTTTGGCTGTAGATCGTCAGGAAAGGAGTCAAGAAGTCCACAATCTTTTATTGAAGATAAGGCCTTAAAAAAAAAAAAAAATATGGTTAACTCTCGTTTTATAATTTAGTTTACCATTATTACCATAAAAGTGATACAAATATTTTACTCTAACCAATATTTTTCTAAAACTAATGAGCAGCTATTAAAACAAATATAATTTAAAAATGATATCAACAATCCACTGCCTTATAATTAGTATAACTTTTTCAAAAGAAACTATTTATGGCAGTAATTATAAAAATGGAATAAATATTACGATTACGTTACAGTAAATAAATAGTTATTTTATTTAAAGTTTGAAAGTTGTTTTTGTAAATACAACTTATAGCTAGGTGGACAGTTAAGATTATCAACAAAATAGATCAATCAATATGATAAATAATCCGGAAAAATTAAATCAGCAGATGATGTTGGTAGATTCAGACTAGAACTTAAGAATATTGCTCATAAATAAAATTAATAAATGAGCATTGCAAAAATATGTTTTAAGTACATAAGAAATATATAATTGCTTTTTATTTGATTAACTTTTAATTAATAAAGTTAACTTTTACTGATCCGAATTTTTTACTTATAAAAACCCTCTTGGTTTTACTTCATTAAGATAAGCAAGAGAGTCAACAGGCTACCAATTGTATTTCTACCGCTATTCCTGTTTTCACTTATTATGGAGGTGTGTGAACAGTAGAAACAAAATTAAATACAGAAAATAGGAATTTATTCATGCCCCCTAAACCACGCAATTTTAACATACAAATATGATCAATAATCACCTTTTCAAAGCTTTCAGAACACAGAATATCAGGATGCAAATTCACTTCAATCTTACGAACACTTTTCTTAGATAAATGGTTTCGTTTAGGTGTTCTAAGCTGAGATAAATAAAATAAGGCCTGAAAAAAAGTACAACACATCGTTAATTTTAGTCACCAATATTGATAATAAATAGACCAATCAATATTTATATAATTGATGAACAACAACAACATTTCTTTATAAACTTTATCAACAAATAACAGAAGACAAAAATAAAATTGAGGTATCTAATTTAATAGTTGAAATGAAAGTACATTGGAACTTCCCCCAAACAGATACTTCTGACAACCGGACATCTCTCAAAATCAGACAGTTTCATTTTCTCCAGTGTAATACAATTTACTTTACTTTTACATTGCTTTCAACTTCTATTAACCGGACCTTCTAATAAACAGATATGGACACACATTTAGTCCTTTTTGTTTAAAAAAATTCCCTCTTAAGCGGACAGTAGGGAAAAAAAGACAATTTTTTTGAAAGGCAGGTGATATAACTAATAAGGCCTCCAAAGGTAATTTCTTAGAATTTTGTTTCACAGAATGGCAAAGTCAATTTTCCCTTTTTTTATATGTAAGCAAATCATTACAGTTTCAAAAGACATTTTTCTATCCCCTCCAGTCTGTTTTAATAATTTTTATTCAGTTGTCACACCACCTTAGGTTCAACACGGATGACAGTGTGAATAATATATAGTACATTGCGATAATAATACATGTAATGTTATTAATAATAATATGGTGTCGTGTTAAAAAAAAAAAAAAAAAAAAAAATGGAACAATTTAAAATGGCAAAAAAGTTAAATTGATAAAAGTTAGTGAAAAAGATAAAGAAAGTATCCAGGCTCTCACTCCAATGTTGGAAAAACACAAATGGCCGAACTTTAAAAAACAAAAATTAAATCGCCACTAGCTGAGCACGGAAATATTGATTCAAAAATAACTTTATTGAAAACAGGAGGCCTTGAAATTGATAAGTTGGTGAGTGGTTTTGTCGAGCAAGGACGGCTAACATACATAACATAAAGACGGATCTTTAACAACAGAAAAGGCATTGGAAGTTGCTCAAGCATTAGAGCAAACAGAATTTAAAGCTAGACACGAATTAAGTTAACAAAACTTTGAGTGGAGAAGGAGTATCAGTAAAAGCCGATGTGGTTAGTGACTGATCGGGAAAAGTTAAACAGTTATGTGATGATTAGGGATTGCTAAATTATTTGCCACTTCTATAAATATTTATAGAAGTGGCATTTCTATAAAGATTTATAGAAGTGGCAAATAATTTATCAATCCCTAATTAGATTGATCCTTCTATACTATCATGTGGATATCAACTAGTTATCTGATGGTTATTCAGCAAATGATATTTTTAACTATAATGAAACGAATTTATTATTTAGAGCACTACCAAATAAAACAATGTATTTGTACATATACATATTTATTGTACATACATGTAAAATTTATTTATTTAATTTGTAAAAAATAAAATCACTATAACCTCTTTTTACGTATTTTTCTGCATTTTCCTGCAAGTTCAACTTCATTTTATTTATTTATTTTTTTATGCCGTTATAGATTTTAGCCAGGTTTGTATTCTAAAAACATTTTTCTCATGAGCGGACAATTCTAGTAACCGGACAAATTATCATTCCCCAGTCATGTCCGCTTAAGAGAAGTTCCATTGTATATTATTTCCAATGATCAACACTGAAATAAACATATATCAATAGGAAGTCACAAACATTTAGTTTTGTATTGTTTTAACATTCATTATTTAAACGAGATGGCGATGATATTTTTAAATTAATTAAAATTACCAGTAAAGATCAATTATTCATTAAAATTTCAAATTTATCCTAAAAAAATGAGACAATCAGTATAAAATATACTTAATGCCAATTTATACAACAGAATCCTAAATTAAATTACAAAAAATAAGAATGATTCCTAGATGATATATAAAAAATTTCAAGTAAATCAGATAAAGAACAATTTAGTAAGAAAAAATATGAATTTTTTACTACTATAAGAATAAGATTGAATCTTTCTAATGTGTAACAAAATATAGCAAGGTCCACCCTGATATGAAATAACAATTCCTTAACTTTCACAAAGAATTCTACACAGATTCGTTTGAGTATTATACAAATTTTCATACACGATAAAAATTTATTTCTTACAGAAGAAAAAGGTCTTCAGAACAGCAGCTAATAAGAAGTTGAAAATAAAATCAGGTAGTAATTCTAGAAATGCATATTTTATTTTCCACAATAGTCAAGAAAAAAAACGAAACAATGTCATTACAAATGCTACTTCTAATGGATCATAGTGAGCTAGTAAGCATGTTTTTTCAAGTTGATTATTAAAATCAAATATCATTCCAAGCCAAGCTTGTGTAACCTTGGTAAATTTAAAGAAGGCTAATGTTCTTAGTTATATCAATATTTTTAACAAGAGTGGAGACTGATGATTCCAATTCTGATTTGAGGAAGACAGATCCTCCCAAACATTTACACATTTAAGAATTTATGGAAAATATGAACTCTAATGAAACCATTGGTACACCCCAGTTTTATCAAAATATCTAAAACATATTGCTGGGTCCACAAAAATCCAATAAAACTGAAATTATGATATTATGATACCCAGTAACTTAAAAAATCAAAGTAAAATAATTTTAAGAAAGAATAATTGTGCTTTCACTAAACACATAAGTAATAATAAATAGAACTTTTTTAGACAGTATATTTTTTTAATTTAAAGGGTATTTCTAAATATATCAGAAACATAATAAAATATAAAACTGCCTTGCTTAGTAAGAACGAAGTATCTTTCAAAAAGTAATTTTTGAATCACTGTATTTAAAAAACTTCTTTATTTTAAAACTGTTAAAAAATCAGTAAATGCAATAATATCCTTAATTTTAAAATCTTATAATGCAGTATATTCGAGTTCGAGCAAATGATTTACTAATTAGAAATGCAGTAACTTGTGACTTTTGTTGGTTAATAAGATACTGTGCTCTTACTAAGCATGGCAGAATAGATTCCAGAGCACCTCCTTTTAGCCCATAACACACCAGTCTGTTATTCAGTAATCGGAACAGATTCATCCTTGCTGTAGATGTTTTGCGAGAATAGATCAACTAAAATAAGCTCTTATTGATTTTGTCACTAGTTTATAAAAATTGTTTTAATTACAAATTAAATAGGCGAAATTAATTCTCGCATACATAAATTTTTCCTGGAGGCGGTGAGACAGTTTAATCCTGACATGATTTAACAAATAAGTAATTCAAAGCATTACATCCTTGAATACAAAATCTGTCTGATATTTGCTGACAAAGATTTCTTAGGAGATCTCATTGCATCTTCGGCTGGCAGAAATAGAAAACTTTGATCTCCACAAAACTCTAAAAGTTATCCAAAACTGTAGTAATGCAAAAAATAATACTTGCATTTTAATACAGGTGTATCATAGCCATCGATTTCTATTAACTAAAGAGATGATGTAACCCCAAGGAGGTCTTTGTCAGCAAGGGAATGGACAAATAAGAATCGTGAAATTTTTTTTATACAGGGTAGCCAAAAAAAAGAATAACTCTTGGGAGCTTTAAAGCAAATATAACAAAAAAGGTGTTATAATGAACAAGCAAATATAGCAAAAAAGTTCTTAAGAACATGGGTCAGCAAATGAAATCTTGACCAGCTTTCAGGCCAAAAAGATGAAAAAAATGTTTTTAGACTGTTTTGGCACAATTGATGAAGAAACTACTCATTGCATCAAAAATGGATCAAAATAAACATCCTGGAAAATAAGATTAGGCATTGAATGAGATCAATACGACCTCAATTAACCAAGCACATGATCTTTGGTGAATTATCAGAGATGACCTCCCCTATGCAAAGCAGATGGTTACTATATGAAGTATTGCTTGTATTACGGCTGGGAGTGAAATATATGAAACATTTCTTTAAAATACTTTTAGATTCTTGAACCAACATTCCAAAAACATCTAAGGTTATAAAACACGGTAGGCATACACTGACTTTTTAAATGTGATAACAATAATAAATTACTTCTTGTGATCAAAACGTTCTTAAATCATCAAAAAATTGTTTATTCATTTACTTTTACTACATTTACTTCATGTTGCTTCCAACTTATCGATGATAATGTTCTAAATATTCCACTCCTTTTTTTGTTTAACCCCCCGAGGGTTATCCTTTTTTTAGGGGATACTCTGTATAATAAAAACAATTCTAATTGCATGAAGAGATTGTTAGTATCATATGGCCTATAAAAACGTGGAACAAAAAAGAATATTCTATTCTAATCACAAAACCTTTTTAAGTGTGTAGCAGATCAGAAGGATATATTCTCGGTTATTAGCACAAAACCTAAAAGAAGATTTGTTTTAAATATATTATATTAACAAGTTTCATACATTGCCTTTGGCAGTGTAAAGTTATTTATTTAATTATTAAATCAAATGAAGATACAAAGCAATTAAAAATAAAATAAATGTCGTACTTCAACCAAAATAATGGCATCATAACAAGAACATTTTCTAAATAAGTACTAAAATGAAATTGTGAATTTTGAAGGTATACAAATTTTATAAACTCATAGAAAAATCAAAATAATTCCAAAAAATATAATAAATACTTAATCTTAATCTATTGAGTGCTAACTAACATAAATTACTAAACATGTTCAAGGTGGGTTTTACTTAAAGACTTGACTAAACAATTTATTTTTAGAGATAAAAAATTAAAAATAAATGTTCTGCTTAAAGTCAAATAGTTGAATCCAATATCATAAAATTAAAATGTTGAAACACTGAGTACGAAAATGAAACGACCAACATCGCAATTATTATTTTTAACAATGCTAAACTTATCCGAAATATTACGAATTATTACCTGATTATGCGGTAGTATGGAAAACATTGAAATTATTGAGGCGAAATTTTTTACACATAAAAGTTGTTATATCACAATTTAAAATAAGTTAACTAGGTACTTGAATAGACAAGTACATCACTGGTAATCTAGCAGAGATAAGAGATCGCCATTTTGACAAATGCTGATTTTAACATCTGTACGATTTAATAAATAATGACATTAATATTATAAAAATGTATTTTAAAAACATTTTCTTTTATTCAGTATCCCTAAGAAGTATAAAAAACATAATTTTTATCATTAGCACGCAAAACGTAATGAGGAAAACGTATTTATTTATAACGTGATTTATTTATTATTGTATAAGACGTATGTATATTCTTTACTGAAAATACAGTTTTACTTTATCTTAATTAAAAGTATTGAATAAAGGTTTTGAAAAGCTAATTTATTTTTTATTTGTCATTAAGAATCACTACCGCTCAATCGCATTGGAGGTTACAGATTGTAAGGTTATGAGTTGTGTTGGTAAACTAGTTATAATTGTGTTGACGATGCCTATTCTTTTGGAAGATTGGTTAGCTTGTTTTGGTTCCTTGTGTTGATGTGATTCTATTATTTAAGAAAATAATTGGATCTAAGTTTTTAAGAAATTGCAATGTCGCTCCCAGTAAATTATAAACAAATTAGTATGGGTGGGTTGCCTGTTCAAAATCAGTATATGACAGCAGGGTCTCCAATGGCTTTTAATATTCTGAAAGAGAGATTGAGAACGTCTGGAGCAGGATCTAGTGCTAAAGATGCCAACCAGTCCCCTTTTATCACTACACCTACTGGGCATCCAACTTTTCAGCCACAGAAGGTAGGCAAAGGATCAGGAGTGCTGAAACCCCCAAAACCTCCAGAAAAACCACTTATGCCTTACATGAGATATTCAAGAAAAGTATGGGATCAGGTTAAAGCCAGAAACCCAGAACTTAAGTTATGGCAAATAGGAAAAATAATAGGCCAAATGTGGAGAGACTTACCTGATGATGAGAAAACAGACTATGTTAATGAATATGAGGCTGAAAAACTTGAATATGAGAAGACACTTAAAGCCTATCACAATTCCCCAGCCTACCTGAGTTATATCGCTGCCAAAAATAAAGGACAAACTTCCCAGCAAGCTGCTGAAGAGCGGGACAGTTATTCTGGGACAAAAGCTGAAAGAAGGATTGAAATACAGCCTGCTGAAGACGAGGAAGACCAAGATGATGGACTCTCTGTTAAGCATGTTGCTTATGCTCGATACTTGAGAAATCACCGTCTTCTCAATGAAATTTTCTTTGATTCTATTGTACCTGATGTTAGATCTGTTGTTACAACAGCTAGGATGCAAGTTTTGAATCGACAAGTTGAATCTCTTACTATGCATCAAAAAAAATTGGAGGCAGAATTACAACAAACTGAAGAAAAATTCGAAGCTAAGAAAAGAAAGTTTGCTGAATCTAGTGAAGCATTCCAAGAAGAGTTACGAAAACATTCACAACTTGCAGTTGATGAAGAAGCTTATAGAAAAATGGTCGAGCGTCAGATGGATATTCTTAGGAGAGAGCGCAATAAATCTATGGCTGACCTTAACGCCAAAAATGAAATCATTGAACAAAGTGACCAAAAACATTTTCTTGATCAAACTGTACCTAGTCCAGTTGCTGTCCAGAATACACCCCAACTTAATATTGACTTGAATGCACCACAGAAAGTTTAAGTATAGTAAAGTGCCTTAAAAGATTTCTATGCTCACAACACTGTACAATCACATTGTATTATTTAAGTTATGAGTATAATATTTGTAGATGGGGCCTTATAATGATAAATTGTTTACTTTTATATGCAGAAGAAAATATATATAAAATAATTTTGTTAGCATAATAAAAATTGAAATATTTTTCATACTAGATAAATACCACATTATATTCAATTTATCCTTGACAGAATATGATTTTATCATTTCTCTAGTTTATTATAAAGTTTTGTTTTAGTTTTATTTCCTGTAAATCTATTAAAATTAAATTACTCATAAAGTACCACATGAACAACAAAAATTTAAATATTCCATTTTAAATTAATATAAAACCGAAAACACACCATGTTCAATTTAAGGTCTTATATTTTATTTTGTCAAAAATAAATTTCCCTTTTAATAACTTTTTGCTTTCTAGTTTTATTCCTCACTTTAAACCAAAATGTTTATCTTCATTTATTACTTTTACTTTAAGACATTTAAATTTAAATGAAGAAAAAGCTCCAACGGTCCCCAAACATCTGTTCAGAATTAGCTATTTGACTAATTTTGGAAAATTGTTTTAAATTATTCAGGCCAACAAAAAAAAATTTTTGAAACCTTTTTTAACTTTAATAGTTGATCTTTATAGATTTTTATGTGCTGAATCTAAATCTGGCCTTAGTTTTTTTGTATCACCCATAGTTTTCAGGCTAATCAAACATGCTAACTTTTTAAACTTCTTTAGCATGTTAGCTACAATAGAAACATACTCTGGGTCTTTTTTCATTTCCGAAGAACTTTGTAACGACTTGCTTGAATGATACCCATGCTTCTTTCTCATTTAAGATCATTGTGGATTCAAAGTTAACATCAAACATCATTTTTCTAATGTCAGGTCTGACAAAGACGCCTTCTTTTAGTTTAGCTTCTGAAAGGCGTGGAAACTTTTGGCAGAGATACTTGAAACATGGTCCATCTTTAGGCAAAGCCTTTACAAATTGTTTCATGAGGCCTAACTTTATATGTGGAGGTGGTAGAAGCACGTTTTTTTGGATCTACGAGGTTTTTGCGTAGAATGTTCTCACCAGGTTTTAAAGACTTCCTCACAGGCCAGTTCTTTCTGCACCAATGTTGATCCCTAGGCCTACTGTCCCATTCACACAACAAACATAGAAATTTGGTAAAACCACCTTGCTGACCAAGGAGCATGCATGTTATTTTTAAATCACCACATAGCATCCAACCATGAGCAGAATAGCCTATTCAATTTAACATTGTTTCTAGGTTTTCATAGTTATCTTTCATATGTACAGAATGACCAACAGCAATAGATGCGTACATGTTACCATTGTGTAATAAAATAGTCTTTAAACTAGTTTTCGATGAATCAATAAACAACCTCCAGTCTTCCTTTTTCAGGAAGACTGAAAGCTGTTCAATTCTTAAAAAATCGCTTAATTTAATAAATTTAACTATAAAATGTGAAGAAATTGTGGGTGATACAGCTTTTTTAATATCATATTTGGATTCAGCATCCTAAAAAATATAGGAATAAGGTATTTTCAGTACAAAAGTTTTTTCATTGCTGGTCTGAAAAAATATCATGTATTAAAGAATAATTATTCTTTATTACATGATAAACACACTACATTGATATTCCGGGATATCTTATGTATTATAAATAAAAATCAATGGTATAGTTTAAATTTCCAAAAACGCTGTTACTATTATGGCGTTGGTCTTATGGTACGAGTGGCATCACAGGCTAGGACCCTAAGTTTATAACCTTATGAAAACAGCGAAGTGAACTTATTGGATAGAATGGCATATAAATGGTATGTAGTGCCACAATGTATATATATGTCTATAAAAATTCCAGACAAAGTGTTTGTTTCTGTTCCGAAGAATCCCAACGAATGAAAAAAGTGGTTACAATTAGCTCGAAGAGACCCAAACAGCATTTCATCCCATACAAATGTTTTTATTTATTTTTTGTGTGTGAAGATCACTTTGATGTAAGTAATCCTTCATTTCATATATACTAAATAGTGGCTAAAAATATGTTTTTATGAAAGGAAAAACATCTTTAATGCCTAACTAAGGCTTAATCTTACAGCATTAGTTGGAAAGATCCTTTATTTAGCTATCTTCTTTATAGTTTTCTGTGCTGTCGTCTATTGTCTTGTCAAACATAATATTAAATACTTGTTATTTATATCGGCAATAATGTTGAATTGTAGATAGAATAAGATACAATTTACTACATGAAGTACAAAATGGGCTTCAGTCAGAAGATACTTTTTGGCAGATAAGGCTTTTAAAGACGGCTGTCTTATGCTGAATCTTCTCGAAAAGTTTTCCTTTAAAGGCAAAGAATTGATCTTGTCTGAGAATGTTTGCAAAGTCAAAGTGCTACTGAAAGCTTACAAAATGATGACGATATAATACAAAAAATTATTAAGACTGATTTATTACAAATATCTTAATATAATTAAGTTAACGTTATTCACATTTAAATGAAGTAATTAATTTTAGATGTTTGTCTTTTCAGAATTACCAAAAACTCAAGACAAAGAAACAATCACCGACTCTATAACTGTAGAAAAATCTTTTCAAGTAAAAAAAAAATTAATATACATTATAGGCGCAAGTCTGTGCAAACAAAATACCAAAATGAGAGTATTTCTACCTCACCATTGAAACTGTCTACAACATCTCGTTTCACTTTGCCCTTCAAGATTGAACGATGACATCTTCAACCGTCACAGTCAGGAGTTGTTAAAGCAGTTGAGAGATGAAAAATCAGATGGTGATATTTCTTATTTTGAAAGCAGTAATTTCTCACCTTATGTAGCTACATCATCATCAAGGGCTACTGACTCCGATGGTAATGTTACAGATACCAATGAGCACATTGAACAATTGCAGTGCCTCAAAAATACTATGCGTTTAATTGCCAAGAAACCTTTGCTGTATGTTGTTATTTCCAAAGAATGTTATGTTTTAATTCAGTTGTTGCATAAACATACAAATATAAAAATAGAACACATTTTGCTATGCTTAAAAAAAATTAGATTAAACAGCACATTTTCTGAACTAGATGATAGTTTTGGGATATCATTATCTTACGCCAGCAAATTATTTTTAGGAAGCATACCAATAACAAGTAGTTTTTTAATACCATTCATTGTAAACTTAGACAAAAAAATTAATAAAAAAGAATCTTCATATTGCATTTAGACTTAACTGTCATAATGCCAGCTGCATCAGCGATTGTCTAGAAATTGATATACAAAAACCATCAAAGGCTCTTCATCAGGCACTGACATGGCCGGAGTATAAAAAGAAAAATACTGCGAAGTATTTAATATCCTGCATCCCTAATTGTTTGGTTAATTATGTTTCACAAGAGTCTGGAGGTAGAACAAGAAAACTGTAACTTTCTAGATGGTTTACAACAGAGAACTTGTACCTTAGCTGACAGAGGCTTCAAGCACCTTGAACAAATACTTCATGAAAAAACATGAAACTGTTAAGGCCATCCAGTGTAAATGCTGGCGAAAAGTTATCAACAACTAAAGTTCGGCAAACTAGAAAATCTCTAGCTTGTGAATTCATATTGAAAGGACAATAAGGCGATTAAGAGAATTCCACATGCTAAGCTAACATTCCGTGATAAATACTGACATACTTCGAAGACTTGATCATGTCATTATTATTGCATGTGCTCTAATAAATTTGCAGGATTCTCTTATTAAATAATGTATTTTAATGTAATTTTGTATCGACTGGACTGATTTTAATAGCTGCAGAAATGATCAGATTCAGTTCTTCTCAATTTTTTGGGAAAACATCAAGCCTTGAAGGTAGCTCACATGTTTGAGTCGAAACGTAGGCTATTGTAATACATTTTTGAAATTGACTGCTTTCCGATTATTCCTGTGCCTAATGTATTTAAACAATGTAAAATAAAACAAGAAATACAGAATGTTTTTTTTATTTAATCATTATCACACACTGGTGTTACAATACAAAATGGGATATATATTTGTTTTCCAGAAAGCAACAAACTTTTCTACTAAGTTATTAACATAATCGCTATCATAGGTCACTAAAATAATGTCTACATTTTTTTACAAAGTTGCTATCAGCAACACAAAAATAGCACTTTTTTAGACCAGTTGCACCTGTGCCTTACATTTCTCAGTAAAACACCATTTTTTTTAAAACTATCCTTAGCTTTTGCTTTGGTAGGGCATTTTATTTCAATAACGGCATCTTTCATTAATCCATCAGGTGATGCCGCAATCATAGGATTCTTTTGGCATGCATAAAATCCACATGAATTGATTTTTTTTTTCAATTTATTAGACCGATAATTCCAAATTTCTATCACTTTTCATTGTAGCTGTCAGATATTTTTGCGCCCATTATAGTAGCCACCAAGAAACCATCTGGTATAAGGCAAACACTTACTTCATGTTCCTTTGAGACTGTGATATGGCTATATCGCATCTCATACCCACAAGCTGCTCTTGTTCTAGCTCCTTGTTGTTTCTTCGATGGTACTATCACAGCTTCAGTGAATGTTGTTTTTATCATGTCTGCATCTGCTTTAGTTTCTGGGGATTGGTCCATTATACAACAGTGCCATAAATACAAGATCATGCTGACATTTTAACAATTCACATTTGTCAACTTTTCTCTTTTTCGCTTCTGAAATAAATTCAGTATAAAGTGCTGATGTACTTGGTCTGTGAGGTACTTCTTTTTTTGATATCTGCTGTACAGTGATATGCTTCACAGTAGTCCCTACCCTGGACAAAGGCTTTTTTCAGTAGCATTCTACGGAAGTACATGCAGGTTCCTCAGTGCAATGATGAACCACATCAAAAAAGCAACTGCATGCTTGCATCCTGCCGCTGAAGCAGCACAGTCGTGGCACTGACAGCTAACAATTTCGCTGTCATTTTCATCAAATCATATTCATTATGATGATCGTCACATTGTATGATTTGATTCTAACTTAATGCTCTGGGCACACTTTACACTTAACTGTGGAAACCCCACATTCCCGGTGTAGTTGGACATATCCAATCGCATCGTCGAAATAGAAATCCCTTGCAGACCTGTGAAACAAAAGCAAAGACTATGTCAAAAAATGATCAATCTTCCGAAAACATTTAAGAAATAATTTTTTATTTTTATGTATATATAATTTTGCAATGGAAAATTTATATCATTATTTATTATTTATATACTTTCATCATTATTTTGTAATTTTATTTCTTTTCTTTTTAATTTAAATTAATTAGGCTGAGGCAAAGCCAAATGTTTAGAATAAAGGTTTTCATTCATTCATTAAAAGAGGATTTACATGAAATTTCTGAGTATTTATCAACATGACCTAAAATGAGATTTTACAAAACTTCTGAATGATCATAAATAGAAAAATAATTTTATTCTGGGATTATTGTCTCTTATGAATAACAATCATGATGAAAATAAAGAAAAAAGGTTTCTAGCTCAGATCCAATACATATAAATAAAATAAAAAAAAAAGAACCAATAAAATAAAATACATCATTCAAAGTAATTTAAACTGATACTAATAGAAAAGAAAGTTAATTTTATCTGTTAAAAGAGAGAAAGAAAATGATAAAATAAATAATAATAACTTATATTAAATTCTAAAATATTTATTTGGAAGATTAATATCTTTCATTCAAGGTATTTTCTGAAGAGTTCATTTCCATAATTTGATACAAATTTAGGTACAACTATACACTAGGGGTGTATGTTATCACTTGTTCATTCCGAGGTCAACCAAAGGTTGTCGGAGGACTAGCGCACTCAAGAGCCATTTGTACTAACCATGCTAGCCATTTGTATTTTATTGTAACATTTGTAATCATTGAAATTATGACTGCATTAATTACATATTATTTAAAATTGTTAGTGCTTTCGACTTCCGGTGATCTGGGCAAATTTTTGTAATAATTTAAAAGAGTGATATTTTAAATTATGGTAAGGACCCGACCTCAACTGAAAAGGATTGATCTCTTGAGCAATCGCAAGTCGACAGCTGTGGTCTAATTAAAGTAGTAATATTTGAAGCTATGGTAAGGCCCCGACCTCAACTGAAAAGGATCCGTAGGTGTTTTGTTTAGTTCTTGGGCGAACATAATGAGCAGAAGTCGACAGCACTAGTAATTTTAAATAATATCTAATTAAAGCAGGAACAATTTTAATAATTCCAATGAATACGAATGTTACAATTGAATGCAAAGCAATTAGTTAGCACAAATGATGCTACAGTGTGCTAGTCCGGCAACCTTCGGGTGACCTCAGAATGAACAAGTGATAACGCGTCCCTAGTGTATAGTTGTACCCACATTTATTATTTATATCTCAACACATCACAAAATTCCAACGTTTCGAGGTCAAATTGCCTCATCCTCAGGGAAAAAAACATCCAAAACATTATTTCAATAACTTAAGCATCTTTAAATATCAATTACAAACAAATATTAAAAGTTAACATACTTTAAATAATTTAAGCAACATGCATTACCTTACATTTTTGTTATAAACTATTCATCAATAATGTTCCTTTACAAACAAACTTTGTAGAATTAAAGGAGCTGATTATGTGATAAAGAAATAGAATCTATCTGTGTAAGATTTTAGATGATCCTAAAAATGGGAAATTTTAAAGTGACTAAATATATAATGATATATGGATATGTTTGACAAAGGAACATTATTTATGAATAGGTTGTAACAAAAATGTAAGATAATTCATGTTGCTTAAATTATTAAAATTATGTTAACTTTTAATATTTGGTTGTTGTTATTGATATTTAGATATGTTTAAGTTATTGAAATAATGTTAGATTTAGTGTTATAGTTAGATTTTTTTTTCCTTGAGGATGAGGCAATTTGGCCTCGAAACATTGGAGTTTTTGTGGAAGATATAAGTAATAAATTTGTATCAACTTATGGAAGTGAATTCTTCGCAAAATACCTTGAATGAATAATAATAAAGATAAAAATCAAAAACTGATCCTTGAAATAGTTTGTTACATGACATATATAAAAATAAAAAGGAATATGAAAAAGTTAAAGAAAATATAGTTATTGTAAAGCAATATAGACCCCTACTATTAAAAAAAGATAAAGATACAGTAATAAGAAGAAAAAAAGACAAGGTTTATAAATAAAAAATTCATGTGATACTTACACTGCTGTTTTAACATTGTTGAGTTCCGCAGCATAGTAGTCAGCATTCTTAAAGAAGCATGTAACCATAAATGCGTCTATATTTGGTAAGTTGCTGTTATCAGCTCGCACAAAATTTGATTCCATTTGAAGCAGAAACCATAAAACAAGAATTGCGGTCAGTGAATCTGTCATACAGTAATAGCCTGTGACGTCACCATAGTTGCAACCAATGTTCTCATCACAGATAAAATTTCTGAAAATGTTAATTTTTTTCGTGTAATTTACAAAAAAATACACATAATTAACTTCAAATAAAGTGAAATATATTTGTTTGCGTTATTATCTGATAGGATCACCACAATTTATAGTGTATTCTCAATGTCGTCAAATAGTCTATTGCTTAGTTTTGCTTTCTACCATGTTCAGACAAAATTTATTTTGGGTGGTACTACTTCAGTTTAGTTACCCCAACATGACAGGTGATGTGGTGTATTTAGTCTTGACTATGCATCGAATACCAAAGGCTATCTGATCTTTATGAGTGGAACAATGCCACTAAATAAACTAGACAAAATAATATATTCTGATAAAATTACTTTTATGTAAAAACAATGATTTTGTAAATCATAATTAGGAATTTACCTTTAAAACTTTAGGAAAAAGCAAAGTTTGTCTTTATTGTCCAAAATAAATATTTTATAGAAACTACTAACTGAATTGAATTTAATTTCTATAACGATTACACTTGCTAATGTTATTAATCCCTTAAATATAGGGTTAATCTTAATTATCCAGACAATAATTACAGCAACAATTCCTGGATATATATTAAAATCATTTTTTATATTATCAACATTGTATTAAGAGATGCACTAGCATTATTTATTTAGAGAGCAAGAATGGCTTCAAATGAAATATTGAATTCACTATTTAAAATAATTTTTATTTCGTTAACTTTTATAATAACTTTCATTTTTATGAATTGTAATAACAATTAATTTATATATAAATGAATCAATCAGATTAATTATAATTACAGTGCAATCAACTGTAATAATAAGACCACTCGCCATGTTGGGGTAGCAAAAATGGAGTAGTACCTTATTTTATTATGAAATGTATCTCTACATTCTCATCGACAGAATTAAGCGGCAAATTTTACATAGCGTTGGATCAGACTATTTTCACACCTATCAGAAAAAATAACCAGCAATGGTTACTCGTCTATTTAATTAAAAATAACTGGTTATTTCAGATTGGAATTTAAATACAGTGGAGCGTCGATTATCCGAACGTCAGTTATCCGAACGTTCGATTATCGGAACGTTTTTTTTTTTTTATATGTGTAATTTTAATTAATTTGATCATGTAAATTACTTATTGGCATTGTTAAAATTATTGTCATTTTGAATAAAATTAAACGAAAAATGAAATTATTTTTCCTAGAACGTTTATAAAGTAAGCCATCCTTAATTATTTCTCAGAAACTGCATCGTTAAATAGTATTTGTATACCTAGAACTGAATGCCTAATTAGTTCATTGCATTTGTTTCTATGAAACCCTTTCCGTTCATTTGGCTGGTTGTAGATAGCTTACTTTCAGTTTTAAACCGTTCTTTGTGAGGTGTATACCGCATTTGTGATCACTTTTTTTTTTTTAATTAAAACATGCCAACAAAAAGAAAACGAGTGTTTCTTTCATTAAAAGATAAAATGGAAATTATTACGCGGCTGAAAAAAAGTGAATCGGATTAGACATTAGCTATCGAGTTCGGTGTTGGCAAATCAAAGATAACCGGAATAAAAAATAATTCTGATTCAATCACCAGGTACGCACATAATTTTGACAGTGAGGCGGGCAGTTCAAACTGTAAAACTATGAAAAAAGCGAAAAGTGAATTGGTGGAAGATACTGTTTACACTTGGTTTTTGCAAAAACCAGCCCATATCGGGGCCCATTTTGTGTGAAAAAGTATTGGAATTAAACATGAAGCTTGGTGGCGATCCAACCTTTATAAGTTCTGGTTGGTTAAAAAAAATTTAATTACGACATGGAATACGGCAGGTTGGAATTCACGGTGAAAAATTAAGTGCTGACGCTCCAGCAGCAGTTTCTTTTTCCGAGAACTTGAATAAATATCTTGAAGTCAAAGCATATGATTTGGATATTGTTTACAATGCTGTTGAAACGGGCCTGTCTTTACGGGAGAAATGTTTTGCCATCTAAGTCGTTGGTGTCTAGAAAAGAAGCCGCAGCTCCAGGTTACAAAATGAGCAAGGATCGCGTTACAATAATGGCGTGTGCCAATGCATCTGGGACACATAGAGTTCCGTTGTTAATGATTGGTAAATCAAAAAACCCACGATGTTTTAAAAACGTGAAAATTCCGTTAATACACACAAGCCAATAAAATGCGTGGATGGACAGCGATTTGTTCATAAAAACAATTTCATTCCTGAAGTGAAAAAGTTTCAGCAGCATAGTAGAAAAGAAGGCAGGATATATATATATATATATATATATATATATATATATATGTATATGTATATAGTGTGCGAGTACCTGAATTTCGATTATCCGAACAACCACTGACCACATTAGTTCGGATAATCGACGCTCTACTGTACTTTCAAGAAATTTTCTTGAATGTGATTTCCGAAGGCAACTGTTCCAAGATCATATAATTATTTTATTTATCAGCAAAGTTTGATTGTTTATTTATTGTCTTAATAATAAATCTTAATGATTTGATTTAAATTAAAATTGCTATTCTTAAAAACTTTTACTAAAATCCATCAAAAATCTACAGTACTTGATAAAGATTTACTGTTTCTTGATCAATGGTTTCAATAAGAGATGAAGTGGACAGCATTTATGCTAAAGTCCAAGTTTTTAAGGTTGATCCATGACTGATAGAACAGAAAACATATTTTATGCTATATCCCTACCTGATACTAATAAGGAGAGGATCCCAAATGTCTCCTAGATATTGCTGAAACTTTTTTAAGTGAATCTAGGCTTTAAAATATTGGACTGTAAATTTTTAGGGGCCAACACTCCCCAGGGGTCTCGGAAAAAAATTGGAAGGTTGCATATGCAAAACATCTTTTATTTTATATTTCTGGTTCTATTCCAAAATGTCACTATTGCCGAGTGAAATAATAAAAAAATAAGACATCAAAATATACAAGTATTATGCTTGTTAAAAATATTAACAACGTAAAAAAAGCCTTGGGGGGAAACATTAGTTTTCTCAGAATCAAAGATCAGATTTGGTAAGTAAAGCTTCCAAAAACACATTTTTACTGATCCTAGGAAATGTCCAATTATGATGTAAATTTGTGAAAAATGTCAAACTCCTGCACTGTACATGTGAAGCAGGAAAAATATGTAATACTATTTTGAAAAAGTCTCAAAGGGGTATTGGACATTTATAATTTATTACCCTTATTTACAAATTATATAATAAGAAATATAAAAAAAAAAAAATCATTAAAATATAATGAAATATTTTTCCAGTAATTTGGACTAACGATATTTCAAAACATTCACGGGAATTTACTGGGTAATTTGACCCATCAAACTTCAAAATCAGTCGAGCCATTCTTTCAAAAAATCGTTACACACCCTCAAATATTTCTTTAGTATTTTGGGCTCAAAAAGTTTCAAAACATTCATAGGATCACAACAAATAATTTAAGACATTAAAACTGAAAACCGGTTGAGCCGTTCGCTCAAAAAATCATTGCATACCTACTAAAAGTCAAGCTAAACAAATTACCCTCCTTGTGGTTTCACTGTAGTCGAGTAAAAATAACTGCTAATACTACAAACTAGTTAACAATAATCAAAGCAAAATTCAACATCACTACTATATATTATTACGGTAGTATAGATCCATTTTCCGGCTCTCAGGAGCGATGGATTTTGATGAATGATGTATCAAAAGACAGGAAATTTCACGGAGAAGTGACGAATCCTTATTTTGATTCTTAAAATCTTACAAGGGCTTAAATAAAAGTGATGAAAAAACTGGGAGGTTTCAAAGTTTTGACGACTATAAGTCGGCGGATCGAGACGGGATAAGTTGGGTTTTAAAGATTTTGACGCGGGCACCAAGATCATATACGCTCCCTGGGAGCGTATTGGTTCAGTGTTTTAAAGCTTAAAAACCTACCGTTTTTGAGATAACGCACGATATAAGACCACATATTCCCTAAGCCATCTTGCGTACGTGGCGTTGTCATGGCAACTTTATACCAATTTGAGTCTGTTTACAAAAACTTTTAATGAGTGGGAAATTATATATTGTTTCATCTGTCCAACCCTAAAGGGCACTGTTAAATATTAATACTACATAGAAAATGGTATATCTGAATCTAATTGCCTAACTGCTAAATTGAAGAGATGTTTTCCAAATGGGTAAGCTAATTACTTATTAAGTATGAACTGGAACTCCTACATCGTCAGTATAAACTATGTAGCTACACCAAATCTGAATGTTAAATAAACTTTTTTGGTAATAGCATATTGTTTACACGAATAAATATGTTTCCCTAATATCGTTTATACTTCTAATGTATAAGGGATTATGCGAGAGTTCTCGCTCGGGTATCCTAGTCACTACTATATATTATGACGGTAGTATATATCCCTTTTCCGGCTCTCAGGAGCAATGGATTTTGACGAATGAGGTATCAAAAGAAAAGGAATTTCACGGAGAAGTGACGAATCCTGATTTCGTTTCTTAAAATCTTACAACGGCTTAAATAAAAGTAATGAAAAAACTGGAAGGTTTCAAAACTTTGATGACTGAGAGTCGGCGGATCGAAACGGGTTGTTTGGTTTTAAAGATTTTGACGCGGGCATCAAGATCATATACGCTCCTGTAGAGCGTATTGGTCCAGCGTTTTAAAGCTTAAAAACCTACCGTTTTCGAGATAACGCAGGATATAGGTCCGCACGGGCCTCATGCCATCTTGAGTACGTGTCGTTGTCATGGCAACTTTATACCTTTTAAGCCAGTTGAGACTGTTAACAAAAACTTATTAATAACTGTGAAAACGTTTTGTAAATAAAATATTGTTTTTATGTTTCCATGAATGATAGAGTACTACAAACAGAAAGACTTTCCAGTAGGGCAAGTTAATTACTTAGTAAGTATTAACTATTACTTGAACATAGTCATTATAAACTATTATAAAGCTTCACCAAATGTGTGTGTTAAATAAACTTTCTTGATAATATTATATTGTTTATCGCTTATACTTCGATTTCATTAAGGATTCATTAAGATATGTAATGCGAGAGTTCTCGCTAGGGTATACTAGTCACTACTATATATTATTACGGTAGTATAGATCCCTTTTCCGGCTCTCAGGAGCGATGGATTTTGACGAATGAGGTATCAAAAGAAAGAGAATTTCACGGAGATGTGACGAATTCCAATTTTGTTTTTTTTTAAATCTTACAAGGGCTTAAATAAAAGTGATGAAAAAACTGGAAGGTTTCAAAACTTTGACGACTGAGAGTTGACGGATAGAGACGGGGTAAGCTGGGTTTTAAAGTTTTTGACGCGGGCATTAAGATCATATACGCTCCTATGGAGGTATTGGTCCAGCGTTTTAAAGCTTAAAAATCTAACGTTTTCGAGATAAGGCACGTTATAGGTCTGCATGGGCCTCCTGCCATCTTGCTTAGGAGCCGTTGTCATGGCAACTTTATATCAATTTGAGTCTGTTTACAAAAACTTTTAATGAGTGGGAAATTATATATTGTTTCCCATGTCCAACCCTAAAGGGCACTGTTAAATATGAATACTACATTTAGAAAATGTCATAGCTGAATCTTATTGCCTAATTAAGAGATGTTTTCCAGTGGGATAAGCTAATTACTTATTAAGTGTGTCATTACAAACTAGATAGCTTCGCCAAATGTGTGCGTTAAATAAACTTTCTTGATAATATTATATTGTTTATACGAATAAATATGTTTCCCTAATATTGCTTATACTTGGGATTAGGGATTAGAATATATCTAATGCCAGAGTTCTCGCTCGGGTATACTAGTATATACTTTATTTTTTCCAAACAAGTAATATAATTAAATTTACAAGAAACTGAAAATAAATATAAAAAATTATTTGATAATTTGATTTTTTTCAATTTTTTTTTCTTTTTCACAAATAATATCTACAATACTTTCAACAATAGGAACTGGATCTAAGCATCTTTGTTCCGCACTTGCAAGTATTTCACCCAAGAGGAACTGCAACAACCTACAAATTAAATTAACACATATGAAGTAAAAATTAACACATATGAAGTAACTTAAAAAAAAAAATACTGCAAACAAAGATAGATATTTCTTATTGTATAATATTATATAACAATTTTTATCAATTCAAATTTACACATGTATCTCTGGAACGCAAGGTTGATTCAAGTGCACTGAACCATGAGCCTAAAGAGCTGGAGAAGTTAGGTGGGGATAAAGTGATTTCCACTAGAATTTTAATTCCACCATTAAGCTACCACGACAACCTTTATTCATCATCTTTGTTCATGTTATCTTCATTAAGCTGGATGCTGGATTGGAGCCAACCACATATAGCCTCTCCTGAGAAGCAATCAGGACCCAGCAGTAATAAACCCAACTTGAGTTCTATCAAAGGAAGTTGTCTCAAATCGGACATCTAACTGAAGAAGTATTGGATAGCTTAAGGAAGTAAAGGAAAGGAATTCGACCAAGAGGAAGGAAACTGTCGACTTCCGGTGATCTGGGGAAGTTGTAGTAATGATTGATAAAGGAGTGGTAATTTAAATAACGATAAGGACTCGACCTCAACTGAAAAGGAACTTTTGAGGTTTGTTTATCTCTGTGGCGAGCGGAAGTCGTCAGCTGTGATCTATTTAAAGCAGTAATAATTGAAATTACGGTAAAACCCTGACCACCACTGGAAAGAATCCATTGCTGTTTTGTTTATTTCTGGGATGAATGTAATGAGCAGAAGTTGACAGCACTAATAATTTTAAATAATATATAATTAAAGCAGTAATAATTCCAATGTACACGAATGTTACAATGAATGCAAAGCAGTTAGTTAGCACAAGTGGTGCTAGAGTATGCTAGTCCGGCGACCTTCGGGTAAGATCGGGAAAACAAGTGACAACGCGCCCCTCTTGTAAAGTTGTACCATAAAATTAGAAAATACCTAGACTAAATTTATATAATATTTTACTAACATGCTTTTAAAGCTACACATTCATGGTCCAACTTAGTAGGACTACAGAAGAATTCATTTGTCCACTCACGATCCTACAAGGGATCGGATCAGCTATTCTAACCTGTACTCATAGCTTATCTATGTTTTAAAAAATAGGAAAATGTCGGCAATTTGTCTTGCTATGGCGTTATTGGAAAAAAAAAAAATTTCGGGCGAAAACAATGTTTATTAACCAAAGAAATTACAGTGATTTGAAAATGTTAAATGAAATAGATAGGAAGGATTATAAAAATTACTTAAGAATGGATAATAAAATCATCCCTCTAGTATAAGATAAAGATGTACTTATGATTTATATTTGTATTATACTTTTTTATTTACAAGGTTTATACATTTTCATATTACTTTAATTCAATATAATTTAAACTGGTTATACCAGTTGAAAGATTGGGTCAAATTAATGATTAAAAGCAAACTTGCACAAGCAAACACAAAAGAAGATAAATTAGAGATGAACATTTACTTAACAAAAAAAGGATCCAAAATATTATTTCAAAATTGTTGACATCCAGCTTTAATTTCATTATTTATTTAATATTTTAATTCAGTCCCAACAATAGAACGTCAGATTGACGTTATAATGAGAAATATTTGGCCATGAGAACATCTGTTTATTAGCTTATTACACTGCACTTTTGGGAAATATGTATGAAATAAAGTTATAAAAAAAAGTAGGATGTTTTTGAAACCAATTTGTTTCAAATCATACTAATTTTCAGTTTATAATTAGAAAAAAATGATTAACACATTTAGTAATAATTACATAAAAAAAACCTTAAACTTTCTAATGATAAAAAAAACAGAAAGTAAAAAAAAATAACTTAAATCAAGAGAGAAAAACCCCAACCTGGCAACACTGACTAATAGTAAACAAATATTAATAACAATTAATGACGTCATTGATGATGTAGGAGTAAACTGAAATTTGAAGGACGATAACACCACTCATGATCCAATGCGGTAGGAAGTTGGGTAAAGGGAATGGTTGTATGACGATCGGAGAAGCCTATAAACATCCTACACGTTGTATGCAGTCCTACACCCCCATTCACAGTCCAACTGTAGTCTGATATCTAGTGTAGTCGTACACAGGACCGTGAATGGCTGGCTTAAGACTGATAATCATCTCATAATCGGACAGCTTAATTATTAGATAATTATTTGGTTGATAAAATTGTCACATCTATATCAAAGTAAATTGCATACAATAAAAACAATATGCAATAGGAAAATTGACTCATCAATTAGATTTTTTGTTTCAATGAAGCCAGTTGTTGATGGAAGCACAAATCGAGGAGAAATCTGGTGTTGGGTTCAAAAACCGATGCATGTTTATTAAAAAGTCTCATAGTTCAGCGGTTAAGCTATACTTTTATGAAATAATTTATTAATTTTCAATCAATGAATCATACAGTAAAACTAACCCAAGATTCATCATAGAATCATAGAATTTAAATCTTTTTTTCTTTTTTAACATACATTAGAAAAATAAAATACTTTGAGTAGTCAGTTAATTAATTGACATGTTTACTTAAACATCTTTGAGCAATGGCATACATCCACAACCCTCTTCTGAATTAAATATTCTTACTTATATCACTTACTTTTCATCTGAAATAAATTTCCACAAATGGAGCTGAAGAAAATGAATGTCAACTTGTATTTGCTGAAAACCGTACTTATTAAATGTTCTTAATCTTACACACTCCAGGAGAGTCTGAAAAATATAATGTAATTTTTAGAAAGTATATACGTTAATTATTATAATGTTTACAAAGTTAAAAAGATTAACTGAAAATTAATTGATCTCATAATCATTTTCATAATATTACTTTCTTGTAACAAAAGCATTCAGTGGATGTCTGTAATGACTATTTTTAAAAATGCAGAAGACTGGTTGGAAGGACACAAAGAACCAGATGCGAGTGAATTCTCGTGCAATTTGGCTACTTCCATTAAACTTAAACGCCATATCTGAGGTAATTTTCAATAAAACTTGACATTATTCTGAAATTTTGTCTTTTAAAATTTCTAGGGATTGCTTCACAATCACTCAAACACCTGATTGAGATGTCTGGGCACCAACTTAAGAGAAACATGGCTAGCACAGTACAATAACCGAAAGAAGAACTGATATAGATTGATATATGAATTAAACAGGCAATTTCTAATTTAATTTTGATAGAATCAACTTAATAACTGTTCAAAATCAATTTGGAGAGGAAGCATAATACCTGGAGGAAATGTGGATTATAGTTCTACAGCAGATATCTATCAGATATTTCCAAAACTTCAATAATCATGCTCTAGGGGTTATGAAATGGATAGAAAATGCACTCCCACCCCTCTTCCCTGACCTTCGACACAGTGCAATAGTCTATTTTATTCGGGGAAAATATGACTAAAAAGATGATAAAACAGTTAAAATAGCCATATCTTTATAATTTGAAGGAATTCTAGAAGTACGCAAATAATTAAAAAAATCTGCAAAAAAAAACTGGTAGTGGGGGAAACAAGTTGGTACTTCTTCAACACCACCTCAATTTAAATACAAATTTTCCTATCCCATATTACTTAATTTGGTGGAGTTGTGGAGATGCAAAAATCATTAAAAACGCCAAAATTTATCCATACTTTTATGGTATTGTTCTGCCTACAAGAAAACCCTATATACCGAATTTCAGCTAATTTGTCCCTAAGAGGGCTGCTATAGATGCTCAAATTTAGAGGGGGGAAAGAAATATATATATATATCAGACATCTGTAAAACTTCCATAATCGTGTTCTAGTGGTTATGAAATGGACAGAAAATGCACTCCCACCCTTCTCCGCTGACCTCAAAACAGTGCAATATTCTATTTTAATCGGGGAAAATACCACTAAAAAGTGACTTATAACCCTTCACCCAAACACCACAGAAATGATGTCTTCTTTATATATAAATTCAATATTTTTATATTATAACCTCATTTATAGATAATTGTATTTAATATAGCATAAAAATACCTGTTCAGATTTAAATAAACATAGTGTAGGATAGTAATGGATTAATAAATAATTATTACTTTACCTTCAAACTAATTTTTATAATTCCAGTGAGAATAGAAGTTTTAGTAAACTCAATTGCTGTAAATATTTCAATTTTATCTGAGAACAGTTTATGCAGATTGTGTGTGTAGCCATGGTCCGCCCATGAAACACCAGTACCCGATCTATAAAAATTAAAATGGTATAAAATCTTTAATGAAACTAATCCCAGGTACAACAAACATGCAAGAATACAGACATACAAACGCACATACATGGTAGTTGCACTTCCAGAATTGCAATAAACAGTAATTAGTACATTTTGCATAGTTCCTATCAGATAGAGGATAATGAAATATAAAAAAAAATCCTATCATACCTCATACAGCACATGGGGACTTTTAAGAAATTTTTAAGGAGACGACATGTTTGGAAAATAAAGGATAAACTTTTAATTCAACGGTCTGCCTATTGATGAGGCACAATAGGTTTTTAGGCTTTTTAAAAACCGTAGTAACTTTCATTCTTTCTTTTGATAAACTAAATATGATACATATTTATAATTTAGATAATTACATTAATGCCTGTATTAATCAGTTTATTACTGTTTTATAATTTCTACCAAGTGAAAAAATAAATCATTATAACTGTAACATGTAAATATTTAAACACACTGTGCCATTTGACAGACGGACTGAGAGAGGTAGAAATAATAAAACATGAATGTAAGAAGATATTTTAAATAAAAATACCGAGCATGATGCCGAGATCCTGAACCTGGAGGTTGCACTGGTCCATCTTCAAAAAGAGATGCAATTGGCTCTGCAGCAGACAGTTCCTCTAAAATTCTTCTCATTACAGCTCTCACATTTCGAGGTTCCGAACTATGAGCCCAATCTCTAGTTTCAACTGATTTACGAATCATCTAAGGGAAAAAATAGTACAGCAGATAATATATTTTAATAATTTATTATGATGTTAACTATTAAAGTCAATATCGCCATTTCAAACTATTTAATTGATTGTGTATTTTTTTCTTAATCTTTATCATTTCATAGTATTCCTCCTAAAGAAAAGATTGTTTATTCAATTGTTTTATGCATGCTCACTTTTACAAATTATTGAAAATGAAAATATAATAATATTATGAATTAAATAAATGTAAAAACAGAATGAGGCAGAATAAAATAGTAAATTTATATCAAACATAGAATTATAAACAGGCCTTGTTTAATTTCTTCTAATTTATCTAGCATTTGTTTTAAACTAATGTGCATATGCCTAATCATGTACAAATGTACACGACCATCCAAATCAAGATCTTGCCTACCATTAGACATTCTTCCAGTCTATGCTTGAACTACCAGACAACTGACACTTACCCACAGTATTATTTAACTTCTCATAACATGCAATTACATCCTCCGTATTTGGCTCAAAATAAATATTTCCACTTTTCATCATTCCCTATATAATACTTTATTTCAAATCTGAAGAATGGAAGTTTTTATTTGTTTCTTTTTTGGTGGTATAATTTTGTATAAAAACAACCTATAATCTGGCTATAAAGTTAAAATATGTCAATATTTCAACTGATGTGTGAAGAGAAAAATGGAAAAGTAATGTTAATAAATAAACATGCTGTACTTAAATGAGATATGTAATAGAAAATAATCTATCAAAATTATGAACAATCCATCAAAAATGAATATCAGTAAAATAAAACTAAACTAGCCTGATGCGGTAAAAAAATTAACATATATAAGTAACTTATATAAGTAAACTTATATATTTGTGCCGATGTTTCGGCCTAAGTTTTAGGCCATCTTCAGGGCTAAAAGAAAAACAAAATAACAACAATGAAAAAAGATAGAGGCAGTACCAGTAACAGTTAAAAATTATAAAAACAGAAATTACAAGTAAGATGAAAAAATATGAAGTATAAAAAGAAAAAGATAGCATTAGATTACATACTTATACTTTTTTCTATAATTTTTCTTTGTTTTTTAAAAAGAATAATGTTGGTAGTAAGTTCTTTTAAGTGAATCTTGGTTGAAGGTAAAACATTGTAATCAACAAACATTTTAACACTGTACAAATTTCCATTTTTCAGTTACCATGTATTTCATATATTTGTGTATGCAAACTTTTAATGACTTTTATGAGAAATAAAGTTTTATCTTAATTAGAGCGAAGGATTTCTATAATTTCGTAACAAAAATTCGATCCAGGAAAAACAGTTTTCATTATATATTGCTATTGTATATATTCATGCATGTATATTTTGTATTAGTTTTATAAGAATATTTCATATTTAGGTTTTTCAATATTTTATTAGATTACATCCATAATTTTCCTTGTATGTTTAATAAGTTTTATATGAAATACAGGATTTATTAAATACAATTTTTTTTTAAATATTCACTAGGATTGATGAATATACATACTAGTTGTATATAAATTATATTGGTATTTAAATATGCGCAGGATTTAGTTATTAAAATAACTAGTAATACATACCTACTGATTGGGATAAGGGCACTAATAGAATTAATAATATTTTAATTATTTATCCTTTTAGGACAAAATTACTTTTAAGGATAAATCTCAAAATACTTCTCATCCAAATCCTGATGAAGAATTTGGAAATTCGTTTATTTTTCTAATAATTATTTCCATCATTCTTAACTCCTTTTATCTTTCACTTCTAAGACTAAGATTTGAAATGCAAATATAAAATATGGAATATAAATCAAATTAGAATATTATTAAAGATAGTTGTCATAGTACAAATAGATAATCGGCACAAGTCCACTCTAAGCACTGTTTACAAATTATTATCCCCGATATTCCAATTTTGACAGAAAATTATTACTTAAAACCACTCCATGCATTTTTTAAAATTCTGTATTCTTGCTGTTTTTCATTTTTTCTTTTTGTATAACAAATTTCAAGTGATTTCAAGTCAAAACAAGACACTGGATCATCAAAAAACTATTCTGCTGACGTTAACTGTAACACAGCCTATGGCAGCCCATAAATCGAATCAGTTAACATCCCAGTTTCCAAATTAATTTATTTACCAAAATCAAACAGCAGTTAAAGTTTATTGAATTGCCTTCCAATATATTTCTTTTAAAAGGTCAATGTAATTTCTTGATGCATATAGTTGTATAACTTAACTATTTTGTTATATTTATTAAGTATATTAAATACATTCTTAATTTATTCATATTTTAAATAATTAATTTATTTATAAAGTTATTTCTAATTAATGAATTATCACAACATATTTTATTTTGCTTTTGCGATACATAACTTTGTCAAATTAAAATTGTTTTTAATGACATCATTGGAGTCAGGAAGCATGGCTTAATTTAAAACTTTGGATAATCTATGTAAGATTTTTGATAATAAAATTTAATTAGATTACATTTTGAAATAATTTGGAAGCTAAAACAATGAAATCGATAAAATGAATTTTGGCCAGGCTTTTAAAAAAATATGCAGACCCCTGTGCAATACCTCAGTCATGCATCCCTTTCACTCGTACTCCCAGGTAGTCAAATTTCCCTACTGGTTTCCCAGCAAATCACATGCCCTTGAATCAATTTTATTTTACTTTTTAGAATATGTAAACAATCAAAAATTGAAACTTTTTTTTATCCTTAATAAATAGATGATTTGCCATGGCTGTATAAGATTTTTTTTTTTTTAATGTTATAGTTTATGAAATAAAAATAACAAATCCAATTAATCAATTAAATTTTATCATCAAAAATAATTATTGGATATTCTATTATAGTGAAATTATTGAATCAACAAAAAAACTTTAGTTTCATTTAGCCATTTTCAAATAAACAAGCTAATAAATTTCGTAAGAATTTTGTCGCCATCTATTGAAAAAAAATCTTATTAAAAGTCAGTGAGGTTTATCCTTAGATGGTTACAAATATATTCATAGTAATTGTTCAAAAGTATACCATGGCCAGCCAAATAACATTGCTGACAACCTTACTTTGGTTTTCCAAACTACATAATTACATTTTTGTGGCTTGCATTAAGATATACTAATCACTAAACTACAGTGACTTTTTAATTGTATACTTTTACCTCATTATATTTTTAAATAAGTTATTTAATTATTGTCCTGATTGTTCATCTTACTTAAAATTTAAGTTAAATGATAAAGCTAATCATACCTGACCAATTATATTTCCTTGTAATTTTACATAATGATTTCCCAGATTTTGGGCAACAGTAAGCATTTCTTTTGTTAACTTTTCTTCTTCAGAAGGAGCAGGATTTCCAACTAGACGCAACTGCAAAAGTTTTGTTGAATTTCTAAATATATACAACAAGCAGGATAACAGCAATAATGATGATATAAGTATAATCAGAGAAACATTATGAAAATATATTTTTAGTATATAGTTAATAATTAATTAATGAAGAAAAAATTTAATTTCATAAATGGCATACAAATCATTTAAATTCATACTAACCAGATTATGTATATGACTATTAGAAAACTCCAGGCACATTTTAGCAAGCACTAGTAATGCTGGAAGTGAAATAGTGGTTGTTGTAAAAGTCTGAGCAAGATTAATCATGTCTTCTAAAAAGCCAATGACTAAAATGTCTCTTAGATATCCTTCAATGCAGTCTCGCAAAGTTCGATCACTTGTGAAAGATAGCTCTCCATTTTTCAGGACCTTGTAAACATGAAACACTTATAAGCTCAAAATCTAATGAATAATTAAGAATTTCACAAATTTAAATGAATTTTAAGATTAATATAATTCACTATTAATTATCATTATTACCTGTAATTCAGCCACATGAGTTTCAACAGCACCTATAGTTTGAATAATAAGTGTCTGAAGTAGTTCTGGTGCTTCACTAGGTTGGTCAGACAGAGAATGTCGAGCTTCAATTAAACTGTCAGTCAATTGCCTGCCCAAGTCTGTCTTTCTTCTAGTACATTCTCGCTCTCCACACTTGACACCTATTTCAGTAACTCTCCTATAGCATTAATATAGACATATGATAATTACAACATTGAATTTTAGATACAATTAGAAAACCAAGCTTGGAAAAATATATTCACCTAAAGATAAAACAAAAAACAATAATACTTTCCTCGTGAAGTCATAAGAAAAGAGAGATATAGTGGCCGATAAAGTACTGCAAAGACGATCCAGTCCTCTGACAAGTATTGGAGTATCATTTTCTTGAAATGCTTTCTTCTCAATTATTATAAGTATGCTATTCATCTTTTCAGTTATCCAATCATCTAACTCACTTTGTCCACTTATTTCCCTAAAATTATAAGTTTATTAGCTTTTAACTTAAATCAAGCTACTCACATATTGTCGTTGCAATGAAAAAGTGGCATCTACAAATTTTGTTATTCCCTTCGCAATGCCAAAAATACCTAACTGAATATGTAACGACACTAATTAAGGATCGAAAATACGACAAATTTAATTAAAAAATTAGCTATCTTAGTTCTGTAACCATAATTCAAACCTAACATTCTCAGTTCCAAAAATTTTTAGATACGCTACTTTGGCATTGTACCAACAATATACTTACTGGCAAAATGTAACTAAAAAAGAAATGAATAATTATTGTACTAAATAAATCATTTGTATAATACTTAACAATATACTGCTAAGAAAAATAAAATAAAATAATAAAATTAAAAATAAACAAACTTACATATAAGTTAATTTATTAGCTCCTGGAAAAATAAAATTATAATCAATAAACTGTTTTTTTAAACTCACCAAGATTTGCTTTCAGAGAGAAAAATTTCTTTGTAAGAAGTAACAATCAAGCAAAAATCACTGAAAAAGCTATTGTTGGCCAGGTCGACTAATTCAATAAGGTCCTTTAAGAAAAATAATAAATTGATAAGACAATTAAATGGAAAATATTAATGAAATAGATAGTTGTTCAGCTAACTTACCCGTTCTCCAAGCAAAGTTTCCAAAATTTCTAAATGGCTTTTTAATCGTAATGAAGCATGAGCTAAATATTTTTGATAAAGAGTATCTGCTGGCTCATTGAGCAGAAGGAGCAATTCTACACCTCCAGCAACATCTTTGGTAGATGCCTAATTAAGTGACAAGATAGGATAAAACCAACTAAATATTATTGTTGATATTAATATTAGAAGATAATATAAATTAATTTAACTAATATTCCTAGGACTCCCATTCTTATAGTTAGTAGTACAGTACTAATCCAATAAAGCTAAAAAATAATCTCAAACAACATACTATTTTCATTTTGTTTTGAAGTGAAATATAATTATTTGAAATCACTTTCATAAGCATTTAATATAATTACCAAGAAAACAAACTTAAATAAACCCGTTCCTAAGACTGTAAGATACAAAAAAAAATTTGGTAATCTGAAAAAATGAAAAATAATAGATTCTCTAACGAACATTAGAATAATGGCTGGAAAGAAAAAGGAAACAAAGATAAACTGGAGACAATTATTCAAGAGGACCCAATAGCTTAACCCTTTCAGCACTGAGAACACAACAGTTGCGATAAAGTAGTCTACTCAGTGGCTGGGGTCACAACATTTGCAATCACTACTGCGTAAGTAAAATCTTTCCCCTTCTAGTACTTTTCCCTTAAAATTGAGGAAAAAGTTGAATAACCTATTCTTTGAATTAGAAAAGTAGCCTCCAGGAAAAGAAAAATAACTTAAATTTTGCATATATTCGCTGTTGCCATCTTTACAATTAATTTATGTTCAAATTTTTGTTTATTTTCTCTTTAATTTTATAAATTTTACTGAATTATTATCATAATAATTTTGAAGTCGACCTAATAGAAGAGGGAAACACGACCAGATGATTACCCTATTACCCGGGTGCAATGCATAGTTATTGTACAAATAAAAATATTCCTCTTCTGAGCTACATAACAATAATATTGGAAAAATTACAACCTATAATAGTAGTTGATTATCTAGCACCTTTAGGACTCAGTAAGACAGGAGCAAACAATGAAAATGGTGTGAGTACTGTTTTCAAACAAAAAGCAAAAGGATGGAAACTTATTATTTATGCGCGAAATGAACTGATAATGCAGGCATTTGCATTGAGTACTTCCCAGCACATTTTTGTATTTTCCGTACTTTATTATTTTGTTCAAGTATTGTTTTGTTCATAAATATAATTTAACTTAATTTTAATCTAGATGTGTAAACTAATTTGTTTTTGGAGCCCATTGCTCTTTTCTTTGTTCACTACTCTTTAACTCTGGTAAAAATGTGGCCATAACAGTAAAAGATTATTTGTCAGGTCAGAGCTAATTGATTTATTGCGTTGAAAAGTATAATACAAATGATTCCACGGTTGAAAGGAACGTTTGTAAAACAATACAAGTATATTTTAACAACTAAAATTTAAAATTCTAAATTATCGCAATTAAATTTCTTCTAAATTAACTTAAAAGTTAGAAGTTAAATGCAAATAAATTTTTACTCTTTTAAGTTCAAATTATTCAAAAAGTATTGAAAACAATTGGTTTTGGTACAATTCTTTATTGATCGCAACATTAGCGACCTTGGCCATAGAGGAAGAAATTATCTTTTTGTGGTTTCTGTGGCTGGGGTCATTAGAAAAATAGCGTTAGAAAAATTGTTGTTGATTATTTTAGAGAAAAAAAATGTCTAATACAAAAAAGTTATTTGGTATAATAAAATTAAAACTTCACTGGTGGCCACAGGAGAAGAAACATGAAATAGGCTCAGGCATTGAAAGGTTTAAGATTTTTTAGGAATGAAAAAATTTATTGAATGCTGATTTGGAGAGGAAATCCATGCCACAATTAAATCAAATACCCAAAAAAGACCAAATCTAAATACATTTAAATAATTATAATGAAGCTAAATATAATTAAAAAAAAAAATTACAAACCGTTTTGCTTTCAAACTGAGAATATAACTTTTCTTTGAGTAGTTCTACAATTTCTAAACAGTCATATTGAATCCCCTTGAAAGACTCCAAATGTGCATAATGGTTAAGCACTTGTTGGGTATGAACATAGTCATCAATTGCCTGCAATCATAAAATTTAATTCTGAAAATGTTTTTTGGTACAAACAAATCAACCAATGCTGTAAATAGATGTCGTATTATTGTCTATAACTAAAATACTTATGTTGATTTTCTTTGACCCACTTATTTTGTAACATAAACTAATAATAAACAATAAACTAACAATAAACGTATTATCAATTTAAAAGGAACACGCATTAAATTCGCAACTATGCTTTAATTGACAATAGAACACAATATTAAAATAGACCTTCGATATATTACGACCTTCTAAATCATACGTTCAATATCTATCACATTTCACTGCCATATAATCTTAGCATACTGGTTAGCTTGAAGACTAGCTTCAACCCGTAACTTCGTCATGAAGAGGACCTTCCATTGTCTTCAATGTTGCTGCTCTCACCATTCCATCTTGTCCTGGTGAATGGAGATTATTCGTCCCATTTAGCAGATGGAATTGGTTCATAGAGAATTAAAACCAAATTGTCTTCATTGAGATTTTTCCTAGGCTGCTTCCACTTTGTTCGCTAGTTGAAAGAGAGAAGGTATTCTTTCACTCAGCACTTCCAAAAGCATTGGACGAGCTGCTGTACTCTCAGTAAGTGAATAAGACGATTATTGGAGTGGTTGTCATATCCTTCTCTGGCAGTAGCGTTAACGCCTCATCCACTAAGAAGTGGGATGAGATCCTGTGGATGTGATGAAAGCGGTGATAAAGGTCTCGAATTTAGGCAAGCCTCGATTTGATTAAGCGCAACTCTTCAAATGTGAGTAATGCTTCTTAAAATTGACGCTTCAGATAGTATTTCACCGCAAACGTAGTCGCATTATCGGTGTACATAACCTCCAGTCTGCTATTACGGGAGATAAATCGTTTGAGTGCTTTTATGAATGTTGGTGATGTTAGATCACTCACCAGCTCTAAATGGATTGCCTTTGTGCTCATGCATATGAAGAGACCGATGTAGCTCTTCATCACCATATTTCTGCTTTGTTTCACTGTTAAAGGCCCCATATGGTCTACTCCTGTCGACTGAAAGGCACTTGCTGGATGAACTCTATCCCTATGCGGGTCTTCCATTATTTAATTAATTGGATTTATCCTCTGTTAATAACATCTCATACACCTAAGAACTACCCAACTAGGCATCTTCCCACTATTGACCAATATCTCATAAGTGTACATGACAAAAGAAATTGTGGAGCAGCATGCAATTGTCTTCCGTGTTCATTAACAGCTATCAGCCAAGTGAGGTAGTGTCCCTTAGGCACTATAACAGGATCTAGTAGGTAGTAAGTGATATCCACATTATCCAATTTTTGTTTTGACTTAATTTCGGCTAACTCCTTTGTGAATGCGTCTCTTTTAGCTATTTTGATGAGTACAAACAATGCCATTTCAAGTTCAATTGTTGTCAGTGCACTTAACAGCACAATTAAATAAAAACCTTATACTAAAAGACATGAATCACTGAATTTGATAAAGTTTAGATAAATCATTAATCCGAATTATTGATTCACGCACTGTAGTAGTAAACGACCTTACCTTTGCTTCAGATGGCTCTTTACAAATGCAAGATTCTTTGTTGTGCTCATTTCATTAACAATCAGAAGGGGAGTAGGAAATATTTCACCTGAGCAGAACTATCTTCGTTTATTTTCGACATATGTCTCAAAACCTCATACTCATTCATGAATTTCTGGTAGAGTTCTCTACATGAATCACTTCTACGCAGTTAATTTTCCGGAAAATAAAACCTCATTTTAGCAATCAACCCTGAGCTAACCAGTTCAGCTGTAGTTGCCTAGAGCAGGAGTCACACCACAAAACGTCTGTTTTCTTCTCTTCAAAAGTTCTGCGCAAAATGAGACTTACATTCGATATCCTCTGAGAAGGCTTCCATTTTGTGAGGACCTTATTCTAAATGCCAAAATCTCTGCATAGACTCTTCCAGTTGTGGTTAACTAGTGTTCATTGCTGAAAATGTACTAGTAGAATCAGTAAAAACAATATTGTTAGACATCTTGTTATTTGCTATGACAGAAACTACCCAGCCTAGATATGTACTGTGAAGTGTGACTTTTTTCTCGAGTAAGTTGTCAAAATGCTTGGTCACCTAATAACAAATCTATTCGATGTGGTTGGAAAAACTTCCGATCTACTAAGCCAATTTCAGGAAAATTTCATGAGCTAATATCAACTGACACTGATGGCAGTAGTTGCGTAATGGCTGGTAGTACAATGCACAATTTACTACATGCAGAAAAAATGGTACAGCCTACCTTCTGTGTAACGTTGACTGCAGATCCCTTATACCATAGAATGTAATGTTCGATTCACTTTAGACCTAATAATTGAACTGCCCTTTCCGTGATAAAATCAGATTGAGATTCGGAGTCAAGTAGTGCCCTAAATTTTTACTTTTCCCTTGGCTCTTTGATTTAAACCAATGCAGTTAATAATAAAATCTGCACCAATTTTTCCTTTTCTGTGAACTGCATTAGTAAGTGTAGTCTCAGGCTTTGATGGGTCGATATTTCTCATGTTATCTGTATGGAGTAAAATATACTATGGTGTTTCTTGTGACACACCTTAGAACCTCCAAATCCATATTCAGATTTTAGGTTATAATAATGTAAGCAATTCACACATTTCAGTTCTTTTATTTTGCCGCATCTATCTGAAACAGCTAAAGTTAGAAATTTATGACGCCTGTATATGTGACTTTCTTTTAATACATTGAGTTTTTAGAAAGTAAAGTTCAAATGTTAGAATCATTAGATACAGATTCAGACAAGGTTAGTAAGTCGAAACATCCTAGGTATGGCAGGAGAACAGCATTGAAGGGGAGCCAAGATTTTGTAGTATGTATTTTGGAAAGAAAGCCACATCATATACAGGTGTCATAAATTTCTAACTTCATTGAACAGTGCTATGAAGTGTCTTTCAGCTATCATTTTCTTATTTATGTATGAGCGATTGATACACCTTTTCAAAATTTTCATCCAATAACTCCAGACTGTTAATTGCTAGGAGTGGTTCACCACTGAGAGAAGTCTTTTAGGTGATGAAATTTAAGGATGTTCAACAATTCCTTGCGCTGTAACACCATTGATTTAAAAAGATTTTTATAAGATAACCAATCCTCATACTGAACTGAAAATGTGGACAATTTGATCCTCTGTAGATCGTCTTGTTGTGGAAACATTCCCTTAGCTTCAAACAAATTCTCTGGTTTCTTTAACTGTGTCTTGGTTAACCCAATTGCTTTTCAACAAGACAATTACTCCTCAATCTCTTCTTGTACTACTTCAAACTCCTCCTGCACTCTCTTGAAATCATTTGTCCCTGATTCAACTTCAGTTACGTTTATCTCATCTTCTACTAATGAGTCAAAAATCTGGTTAACTTACCTTTTATAATACTTCTTTTTTCCTAACTTCTTTATTTTATCACTCTTTTCCATCTTGGTAATTTAATAAACAATTGTGGACTGTATATTTCCTTCAATTTCTGAATTATCCGGCTCGGTAAGCCATGTAAAATTTAATTAGGGACTGATAAATTATTTGCCACTTCTATCATTTTGTTTTATTGAAAACTAGTTTCAAAATATTGTTTGGTATTATTATACATATTAAAATAGATGTAATATAAATCAGTATTATAAAACATTTATGAATTATGAATTAAATCAAGACAAGAAATCAAATACATGTTGGTACTCACCAAGATTTAAATGGATTAAAATAAACAGATCCATACTGGTTTCTTCTCGCACTGAACTAACAATGAAAGAAAGGTGGGATGTTTATAGGTAAATGGTTTAAGGGTCGGGGTTTTTTCAGTAATGCCGGTGAGTAATTGGTTTTTCTATTATAGATGGGAATAAATTTAAGATTGGACTATTGGAGATATTTATTTGGTCATTTAAGCAAAAATCTGGATTGGATTTGAAGGATTTTATTATTTCAAGTACTTCATATATACTTAATTTGAGGCTGTTTTCAACGTGATGTATTAATTTAACTCCTGAGTCTTCGATGAATTTATTTATTTTTTTCATTTCTATGAATTGCAAAGTTGGAATTCTCTGTCTTATTATTATATGCACGTATATGTTCCTTTAATATCTGATTCCTTATTTTTTAATTTTTGTGTCTTTTTAGAACTGAAGATAAATGTATAACATTCGAAACTAGTTTTCAATAAAACAAAATTATAGAAGTGGCAAATAATTTATCAATCCCTAATTAGGTTGATCCTTCTATACCATCATGCGGATGTCAACTCATGTAAAATTTGTCGTGTTATTGTCTATAACTAAAATACTTATGTCAAATTTCTTTGATCCGTTTATTTATACTAATGATAAAAGTATATACAGACAATTTAAAAGAAACATGCATTAACTTCACAACTATTAAGGTTTAATTGACAATCAAATACAGTGTTATAATAGAACAAAAAACATGAAGACATCGCATAGATTCAAAATTATTATAACCTCCCAAATCATATGTTCAATATCTATCACATTTCAAAGACTTATATTCTTGAGGCCATGGTGGCTGAGAGTGTTAAGGGATCAAATTAGTAACCTCGAGTCTGCTGCGACAGTGATTCAAATCCGGCTTGGGCGGGTTGAAATTTCTTTAGTGGTGGCCCCATGTTGAATCTCGATCTTCCCACTCTTTTTAGAGTAAATTGGTAACCTTTAGAATAATCCGCCCTGTTTGCCTTACTAAGATACTAAGAATGTTTAACCCCAATAAAAGTAGAACAAAAAAAATCTTATAATTTTAACAAATATATTTTGTTTTATTTAATTAGTAAATTATGTTTTAAGTTATTCACCTGTTTGTAGTTTCCCTCTTCTAATAAGCTCTTTAGTTTATTGGGTAGCTTAAATAGAAATTGTAATCTCTTTAGAAGAATATGAATTCCAGATAGTTTAGATATCTGCTGTCTGGTATCCTATTAAAGAAAAAAAAAATTATAAATAAACAATAAAGATATCTGCCCATTTCATATTTTAAATTAAACAACTATTATAAACTTTATTAGAATATTATATACTAAGTATACAACAATATTATATATATAGAAATATGGAATTCCATTCCTTCTTCCATCTGTCGCTCCAATACCCTTCCCACCTTCAAATCCCGCTTATTCAATCACTTCTTGTCCATCCAGTTCCAAATAATTGTAAATAGAGTTTCTTTCATTTCAATAAAAAATTGTAAATATGCACTAATAGATTTTGTATCTTGTTAATTATTCTTACTACATTTTTAATTTTTGTTATGTTTCATTAATGTCAGAAGTTTGTATATTTTTTAATTAAAGGACTCAGGTCAGCAATACCAATGTCATATATTAAATGCTATTGAATTATGACTTGTAATTTTCATTTCTATTTATTTATTGACTTTTTTATTTTTGTTATCTGTTAGCTCATGCTTCCCTATTTCATCTACTTTAAGACTATTTAACCTATCACTGCCTTTAATTATTATTCTAAAGGGACTTGTCCCAGAATAAATAAATAGTTTATTATTATTATCATAATTAATCAATAAACAATTCAATTTTTAAATTTTCATTTAATTTGAATTTTTAAAGAAAAAAAAAACACCAATTAGGTTATCTTTGGAAAGTTCGAAATAAAAGTCTTAAGTCTCTAAAGTTAATGTACATTAAAAATCAGTTATTGTTTATTGTCATATTCTAGGTGATTGGCCACAATAAATATGCAATGCAGATTAAAAACCCATACGAAATCATATCTTATCTCAAGTCAAAAATTTTCCCTTTAAGAAAAATAACATTTATTATACCTATAATAATTGAATATAATTTTTCTAATAACTACGAAAACCAGTTAACCTTTTATTAGTATTATCATAATTTTTTCCTAAATGCTGATGTTGCTATGTTGATGATCAATGAAAAGCAATATTTTGTAACCTGTAGAAGGCTTTTAAACTTCGTAGTGAGTTGGTCATAGAAGAATCATTAGGCATAAAATAAAGCCAATAAATAGTCACAATAAGAAAGTAACAACTATTTCATTGGTCATTTTCCAATGACCAGAAAATTTTCCACTGGCTGGATTAAGGCGAAAAGGGACGGTAGGTGCGAGAGAGACAGAAGCTATCAAATGGTTTTCCCCCTATTTCTTAGAGAAAAAATAATTCGATTTTTATTCCAAAATATGTGGGGGGAGGGGGGGGGGGAGGTTTCGTTATGACGAGGAGAATGGTGGAAAATAGATTTGAAAATTTTCAAACGAGTATTTATTGAATGAAATATGAAATCTAAAATTTTAAAAAAGTTTGATTGAGTGACAGCTTAGAATAAAATCTTGAATCCAAAGGATTTTTAAGTTTTAAAATCCATCCAACAGTCCCATCGGAAACAGAAATTTTAGATATCAAAAGAATGATGTCGCCGCGCCACCACCACCTGGTTTGCGGAGGAACTTATAGGTTCAACCCACAGTAGACCAGTCAACTGGGGAACAGTAAGGGCACTAGGTGGAAAGTTTTGAAAATTTGTTCATTTATGTTATTTGGGGTGGTGATTATGATTTTCAACTTTTTCTCCGGAAATATAGTAAAAATGCTAAAAAATAAATCTATTTTTCTCACATAGCATCAAAACCATGGATATTTTAGCAACATCAACCTATACTAAACTAAACAAGAATAAATTCCTTACATGTTTACACTCTATGATTGTTTCCGTACGGGACATCGTTTAGGAGCATCCGCTCTTAGTCTAATGGGATCCAGTCAAATTGGAATCTGAAAGGGATCCCTGTGGAAAGTTTTGGAAATATTTTGAAAATTTGCTCATTTATATTATTTAGGATGGTGATTACGAGTTCCAACTTTGTTACTTAGAATTTTTCCTGGAAGTATAAAAAAAAAATTGTTTTTCTAATTTGTTTATAACTTGAAAATCGTGTTATAAACAATTCAAAATTTATTATTATAATAAATTCTAATATTCATTTTATGCTAACTTAAAGAAGAGTTAATTACCTACAATTTTGATTCTAATGATTTTTTTTTTAGGCCACTCAGTTTCAAGCGAGCATGAGTCGAACTTATGAGGCGGAATATCAAAATTATGTTTTTTAGCTTTTTATTTCTTTATATTTCCGGGAAAATTTTGAGCTAACTAAGTAGAAATTAGTAATAAGTACCCCAAAAAACATAAAGGAGCAAATTTTCAGAATTTATTCTAAATTTTCTACAAAAACTCTTTGCTCAAAAAACTAAATTCGATATTCCACCTCGTAATTTCGACTATCACTCGTTTAAAAACAGCGCACAGTGGTTGAAAGGCGGAAAAAAACCTATTTTTTTCAAGGTATTGGAAAAATCATTTTGTTTTCACTATTGATAAATTGAATAGTTACCTAAAATGTTTTACGTATTTAATCAGAAATATTTTTACACTTGTAACGAGCCTCCAAATCCAACCGTAGAATAATGTTTGATTTTCAAGAAAAAAACTGTCGACACTATAATAATTATAGCCACTCACATTTTTTTTTCTTGTTGCGATTTTCCTTTGTAATCAACAACAGCTATACCAGACAATATAATGAGAGAAAAGTAACAAAATTTTTTGTGTTTTTTAAGTTAATATTAATATTACGAATATAAACCAAAATAAAAACAATAAAAAAATGTTTGTTAGTATATATCTTACGCACGCAGCTGACCTCAGCCTAAAATCTATTTTTTTATACAACAATACTCCAAATAAAATATCTTAAAAATACAGCTGCGTCCGACTGCATCTTTGTGCACAATTTGATTTTGAAAATGGAATTACTCTTGTTATTTATTTATTACTTCCTCACTACTGCAGTTTTTGAAATATAGGTGTGTAAAGGAAAATACGTTTGCGCATGTGTATGCAAAAGTAATGGATGGAATTTGATCAAATTAATACGGGATCATGTAGGTACCAACGTACACAACCATTGAAAATTTCATCAAATTCGGATTAAAAGTAGCAGGTGTTATACTCATTATATAGATTTAAAAGGTTCGGTAGTGAGAAAACGATAAATAAGTTTAATTTAATTTTCAAAATCAAATTGTGCCTACAGATGCAGCTGTATCTAATATTTTATTAGGAGTCTCGTTTTAATAATAAAATGGATTTTAGACCTGCAGTCGGCTGCATTTGGAAGATATATACTAACAAACATTATTTTTAATTTGGTATATAATTGGGATATTATTATACGCTTAAAAAAACAAAAAATGATGTTTTTTCTCTCATTATATTGTTTGGTATAGCTGGTGTTGATTACAAAGGAAAATCGCAACAAGAAAAAAAAAATGTGAGTGACTATAATATATACAGTGTTGACAATTTTTTTCTTGAAAATCAAACATATTCTATGATTGGATTTGGAGCCTCCTTACATGGATAAAAGTTGAAGTAGTTCCGATTAAATAAGTAAAATATTTTACATAACTATTCTATTTATCAATACTGAAAACGAAATGATTTTCCCAATATCTTGAAAAAATAGGTTTTTCTCTGCCTTTCAACCACTGGGCGCGGCTAAACAAATCATTAGAATCAAAAGTTTAGGTAATTTACACTTCTTGAATTTAGTATAATATAAAGTGAATATTTGAATTTATTCATAGCCAGTCTCCAGCCACAACAAAGAGATTAGATTGAAAACCCCAGTAGATTTTTTCATTTCCTTTTACATACGAATGCCTGGATATCATTTAGTAGCATCCGCTCTTACTGTAATGTAATGAGTCCCAAGTCAAATGGGGACCAGAAAGGGATATCGGTGATTAGTTTTGGAAAAGTTCTGAAAATTTGCTCCTCTATGTTTTTTGGGATGCTGATAATGAATTCCTACTTTGTTAACTAATTTTTTCCGGATATACTAGACCAAAAATCCATGCAAAAAAATAGTCATTATCTGAAGGAAACTTTGATGGCAAATTTTTGAATCCTTACAGTATTGACATTGAAAAAATAAGAGAATGCCAGTCGGATCATGCTACCTGAAAAAATTGCAGCCAAAAAAAAACTCGAAATTTTAAGACTATTTTTGTTCTTTACCTATAATTCCTAAACGGTACATTCTATCGAAAAAGCTGTAGCATATTAAATTAAAGAATATAAAATTTGGCCTCTTATGAGCACCACCACAACATAATCATTTCGTTAACTGGTGTGATTGAAAACCATGGTCAAAACAACAATTTTATCAAAAGCTGAGATAGAGTATTTAGTATATATGTGTCTGCAGATTGGAAATGAGTTCTCTATGAGAAAAACTCATAAGATAAAAGTTGTAGAGCATCAAATTTTGTGTCTAATGAGCACAAGCAATTTTAAATTTGTTTAAACCTCTCGAAATTGGCGATCTCCGGCAATTAGCAATGTAGCTGTCTGGTTTGCAAAAAATGAAGTAATTTTAATTTACAGGTATATTGTATGTCTTGTATTTCATGTAAAAAATCCAAGTTTTCAATCCCCTCCAATTTGTGTGTTTTTCGCCATCTTGAAAAACCGCTAAGAAAGAACTTTTTTTCAGTTTTTCCAAAATAACTCACCTCCAATGCATTTAAGGTAAAATTTTGACATTACCAATTTTAAAAATCGTTAAATTTCCTGCAAGTTTGTATTTAATATTTTTGAATGTTCGGAATAGCTGCTGAGATAGGGAGCCGTGAAAATCTGCAAAAATTCAAAAAAATAAATATGTCGGTGGTTTCGCATTAGATAAGATTTATTTCAAGCAGGCATAAAACTACAGACACCCTAGATGCTAAAAAACTGTCTGCTGACAATAGGAGGAGCAGGTTTCAAAATGGTAGCCAAAAATCTCAAAAGTTTAGGACTTTTAATGGTTTTTCACCTACAATTCATAAACAGTGCATTCTATCGAAAACGTTATCATATATTAAATTAAAGACCTTCTTATATACCAATATAATATACCATAATTTTTTCAAGGTGTTTGAAAACTTGGATTTTCCACAAGAGGGGCAAAAAATAAAATTACTCCATTTTTTGCAAACCAAAGGCTAAAATGCCAATTGCCGGAGATCGTCAATTTCGAGAGGTGTACTTTAACGAATATAAATTTTTTTGTGTTCATCGGACGCAGAATTTGATGCTCTACAACTTTTATTTCCTGAGTTTTTCTCTTAAGAGTACTCATTTCCAAGCTGCAGACTCATATATGTCACTGTTTTTTTGTCAAGATGTTCTTTTATTTAATATAATATAGCTTTTTCGATAGAATGCACCTTTTAAGAATCATAGGTGAAACACTGAAAATAATCTAGTTTTTCTCCAGTTAATGACAAATTTTTTTTCAACAATTTTGCTATCGTAGAATATACAATAACTATTTTTCATAACGTTATTAATTTTTATTACGCAAACTATAACTTAAAAAAAAAAGGTCTTACACAGCGATTGCAAATTATCTATTTATTATCGATACAACAAAAAAGTTATTGTTAACATACCATAAAAAATAAATTAAAGATGCTTTAAGGTCATGTGATTACTACTGGGTGTACCGAAGCCAACAGAGTGGAGGGGATGCATGGCTGAAGTAGCATTCCTTTAGTCCAGCCAAATAATGGTTCAAACTCGGAATGAAAGATATCTAGCTGAAAATTTGCAGGAACCTTTATTTTGACTGTCTAAATGTTGGCTGAAAAGTCTCAAAAATCTCGTATGGACATCTCAAGTTATTTTGAAGGTCAAGGGTAAAAAAAGTGACAGTTTTTTGTAAAAATATCCCCTGTGTCCTACATCATTAGGAGTTATTAAAAAAATTGTAAAAAATAAAATTCTCAACTAATTTGGTCTTATTTATTTATTTTGTATGATAGACCGTTCTCTGACTGATGCAGAGATAGAGCCTGCAAGCATTCGTATAAAGGAAAACCCTATGCAAAATTCGGACCCAGACACAAAAGACTCATTACAGTGTTAATTATTAATATATATTTTGGTTTATTTAAAAAAAATTTTTACAGGGGGAATAAAAAAAAAAATTAAATAATTGACCGAAATCGAGGTATAGGAAATGATTATTCTTTTTTTTTTTTTAATTCTTCCCGGAAAAATTTGAGGTTGAAAAAAAAAGAAGTTGAAATTCGGAACCAACACAGGATCAATCCACATCAAATCAACCATTGAGGGTTGCTGACAAAATTTATTTATTTTTTTATTTTCTTACCTGTGTTTGTACTATATTCAAAGATTTGAAAACAAATATTCAGTCTATTTTGCATTTCACAGAGGTTTGCGTTAAACTCTGTAGCTCCTTGGTTCAACCAAAAAACATGCTAAAGAGCATAAAGTGCAAAATATTTGTTGTCAAGTAGCCAGGCAACAAGATCTGAGAGTTACATCCTTTGTTTTTAATGGGCCTTTAACTATTACGATTTTTCTAAAATCAAGTATTTTAAATCTGAAATATCTCTGAAGGGACACATTTTAAAAATCCAAAATTTTCAGAAACTATTTGTTTATTCTGTTGTAATAAGTAGTTAAAATTTCATCGATGAGACCTTATTAGTTATTAGTTTAACTAAAATTGTAAGAAGTTAAGTAGAAATGATGAAGACAAGATTGGCTGTAAGAGCTTACTCATGTATATAATGATAACTTAAAGTACAGCATTGCTGCTGTAGAAACTTTTCAAAAATACTTCTTTGAAGAAGTGAAGAAAGTATCATCAGAAGTAAAAATCAAATAATCTATTCTATTGATGGAGCCAGCAGCCAATATAAAAACAAAATCTAAGAAGAGACACACATTAAAAATCAAAATTGTTTGGAAAACATTCTTTAATTATGTTGCAATAATTGTTAAAATGTCATCACCGAGACTTAATTTGTTTTTGTTTTTTCTACAAGCAATGTAATATCTGCACTTAATATCACTTCCCAAAATTTTAGCTATATTTAAAAAAAAGCTAATAAGAGCTCAGTGATGAAATGTTAACCACTTATCACAATATAATGAAGGAATGTTTTTGGAAAAATTCGGATTTTTGATGTGCGTCTCTTCTTAAATATTGTTTTTATATTGGTTGCTGGCTCCACCAACAAGATAGATATTTTTTTTTTTTAATTCTGGTGATACTTTTTTCACTTCTTCAAAGAAGTATTTTTTAAAAAGTGTGTACAGCAGCAATGCAATGTTCACTTAGGTAAACTCATCCAGTAAATCTTGTAATCTCCTTTGTGTAAAATGTATGATGCATATACTTTTAGCTATATTTAAAAAGTTCTAACTAAAGAACTAATAAGGTAGGTCTCAGAGATGAAAATTTAATCCCATATTACAGCAAAATAAACAAATATAATCCGTAAAGCAGTATAACACGGATTTTTTAAAATTCAAATTCTAAAGCCCATTTTTTTCTATTAAAATATTTTTACTATCCTTATTTGACATAATACAACCTTCAAACATAGTTATTGGCAATTCTATGTTAAAAAGGAGTTAGTTGCAATTTATAGAACGAAAATTGTACATTCCATTTCAAAGAAAATTTGGAATTAAATTTTCCTAATTTTACAACATAAAATAAACCAAAACGATGAGGTTTAGTCTTAAATTATTTATCACTTTAAAATGAAAATGAGTATTTATGAGTAGTTAAATTAAATAATCTACATTGAAATTATTTGATAACATAATTACCTGTAATGTTTGGGAAATTTGATCTGAAAAAAGTGTGATAGAATCCATATTTTGTCCCAATAAGTCCATCTCTGTTTCCATCTGCTTGAAGTCACTTTTCATCTAAAACAAGATTAATAGTGTTTCGAAATTGAACAAAAGTTAGAAAAGAGGGGATAAACCTACCTTTCACTATAATTCCGTAAATACTTTAGATGACAGGCTCAGAATTTACAGATATACCAATTGCAATAAAAAGACGGGAAAAATAATATTCTAAACATTCCATTTTAAAAGCAAAACCATCTTACTCAACTCTCAAAAGCCAAAGCAAATATATGTATATATATATATATATATATATATATATATATATATATATATATATATATATATATATATATATATATATTTCATCAACATTTTTCAAAAAATAAAAACTTACTAATATAATTAATTTTAAAAAAAATATCCCTTCTCTTACTCATGCAAAGAAATAAACTACCAAATAATAAAAATGGGAAATATTGATGTACCTTACGAATAGTATCAGTAGCAGAGATGAATTTATTATAATTCTCATAAACAAGTGTTTGCATTTCGGAATGTAATGTCTGAGTATCTCTCACTATTGTTTCTTCCTGCTCCATGACTTCTTTAAGAGAATGGTCCTTGAAATCAGTAACAGATTGGAATAAATATAGAGTTCTTAAGAAGTAGAAAAAAACATAATTGCTAATGCATTAGTAGTTTCATAATCAAAAGAAATTTCATTGATTGTGCAGCCATGAATAATAAAATTTTAGCTTGCATGATAAATCATCAGTTTGGAAGTAAAAGTGATCAACTACATTTTTTTGAAAATGAAAAATTGTTGCTATTTTCCTGTGCCTGAACTAAAGTAACGCTTCACTATTTTGTCAATAATGAAGTATACATTTGGTTCAGGCACAGGTAAATAGCAAGAAAATTTTATTTTCACAAAAATACAGTTGATTATTTTCACCACCAAACCGACAATATTACTTTTGAGTTTAAACAACTGGTTTAAATATCATAAATAGCATTCCTAAAAATACATAATCAAATTAAATTAAAAATTAATTGTTAACAATGTCGACATTGCAAGTGTATTAATTGAGAGGGTTATCTGTTTCAGATTAAAGGTTATTTTTTATAATAAATAGTTCAATCAAGATTAATAGCAAAAAGTGTTTTATTTATATTTTGAATCGTAGTTTTTAAAAAGTAAATTATACATTAGACACAATTTTTTAAAAATATTTACAAACAATTCCTATGAAGACACCTAGCCACCAAAAAATAAAAATGATAAACAGTCCTTTTAGAATATAACAGCATTTGAAAACAAAATATATCAAATTAAGGAACCCTGCAACATAAGCTACTCATGGTTCTAGGGAAGTGGAGAATAGATGGTTCCATAGATCCTCAACTACAAATGTATGAACTTCTCTCTCCAGGGATAAGAAGTTGGGTTTTGTATGAATGTAAAAGTATGAAATAATATTGTAAAAAAAAAGTTTTTTTAAAAGTTTTATATTGAATATAAAAATGCCTGAACATGGACAAAATTGAGTCTGAAACATTGTTGTTTAGATAATTTCCAGAAATCAGATATCCAATATAAGCATATCCTTGATTTTACAAATACACCAATGTACACAAATGAAATAGTAGAAATATACAAAAAGTGAACTCAGAGGATGTTCCTAAGACGAGGGAACCTCCTGTCTGTGATGATTCAGCTTCTTCAGTAGATCCTACAAAGCAGGAAGAGATCCATGAGTATTGCAATGGGGATGAGAAATAAATAAATTATGGACTTTACTTATCTGGGAACAGTTATGGACAGGACTGGAAATGTAGACTCAGAGAACTCAAGAAGAATAAGCTACAAAATTCAAAAAGAATAAGCGAACTTAGTCAACTAACAGATCTGTAAAATTGTGATTGGGAAACAAGAAGTGAGCAAAAAAGTGAATCTCTGCATTTTGAAGTCTGTACACCTACCTCATATATGTTGCTAAATGATAGCTAATAACATGCAACTTTGTATACCAGAAACGACCAGGTAGGGGAAAAAAAAGGATTATAACAAGCAGACAGGAGAGCAGTGTCAAGGCTATAGAAATAAAGTTTTTCTGAAGGATTACATAGAAAACAAAAAGAGGCTGCAACTGCAATGAGAAGACCCGGGAGAAACTCAGGGGGAAAAAAAGGATCATAACGAGTAGACAGGAGAGCAGTGTCAAGGGTACAGAAATAAAGTTTTTCTGTATGTTTGCAGGGAAAACAAAAAGAGGCTGCAACTGCAATGAGAGGATCCAGGAGAAACTCAAATTTATCTCAATTAATGCCAAGAGTCCTGCCAATTAAACAGGTTAGGACATGCCATCAGGATGAAAGACCACAAAGACCCACTGAAGATCGTGGACAATTCCTTTGATGGTATAATACCAGTGGACGCCCAAGAATGTCATATCTGCAATATGTCTAGCAAATATACAGGAGGGTCAAAAATCTCTGGCAATCCAGGAACCTAACTATCAGGGAAAAAAGGCAGTTGTGGCTAAGCACTACCATACACTGAAAGACACAAGGTATGTTGTGAATGAAGAAAAATTATATTGAAAATTTTTAACAATTAAAACCATTATGGAAAAATTTGGAAGTAGGTGGGTACGTATACATATGAGTGCGAATATATGGCTAACTTAACTTGTAAGAAAAATGAGTTCAATCCACCGAAGAGGTGTAAAAGTAAATATATAAACAGAGTGTTCTTTTTAGATGGCCCGGCTGAAATTCTCTTGAACCGATAACGCTATAAAAAAAAATAAAAAATACGTATTTAATATTTTTCAGCCTAGTTTCAAATTTCGACATGTTTTTGAAAAAAAAATATACAGGGTCTTTCAGACCCAATACAACTTTAAAAATTCAAGTAGGAACCTACACCTTCCGATACATCATTTTAATGGATTTTTTAAACTCAAATCAATGGTGAAAACAGATTTTAAATTGGTCAATAAAGTACAAAGTTATGGTACAAAGACAAAAAAAAAAATACATTTAGTTTTTTTCGGTCTTAATTCTTTTAAATTGCTTTTATATTTTTTTTGTTACACAGGAAATAATTTGGTCACTTCATGTTTGTTGTCTTTTTAGCTGTAATACATAATAAAGGTTTGTTTTAAAGATGTAGTGAAGAAACAGAAATAAACCTCTGTACATTTTGTGAAACGTTGAAGCGGTTTACCTTCACTGTCACTATTCACCCAAATGGTCTTATGATAGCGAATTAATTCCTGGGAATAAACAACTTTTACAACAATACCTACTTCCTTACATTCAGCATTAACCAACCAGTCAAAATGAACCGAAGAGTGCAGTTTTCCCGTCAGCAAAAAGCTGATATGTACTTTTATTGAAAGTGGTGGTATTGCTCGCCGTGCAGTCGAGCTGTACTCCCAGAAATTTCCCGATCGTCCCCAGGTGAATCACAAAACATTTCTACGTGTTGCTTACAATATGAGGAGATTCGGATCAGTTGCGGGTCCACTAAGAAACCGGCAGCGCAATTTCGAAGAGAAACTGGATATTTTATTGTATGCTATGGAAAAACAGCGTTTATGCCAATCATAACCCTGCAACATCAGTTGAAGAACTGCAGTAAAGTGTGGAAAATGCTTGTCGAGCGGTCTCTGCTCAGTCCATCATACTGAGCACCATCGAAGAGTGGCTAAGAAGGGCAAATCTTTGTATCTTCAAAGAGGGTAGGTAGTTTGAACATGAAATGTAGGTTCACCAACCTCTGGGTGTATGTAGTATGGAATTTTGTTATTATTAAAAATAGCTAACAATTTTTTTTTTTCTTTTTTTTAAACATTATACCATAACTTTGTAATTTATTGACCAATTTAAAATCAAGTTTCACCATTGATTTCAGTTTTAAAAATCCATTAAAAGTGATGTATCGGAAGGCATAGGTTCCAATTTGAAATTTTAAAGTTGTATTGGGTCTGAGAGACCCCGTATATTTTTTTTTTCAAAAACAGGTCAACATTTTAAACTAGGCTGAAAAATATTAAATAAGTATTTTTTATTTTTTTACAACGTTATCGGTTCAAGAGAAATTCAGCAGGGCCATCTAAAATGGGCACTCTGTATATATATTTATCATATGAATGGCTTAATCAGATAACAATGGCTTCATAATACTTAACATCCAACAATTGGTTGGATCTTACAATGCAAGATTGCAACCTTAGTCCTTGAATGTATAGAATTCAAACTTTAAATCTGCTCCTCTATAAAATTGGAATTTTTTAACTAGATCACTTATTTACTTGGAGTGCAGATACAAGCCAATTCTGGAAAAGCTAGCTCCTGTGATTTAATCATCAAAACTAGTAAAGAACTAAAAAAAAATTAATGGAAAGATATTTAGATTTGATTTTTTCAAACTATAAATTTACAGAACTAAGTTTATAACCTCAAATCAATCTTCAAATGTTTGAGAATTATGATTTTTACCTAAAAATAACAATCCTTCAAAATATAAGTAAAAAGATGAATTAAAAATTAAATCAACGTACTTTGAATAATTTTTGTAAATACATGTCCGGATTGAAATGTTGACCATTAATATCATAAGGGTTTCCCCCAGTTTTAGATTTGTTTATAAAAGAAGGTTCCATTTTTCTAGCAGAAATGCGAGATGTATGGTTAAACTGAGCAATTAAAACAAAAAATCAAGAATAACAGAAAATAAACCATCGGCCATGATAAGACACTGTCAAACTGCTATGTTTACAAATGATAACGTGGTTCGTTCAGTAACTACTCTACCCACAAAAATTCTATGGTGTAAGGATAAAAGAAATACAATATATTTTTTTTTTTTTTTTTGTGAAAATGAAAATGAAACTTTTGACATGTAATGTGAATACTGTTTCATTGAGTTATATCTTTTTTCTCAAAGGTAAAGTTCATAATAAAGAACAAAATATAATAATAACTTATAGTCGCAAAAAAAAATTATTGAGTTTGTATCGAATTCCGTCAATATATTGACCTTCTGAGGGGTTTATTGTAGCAATAATATTGACATATGCGATATATACAGTGGTGGCAATAAGATTTGCACACCCAAGTTTTTAAAACTAGTTGACAAGGAAATAAAAACTTCACTCCATTTCACAAAAATAAAAGAGTATATTAAAAACTGATTTTCTCTCTAAAATAATTGTCAGTTGACATCCGCATGATGGTATAGAAGGATCAATCCCTAATTAAAATAATTGTTGCCAGCCACCAGATTGGCGGCTCCAGGCGAAACTGGTGTTTTACCGTAATATTTCTTTCCAAAAGTAAAATCTTACTAGGAATAATAACCGACCTACAACTCTACAATCAGCTATATGGAGATGATAAAAAAAGATATTGGATTTAAATTTTAAAGCAGTTATATTTATTCGATCGTCATCCACAAAGTTGCCTAGCACAGCTTTAAACGGTCTTGTGTCTTCTTCTTTTCTTCCTGTTTGTGAATTTCAGCGTCGAGGTACCGCATCAACCCAGGATCTACATCTATCTCTGTCTCTCGCTAGAATCCTCAGATCCTTATACTCTTCCCTCTTGGTTGTCCCACGATGGAAATATAATTGCAGTAGGTCTGCCTTGGCCTCCCTCTAGGTCTAGTGCCCGCTGGTTTAGCTTCCTTTAACTTTTTTGGATCCTTGTCTTGACTCATTCTGTGAGCATGCCGAAATCATTTGAGCTGACGCTTCTCCAGAGTTTCTTTCAGGTAGGCAATGTGTATCTCCTCTCTGATGGCCTCATTTCGGTCCTATCTTAGAAGCTACGCGCCGGATAAATTTCATTTCGGTAGCCGTTAAACGGCTCCAGTCTTTATCCAGGAGTATCCAATTCTCAGTCCCATAAAAAATAACTGGCAAATACACACTTTTGAGTATGCGAAGTTTCACGTTCTTTTCTACTTCACTTTTATTTACTATAGTACTGCAGATCTGGTAGTATACATTGTTTGCTTTTCTAATTCTGCTCGGAATCTCTTGTTCTACCTTCCCATTTCTGCTAACTATTGTGCCCAGGTATGTGAATGCCTCTACGACTTCCAATTCTTGTCCGTTGCATACAATATGTATATCTTCAGGATTTCTTCCAACTTGCAAGATTTTACTTTTATTAACATTTATAATCATGCTTTTCCTGGCAAGCTCTGCTTCCCATTCGGTTATAGTCCATTGCAGATTTTCAAAATGTCTAAGATCAGGGCTATATCATCAGCATATACTGTGACTTGTGCTAATATGGTCCGCATATTCCAGTGTCCAATTGTTGTTCTCGCAGTTCTTCTTTTGCATATTTTTAGGATTTCGCCCATGAAGATTATAAAGAGTAGTGGACTGAGAATGTCTTCCTGCTTTATTCCTTTTTCCATGGGAAAGCTCTTGGATTCAGTGCCATTTATTCTCACTATTCCCTTTGGTTCATGGTAACAAGATTTGATTGCCTTGACAAGACCTGACGGAACATTCTTGGCCATCAATGCCTTCCAAATTTCATCTCGGGGTACAGAGTCGAAGGCCGCTTTGAGGTGAAGGAAAGCAATGTATAAATTCTTGTTTCTCTCTCATGCTTTTTCTATGATCATACATAAGACCAAAATCATGCGTTGTCGTCCTGTGCGAAATGCTGCTTGTTCCACCTGGAGATCCTCCTCTACAAATGTATATAGCTATAGCTTCTTTTCAAGAATGGATGTATATAATTTATATACTACCGGTGACAGACATGTTGGTCTATAATTATCACAATCGCTAGCAGAATCCTTCTTATGTATTGGTACTATAATGTTGACTTCCCAATCTTTCGGTATTCGTTTTCAGAAAGTATCTTTTGGAAAAGGGCCTATAAGATCTTTGTAAGCTCATTTCCTGTAAACTTTATAAACTCTGGGGCAATATTATCTCTTCCAGAAGCCTTCCCTATCTTCATCTTTTCAATGGCTGCTTCAAATTCTCCCATATTACGTCTACATTTCCATCTTCTTCTTGACCTTGTTCGTTCGTACAATCATTCTGCATTAGGGGAATCTTCATGGTAAAAGTGTTTGAATAGTGTTGTATCCATCTATCCAGAATGCCTTTCTCCTCTGTTATTATTCCCCTCCTTCATTTTTCACATTACCAATGGGTTTGGATTTCTTCCCTCGGATGGACTTCACCTTTCTCCAGAATCTTATGTCCAAAACAATTAAAAATTGCACTATATAAAAATAAATGCCATTTTGTTTTGTCTTTGATAACATTCTCTTGAGCTAGTTCAGCTACAATCTCTACGGTAAAAAAATGTATTATTACTAAAAGAATCACAACACATCAGGAAAACTTCAGTAAGAATAAGAATGAGATGAGGCACTAATTCGTAAAACATGGTAACTGACAAAATGAAAACTTTTACAATGTTTTTTAATCACAATGGTTTACCTTCAACCAGCAGGTACTTACCATAATTTAACAACAACATTATTCTTTAATGAAAACCAATTTCCTACATTCTTCTTCTATACCTATGAAACCATTTCTTGCAAAAAACTTTAATTTAAAAAAATGTAGATACCATATTTTACGACCGAGCGCCTCATGTATTTTGAATGTGGACTCTGATCACTTCTATTGTAGATAACAGTTGTTGATTGTACCCTAAAAAAACTTACAGAAGAAGCAGAGCCACCCTAGTCATAGGGCTAAATGGGCAGTAGGCCCGTGGAGCAAGCCTTTTGGGGGCGGCAATTTTTATTGGTGTTATATTTTATTATTATTATTAGTAGTAATTTAGTCATTTTTATATTTAAAAATTTCATGACAAAAATAAGCGAATAACCTGTTCAAAATTAATTTATGTATACGAAGAAGTCTGCATTATTTTCAGTAGCCCACGGCAGTGGTGCGCGTTTCTGCTATTTTTACAAAACGTAAATGAACTGGTCGTTAGCAAGAAATAACAGTTCTTAAGAACTGTTATAAAAAAACGAAGTTCTATATTAAACAATTTCTACTATATAGGGAAGTTAATATATATATATATATATATATATATATATATATATATATATATATATATATATATATATATATATATATATATATATATATATATATAAAATTAATTTGTGAAAAGTACTCTTCCCATAAATATATTAACTTATATTTTTAAAAACACATTTATAACGACGTTTCGAAGTCCTTCTTCATCTTCAAGTTATTTGTTTTCTACAACACAACATTAATTAATTAAATCCAAATATTTATAACTTAATTTACAATATCTTTTGTCACGATATTAAAGATAGTTTTATTACCTTTAATTTACATTATCCTCTCCCCAATGTCCTGCCATCAGTATAATTTTACTTCATCAAATCCTAGCTGGTTGTAATATATAAAAAAAAAAAAAATAATTGGGGAGTAATTTTCCTTACTGTCTCTGTCACATATACAGCACTATCATTAAAATTGAAAGTTCCTAGTTGTAAGTTACTCCACCAATATCTTATATTAATATTGTAACAAAAGATATTGTAAATTAAGTTATAAATATTTGGATTTAATTAATTAATGTTGTATTGTAGAAAACAAATAACTTGAAGACGAAGGACTTCGAAATGTCGTTATAAATGTGTTTTTAAAAATATAAGTTATATATTTATGGGAAGTGAACTTTTCATGAAACTATGTCATTTAACAAAAAGGGATTTAGTGATTATGACGACGAACGTCTAGTATAGTTTGTAAATCTGTTTCAGGTTCTGTATATAATAGTTATGTAATGTAATAGAAAAAATAATGTGTGGAAAAACATATAATTTTTTTTTTTTATTCACACATTATTATTATTTTTGTATTAATAAACAATAAAGAAATATCGACAGATGAACGTTGTTCATTGTCTAAAATACCTAACAAATATCTTGTACATGACATAACAATATATATGTTGTACATATATAGTTGCATATCTGTAAATACATTTATTCATTTATGAATAATTTGTATGTATCAAAATAAGATATACTTTTAAAGATTTTAAGGATATACTGACTATATAGTTATAAGGATATGGTATGATTATAAATATAGGAGAGGTTATAAAGGTGTGTGTATATATATATATATATATATATATATATATATATATATATATATATATATATATATATATATATATATACATATACATATACATATATGTATACATACAGATACATAAATCACTGGTCTCAATATGAAACTACATAAGTAGAAAACATTTGGATTTAGGTTTATTTTACTTTTGCTTAAATTTTATGAACAATTGTTAATTTTTTATACTCATTTTATATTACTTGCTTGTACTTAATACTTAAAAATTATATATCTCAATATGATGAAAATTTGACTGTTTTTATTCTCTGCTGAAAAGTTGGGTTTTTATAGTTATGCAGGCTTCATGTTGTGATTGACAATATATTCTTTTTTATAATACAGACCAAATATATTAAAAATCTTTTTAATTCTAACAAACCAAAGGCATTGATGACCTAAGATGGTAGGGTTTCATGCCTGTAAACAAAAGCAAACACTGAAGAATGGAGAGGAAGTATTTAGAGGGATAGTTTATATTGATTTCTTTAGAAGTATTTAAGTAGTATTTAATTCTTCCGTATTGCTAAAAATGAAAAAAAAAAATAAAAGAAAGGAATAATCGGAAAACACAATTAAAGCATGTTAATGTAAAATGGTCGAAGTGCCTTTGCCAAAAATTTTGAGAATTCAAGTTTCAACTTGAATAATATTAAAGAAATATGATTAAAAAAAATTTGATTACTTATTGTTGTATGAGTACTAAAATTATATTGATAATAATATTAACTCAGCAATTGAGCCGCTCAATGCACACATCGATTAACTCCATAAAACGAAAAGTTGAGAAACGCGATGATGTAATGTATATTGTTTTTTAAAATTCCTCTGATAATATGAATTCAAATATATAATGTAGAATGCATAATTGCAGATATAGCTTTCATCTAACGGTATATAAAATTAATAAGAAAGAATAGCCAACAAACAATCGTCAGTAATGTTACAGTTTTTATGTGACTGGTTGAGTTAATCGATTTGGCAACTGAAAAAAGTAATAAAGTTAAATTTAGTCTTTACATTTTTAAGTTTTTTTATTACAGAAAAAGTTAGTTACTGTACATTTTTATCACAGCTTTTCCGTAAAAATGAATGTTGGCAGTTCTGTTATAATAAAATTTTTGTAATTAATTCATAGCAGCTTTATGTTAGCGGCATTATTCTTTGGGATGATTCAGCAATATTATAAATAATGTCTTCTTTATCAGCTGTATGCGAGGATTCGTCATTTCGATTTGTTGACAAGTTCTTATAGTAATCGTGTTTAACAGGAGGAATGAATTTTAGCAGGTCCATCATGTCTCTCAATTTTCCCTTGTCACAGTCTACCTTTAGGATATAATAAAGGCTGATCTATATTTTTCAAACTTTGCGGTCTACCCACTAAAGATTTTTTTATATTAATGGCTTGAAATTCTGTATCTTCATTATAGTCACATTTGAATTGTATGAGATAGGGTTTGGACCTTTCTAACTTTATCCAGCGTATTTTAAGTAAATTTACTGGAAGCCCTGTGACGGTTATTTTTCTGTTAATGATAGACTGTTCTAAAGGTTTTGTTGACAAAAAATCTTGGTGAGTCATTTGGATTAGATGAAATGGCGCTTTCTTTTTACATGTTTTGATTATATGGTACCAATCATCTGGTGAAAAAATGTTTTGATTTTTTTTCGCACATGACTCAATAATGGCAAAATCTGAGTCATTGGGCAAATAGCTGTGTCCACTTACCAAAAATTTCATGTCAATTGATTCAGCTTTGATTTCCGTGCTTTGAACAAGTTTCAATAAACTTAAGACGGTTTTAATATTTCTGTTTTGCCCGGTACACGAATCCGAATATGTTATTATTTTTTCGAAGTTTGCAGCGTAAGTCTTTATGTACTTTATTAGACAAGATGAAATTTCTTGAGATCCACGAGATCCTTCAGTTTCTGGCCAAACAAGCATGTGGCTTATATTTTTATTGAATTCATGACATCTAAAATTATAAACATATAAATTTCGCTTATAATAAGCTACGGATGTGGTCAAGCTTTTTTCCAAGTCAAAACAAAATACGAACAATTTTTCCGATGTTGCCATTCGATCGGCAGCCATTTGACTGCGAGCCCGTTCAGCCTCTTCTAAGTGAGTTTCCTTTTCAATTTTTGCCATCTTAATTCCCTCATCGTCTGAAGATTGAATTTTTATTTGAAAAGCATCACAAGTTTGACACGTATCCTTTGATGGTTGTTTAAAATGTAAATTAAATTTTGTAGAGAACACATTATAGTAATATTTTTCTTTCACTGGTGCTACGTTCTCCTTTTCACATTCTGTGACGTATAGTTCATACATCTTCTTAATATTTAAGTCAGGATTTAAATATTGTCGTCGTGGATTATGAGCTCTGGTGTAGTGACTACTGTAGGCTGGAAATGACTTTATATGCTTTATAACATTTGCATCATCCATTTTATTGCTTGCAACGCGGACTTTGCGCTTATCAACCAAAGATGTAACTTGTTCTTTAGAACAACAATCGTATATCCGCCCGTCACTCACCTGATAAGTGTCTCTAAAATATTTTTTACAAACGGGAATATCAAGTCTCTCTTTTCGAAAGTAATATGTAAACGAATGTGATCTTCGTCCTTTAGTTTCATTCGTAGGGCGCCTACTTTTTATTTCGTTAACTTTGATACAACCTCTTAAGAAAATATTTTGGTCAAGTTGACTATGTAAACTATAAAATGCTTTCATGGCAGCCTCTCTCTCATCCGAAATAATTTTTTGATTGCAATTTTGACGGCATCTGCATTGTATATCGACAAATGTTTTTGCAGGTATTGATTTTCCTCCCCTATTCCTGTATGCCAAACCTTTTATCCTGTTATGCTTTTGTAAATTTCGTATCAATTTAACAGGATTACGACTTCTTTTCCTACCAATCAATGTGTTTGTACTGTTGCAATCCGATGAATGCGAGGAAAACGATAAACGTCTTCTTGGACCAGACTTTCTGTTGATAAATCGTATTGAAGAATCATTACTGCTTTCCTCACTAACATTATTAGTCTCACTCATCTTGATTATAACGGTATAATATTTATTTCTTTAAAAACAATCTGGGAGTAATGTTAAAAAGACTAAGAAGTACACAGTAACATTCAGCGTTCGAGATCACTGCTATACTACCTACCGTTTGCATTGCGCTTCTTTTTATCTGTTTACCGATGCGATTTTGTTACGAATATTATTGAGAGGGAGAGAGCATCTTCGGCTGTTTAAAAACAAATAAGCGTCGATGCACGGCCAGAACAGATACAGCGTTATTGAAACGATTTACAGTAGAGTATGGAGTTAATCGAAATGGCTTCTGAAATAAATTACTTATTATTCAATGGCCAAAAAAATTTGCCATTTAACGGTGCTAATCTTTATTATTCAGGAAGGTATTATAAATATAAAAAGTTATGACTATACCAAGGGCTTTGACACTTAAATTTAAGATTTTTCAAAAAGTGGAGTTAATGGATATGTGCACTGAGCGGCTCAATTAGGCCTGTTATCTGAAAAAAAAATTTTGTTAAAGGCATTTTGCCTTTTACATTTCCACGATTCAATTGAAGATAGATAGCGAAATTATTCTATTTCCTCTTATTAATTAATATGAAGAGGGATAAATGAATACACACTGCAATTATATATATAACAAATATTTATATTAATAATACAATTATGTCTTTTTAAGGTGAGATAAAAATTAATAACATTATTGCCAGCTATATTAATTATTAGACTTTTTCTATGCCAGTTATGGGAGAATCAGTTTATTTCCACTTCAAATAGGAAGTTATTACAAAATAGATAAAGACTGGGATGATTAATATGGTTCAGATTTAAATACACACATCACAGATGTCCATATATCTCAAAGGTAATTTCTTTTATTATCACAGTCTGGAAATTTAACTTTTCTCCCATAATTGTACACTTCTAATAATAGTAATAAATTTCTGAATTTTCTAAAAACAACTAACTTACACATTTAAGCTTGACCACAATCATATATATATTATTTTTTTTTGTTTTTTAAACTGCTTTAAATAACAGAAATAAAAGAAGCCAAAAATAAGAAATTCTATCATTTGATATCTAAATTATATCATGATGTTGTCATTTATTTGATTTAACATTAGATAATTAATTTTAATTTGGCACAATATATAACATAGATATGTAAGAATAATATTGTCTTAATAAACTTGACACTTCATTGAAATAGACAACCTTTTGAATATTTAATATTCTAATAATGAAATCAATAAGATATGCAACATTTTTTCTCTAGATATACTTATATAAAATTCATAAATAGTAGATATGTGGTAATTGATATGAATAATTGTAATTACATGCAGAGCAGCTTTGATAATTGGCAACATCATGAAGAAAAATTTACACTAATTATTTTTTTCATTTTGAAGTTACAACAAATACATGTACAATAATTATTATGTGTGACAATATCTACAGATCTAAAACTTTCATATAAAGCTGCGTATGCATATATAATCATATATTTGTATATATATTTACTCAAAAAATTAAATATTCAATATCATCAATTACTTATAAATAAAAATAAATACGTTTCATCCCCTCCCATAAATACCCCTTATTTATACATTAACATCTGATTAAACTGACTAGTCTTAACTGTAATAATTATAATAAATGTTGTCTTTATAGAACCATGTACATCCAATGTGGATATTCATTGTTAATAACATAAAAATAAATAAAATAAAATATCCTTTCTTTACACTATATGAGTATGGAACAAATTATTATATATAACTTTTTTTGGTATTTTTAAGTTTTTTTTTTTTTTGAACTGAAATATCATCGAAAGAGATTACATCTGCTTTTGCATATAATTGAAAGACATGGTTATAGTAATGATATTAAATCACACCTAGTTTGTATGCGATTTGACCCTGTCTGCGTTAAAGGCTTTAAGGCTACTTCTGATTTAACTAAGTCAAGAGCCTCCTAATGCTCATTTTCTTAAAACTTTAACAATTCAAAAATAAAGTCAAATGCTAAATTTCATAAAAAAGTTATAAAACCATTAGCTTATTTTTGTGATTATAACGGATAAATGCATCTCATATGTGGTCAAATAACTTGCTATTGAAAAAATATTGTCTTTTTAACTTTTAGAAATTAAAAAATTGATACTAAAAATACAGGATTTCAAGGCAGCCTTTTTTTTTTTTAAATATAAATTTCAGGTAGGGGATCAAATAAATTTTAATAGATGTTTTAGAGATAGAGATCTTACAATTGGTGTTTTTTTATTTATTTTTTTAAAAAATACTTTTAAAAATTTTACATCAAATATATGGAAGAGATAAAAGGTTTTCCTGTCATATATTTTGCTAAAAAGGTCTATCGCAACACTTCCTAACACTTTGGGCCAAGGGGAGGGGGTGACATGTCAATAGAGTAACATATTTGTCAAAAATAAAAACGACGAGTGCACACATTCAGATAAAAGTGAAAAACATCTTTTAATTTTTTTTTTTTTATCTTTTGTAACTACAACTATATTTGATTTCGAAAGCTGACGCATTAATCAAAATAATTAAGACAAGATTAGATATTTTAAAATAAAATGGAAATATTTATTTTTATATTAATCCAGCCATATTGAGAACCATTTAAAAAATAAATAGAAAATACCTACCTAGCTTAAATAATTATGAGAAAAAGTAATTCAGAATATGCTAATATTTTAATTTAACACAGATATTAGCATTTAATGTTAATCAATAATGACTGAATGTGCTTTCTATTGAGTGGAAATGTTAAATAACAATGGCTGGGACAAGCAAATTAAAAAGTTTACTGCATTATTATATACACTAACACTAAAAACCAGTCTTTCTTTATAAAACGAACAACTATTTCCTTAATACAATTGAAATAAAATTTGTGTCACATGTATACATAAATATCTACAATCAAGAAGCAATAACATAACAATTACAGATATCACTGACTGAGTTAATAATGAATAACAAAATGCTAATGCCCAATTGTTTAATATGGATAGTAATGGCCTGGTAGCGGTAAGGATTCTACTATGATCTGTTCCCAATAATACAAAAACCCCAAGGCATAAGAATTTCAGTGAAACTAGCTTTAAAAATAAATATAAACAGTTTGCAGACATTATATATATGTATATATATAAACACCTGCTAACAAATTCTTCCATATAAATAAATATAGATATATAGTATTATCCTACAAACACTACACACATTTTATTCTTTTTTTTTTTTTAAGCTACATGAACGTACACTTAGATTATTATCCATTGCCATTTAATATGCCATTAAAGTGCTATTGATTAGAGCTCTCAAAAAGACACCGAAATGTGTCATAACGTTCTAAAGCTACTTTTTAAGATAAAGAGCTCGAGCTCATAGTATTCATAATAAAAACAATAAAAAAATAAAATAAAATAATAAAATAAAAAATAAGATCTGTAGAAGCTCTAGAGAAACTGGGACTATAGGCAAGGATAAAATGTCTAAACTTAAGTACCAAAGAATACATCATAAGATATATGTATCAATATATCTCTAGTGTTTAATACTATTGATTGTCTAATTCAAAGTAAACTGTTAGTCTTTCCTTTTCCCTAAACTATAAATCGGACTTTTATTATTAATTATTAAAACAAAACTGAAATAAAAAGAATATAACGTCAAACATATTTGTTCTCCGCTTTTACTTGATTCTGATACATATTCCATAGTTATATACACATATAGAATAAAAAGATATAATTATAATGATATGTTTAACTCAAGATATGTTTGTAAAATTTAGATAAAACAGCTATAACAACAAAACCGATATAAATTTTAAACATCAAAAAAGCTCTAAAAAAATATTAAGTAATAAAAACAAAAATCACAGCAAAACATTAAATAAGTCCTAAATTTAATTAAGTACAGGTAATTATAATTGCATTATTGAAGCAATTCATTCTCTCAAATGAGCATAATATTGGCACAGTTAATTTTCAACAGTCTAAAATTACAATAATTTAACATTTCACAGCAGCACAATACTGTATATGATTTTGGCACATAATTATTATTAAAAAAAAATTAATTCTTAACAAATTTGTTCAAAGTAAGACCTTCACAGTTAACAATTTATTTTATTCCTTAACAGCCTAAGTTTTTTTTTATTTTATGTTTTTTAAATTGCATTAAATGCAATGTAGAAGTGCTGAATAATTCATGTTATACAAGAAACTTTGTAATTAAAAATAAAGAATTATTACAAGTAATTGTTCCAGGATTTCTTAGAATATTTAAAACATTTAAGGTTAAGAGACGAATAACAAAGAAATCCACAACTAGTAAAGTAAGATTAAAACTTCTGGAGATTCTTTATCTACAACAATATTTATAATTATGTTCACTGGAATAACAATTGGTCTCAAAATTCATCTGATTAACTATGCATAAGTACATATAGAGCATAAAGAACAACATATTATTTTGAGACATTCTAGAACGAGAGATTTAATGTGTAGTGAACATCAGGTAAATATGAAAATTTCTCATATATAAAAACCTGTATATTATAAGTAAAAAAAAAGAAAAAAATTGAATAAACATTAAGAGAGATTAGATTTCTTATTACCCCATTTTATTCCTAATATACTCTTTTCCTATTTTCAATAGTCTAAATTCTATGGGAATATAAAACATAAAGCCTTACTATACAATATGTTATATATGGACCCAAAAAGCTTATTAATCCTCACATACTAACAAAGTCATATACAAATATTTCATTCTACTTTTAAATCTTTTTAACACCTAAGCTTGATTTAACAAAATATGTTTGTTTTGTTTTTTTTTCCCTCCCCCCAAAGCAACAGCGCATATTTGAACAACACGAATGCAGTTCTCAATTTATACTTAATAAAAAAAGAAATAAATATGAAAATTAAAAATAAATAAATTTAAAAAATATAATAAAATGAATAAAGCTACTAAAATACCTGCTTTATTCCATAATCAAATATAAAAAGAATTTTTATATAACTTACATAGGCACTCTCCAAGGTGTCTTAAAATTCATGAAACGGCGATTGTATTACCTGCATTCAACTATATATTAATTTTCTTATACTTTGTATTTCATCGAGAAACTTTCTCAATAAAATTTTTGCACTCTTAAAGCTAAGACCGTTTAAAATAAATAAATAAATACTCGTAAACTACATCAAATAAAAAGATATATAAACATAACAAAATTTTAATAATTAAGAGTATAAATAAAAATTAACAATTATCTGGCAGAAGAAATCTTAAATTGACTAAAAATAAATAAATTACATATTGCACATAGTGTTTAAATAAAGAATAATTCCAGCTCTGAGAGTACCTAAAGCAGACAATGCAAATTGATTTGTTTAATGAATCGGGGCCTTCACGATGTGGTTGGGTGTAATATAATGATAACCCGGCATTGGCATTCCTGCTGTTTCCATTGATATCCTAATAAACAGAAAACAAACATTTCATTTAAGATTTCAAAGTTATGACTAGAAACAAATTAGTAACTATAATGTACGGATTTAATTACTATTATGACAATTTTATACTTGAAATATTATTAAGGAAAAAATAAAATCAATTCCATAATAAAATATACACAAAATTGAAGACCACCAACTCTCATTAAAAAGTTTTTGCTTTCTTTTAATTAAGGATAAGATTGGTAAAAAAAAGAAAATAAATGAAGAGCAGTAATTAAAAAAAATAAATGAAAATTATAATTATCTCTGAAATAGTAATGGATGAAGTGGGATGGCTTCAATTAACCTTGACAAAAAATAAATATTTTTTTTTATAAGGAAAAATTCAGCATAATAATAAAAAAATGAGGTTGAGAGGTATCATTTAAGGGTGAAAAGAGAAGGATATGCACACACTTTCAACCAGGGACTTATTAGGCTGGAAGGGAAAGGATGTGCATACCTGCAGTGGTTGAAGAAGAAATAAATGTTGAAGGAAGGTGTTTGCTTACCGGAAGAGTCTTGACGGTTCTTGGCTCATTAGGATGGTTCTGGGAACCTCGGTGGAAGTGGTTGGGACTGACTTGTCTTGGCTCAGTTTAGGTTTGGAGAGGATTCACAGCAAATGAGGCAAAAAAGGGTTCTTTTCTCAGTCAGGAACCTTTAACTTAAAAGCTTTAAATATTTTTTTTTCTGTGATTAATACTAAAAATTCCATATCGTTAAGCTATGTATAAATCTAGAACGCCACTATAGTCAGCAACTTCAGCCCAATAATAGATATAGAATCCCAATCCCAGTTTATAAACAGAGTGAATGAAAATTAGTATTACTTTTCAAAAGAATGGTTTAAGTTCTCAAATTGTCGGGGTATAAACATACAATAAATAGACTAAAAATGAAACAAGAACCAAGAAATCATAGACAATATCTAATATATCTTACAACAAAAGACTTCGATTGAAAACGATAACTAATATTATTTGACTGAAATTGAAAAAAATCATAAAACAATTCAGAGATTAACTGCCAACCCAAAAAATTTATTATCAAAACCCCAAAGTCTACAAATTTACAGTGAACAAAACCATTCTACTATAATAAGAGTACTACTAATAAAGCTGTAGAAAAGTAATAAAAATATATTAACAAAGGAAATGATAATATCTTAATATGTTCATGATTTTAAATGATCACTGGAAAATACAATTTAAAAAACAAGCTTTAAATTCATGAGAAAAAATAAATTCTAAGAATGCATCAGGCAAAGCAAAAGTTTGAAAACCAATAAACACTCCAACCCACCCCCTTGAATGGATGACATTCGAAAAATTTTAGAAGTTATTACTAAGAAAAACCCTAAGGTTTCCAAATTGTAACGTTTGATTGTTCAATTAATGAAAAAAGAGGAATGGTAGGGAAATGGAGAGGAAATATGAAAAAGTCATACCAAAACAGAATATTTTGTTATCATTTTAATTGTACATCAAGCAAAACTACAAGTCTATAACATTCAGATATAACGTGGTGTCATAATAATTAAAATCTACAAATAATTCTTGCTTATAAGAAAATTTCTGTATAATAGTCTTCCATACAAATCCAATTAAAAAAAAATCTTAAAACAACAAACATTCAATGGGAAGTTTATACAAATAAATATAATGTCCATTTCTTAATTCTGTATTAAAAAATTGTGTAATAAGAGTGGTCTGAAATTTTATTTTATTTTTTTTTATGAAATTAAATATTCATATTCTATACATATATATATATATATATATAAAAGAAAAAAAAAGAAAGAATAATACAAATAAAAAAAAAAATCTTACATTAATAGTTAAAAAACTATGATTAAATTAAAATTAACAACTACTATATAAAAACCAATAGTTTTTTAATATAGGGGAAATATTTGAACTTTTTGAAGATGAAAGGAAATAAAAGTAAACTAATAAGGAGCAAACTTATTTCTGTCTGGCTTGGGCTTGTCTGGGGGAGCACCAGGAGAACGAAGTCGAGGAGCGAATCCTCCTTTGGTACGATGGACACCAGTGGTTTGTATAGGGCCAGCAGTGGCACCGGCAAGTCCCCCAAGCAAGTCAGTCAAGCCAGACAGAGCTGTGAGGGAGGTAAGAGCATTGAGTGCTCCTGGCTTTGCAAGCAGCTGAGCCAGGGGAAGTGCTGCCCCAACTGGTGATGGGCCCCCATTACCCCCACCCCCGCTACCGCTTCCTCCGCCACTGCCTCCGCTAGCACCCTCCAAGTTAGCTTTCTGCAGCTCCACACTGTATCAATGTACAAAGCAGGAAAAAATGAGGAAAACGGGAATTAGGTAAATTTGGTTTTTTAAATATTTTCTATACTTTTAAAAATGTACAGGAAAAAAGAAGAAAATATGTAAAAATAAAATTAATGAATAAATAAAAAAAAAAAGTTCAATCACAAAGCATTTCTAAATAAAACTTTTTAAAAGCAGAGGAAAATAAGTAGGTTAGTATATAAAAAACAATCAATTGTAGTGATTTATGTAAATTTTTGTTTTATCATTTAATAATCAACGACTTTAAAATAGTAATCAGTTGACCTATTAACTATAGTTGGATCCACAGAATTAGATACCTGGGATGAAGACTTTTTTTGGCGTGGTGTTGACAGATGCGGGCGGGCAGGAGTGAACTGACTAAATTTCATCGAGAGAGCCAGCAACTGGACATCTCCACTGTTACCAGCTCTCTCTCCCCCACTCCTACAACCTCTCAGTATGAATAGCGATAGTCGATAGTTGGCCACTAGTATCAATTATTAAGTAAGTTTTGGCCATTGCCTGCCTGCAGGAGGAATAGACAATTTTATCGGCAATTTTATTTTATTACTTAACTTCTTTAATTATTTAGTTACTTTATATGTTACGTACGCTTCGTCACAATAACTAATTTTTGTTCGATGAATATAAGAGATGGGTACATTCAGGAAATTTGAAATTGAAAATCTTTACTGACAGGAAAATAAATAAGTATCAAAACATATAATTATAACCTTAAAATATTTTTTTGAATTAGTTTTATCAACAAACTAAATGTGCACAGCGGTTTTATCAGCTTTATATTTGGATTGATCCCAAAAATACAAATATAACCTACAATATGCTCTTCGCTCTCATTCGTTGCAGACATTTTCAAGGAATAGGGTCAAAACAATAAATTTTTATAAATAAGTGCCACTTTATTTATTTACAAAATAAAGCTTTCAAACAGTAATTTCACACTTATTGAAATGCTTGTGTAGTAAACTTGGGGTACAACTTTACAAGAGGGGCGTGTTATCACTGGTACCCCTGATCTTACCCTAAGGTCGCCGGACTAGCATACTCTAGCGCTATTTGTGCTAACTGCTTTGCATTCAATTGTTAGTGCTGTCGACTTCTGATGATCCAGGGAAGTTGTAGCAATAATTTAAAGGAGTGATAATTAAAATTATGGTAAGACCCCGACCTCAACTAAAAAGGATCCGTTGCTGTTTTGTTTATTTCTTTTACTAACGCAATGAGCAGAAGTCGACAGCACTAATAATTTTAAATAATATATTATTAAAGCAATAACAATTGTAATAATTCCAATGAACACGAAAGTTACAATTGAATGCAAAGCAGTTAGCACAAATGGCGCTAGAGTATGCTAGTCATTCTACCTTCGGGTAAAATCGGGAGGAACAAGTGATAACGCGCCCCTCTTGTTGAGGGTTTCATAGATATGATGTCAAGTCAATGAAACATAGGCAAGTTGGACACTTTTTCTCTTAGCAATTTAGGGTCGTAGCATGATGTTATTAAGCCTACCTAAATGCGCAATCTATCTAAAGTAAAAAGAATTTTTCGTTTTAAGCGACACAACTGCAGGAATAAAAATATTTTTAAGAAAGTAGTTTGAGATTAATTTGTCTCTAAGAAGGAGGGATACACACTTTCGATAGGCAATAGGACTAACTATAGTGTGCTTAACAATGTACTATTAAACAATAATCAATAACTAATTTTCTTAATGATTGACATTATCAAAGTCAAGTGCTCAAAAGGTTAGAAGAGAAGTGCACAGAATGGTAACAGCACCACCCATGCATTGCGGGTCTAAAGCATATAATTCTGTGAACCCAACTATAAATAAGAACTGGAACGAAACAATAATTAGACAAAAACCATACCATGAATATGTGAACCTCAAAATATTTAAGTATTACCAATAAAAAATTATTTTAAGTAAAAAATGTCTAAACATTTGAATTTCATAGTTTATTTCTATAAAATAGTGATCCAATAAAATATTTTTCTTTCCAGAAAGTAAAAAAAAAAAAATGTTTGCATTGATTATAAGTTTCCAATTTTAAATTAATTTATAACTAAAATACTAATAAAAATAACAGTTTTTATTCTATTTTTTTTTTTTTAATTTTATAATATAAGTTGGCAAATAAGCCCTTTAGGTTTTGTTTATTTTTCTATTATAATTACATACACTTGTTCTCTGAAGATTGAATCCTACAGATGGGTTGCTTTACTCTACTCACTCATAAATGCCAACAAACAAATGCTTATATTAATTTTTTTTTTTAAATTAAATCAGAATTTTTTAAACTGTTGTCATGTCAAGGTAGCTGTCGATCAAAATATCGACCAATCAGGCTGAGATATTGCAAAGAATAAAAGGATATATCGCAACATTGAACCTTTTTATGATAAGCTTGCATGTGCTTCCAGACTTATTTGCAACCCTAAAGCACCAAACCACCTGTATACCATGATCTTTGTATGACGTAAGATTGTCATCCTTGTTAAATAGGCTGTCTGTCACAGTTGACCAGTCTAATCCGCAGCGGACAGAGAAGCACTTGCGATTTTCTACAATGTTTGCAGAAACTAGAATGGCTGACAAAGACAGAAAAGTAGTGATTTTTTTTTTAAGCTCTAATAAAATTGTGAAGGAAACAATCAGCTTCGACATGTACAGCAATATCAATATCACATTTAATAGAGCAAAAAAATACATGCCACTTTACAATTAAAATGTCGAACTCATATTTAAGGACACATTGAGCTCTTCAATGTCGTTAATTATATCCTCTTTCGGTATAATGAATGAATAGGCATAATCACAGAATACACACTCTTAGTAGCGACTGTTTTCATACTGGTTAGCCTCGATTTATACGCATTCTGTCTGACTGCCATAGCATGTAGCAGACTGCAGTCGTTCTGTCCGTGCGGATGCTTGGCTAATCTTTACTCCAAAGCTTGTCAGCCATTAGAGAAAAACTGATAAGACTGGAATAGAACATTTTATTAGTCGAATGGCACCAGGTGATTACCACTAAAACTCGATGAGTAAAAAAGAAAAGTTCAAGGGTGATCAAAAGGCATCCTAATGAGTTTTTTTTATACCAGTAAGACTCAGTTATAACTTGAGCTTATGGAGTCGGTGAAAAGATGGGAGCAAGTTTAAATACAGGCAGTCCCTGTTTTACGTTGTTTCAAAGTTACATCGCTAGCCAAATATTTCTACAAGGAACCGTTATAAGTCAAAGTGAACTCAAAGTTCATCGCTTGAAAAAAAAAAATGAAATTTTTATATAGAACAAAGCCGTTAAAAAATCAATTTAAATAAAAAATAAAGCTAAATTAATTTTAAAAAGCAGTAGGAAAAATGAGATGAGAAAAAAAGGAAATATGCTCGATAGTTCAAAATAGACATGAATTCAATTAGTGCTTGAATTCATTGAAAACAATCACATCCCATCTGAGTAAGTTTCACTAATTTTATGAAGTAGGAATTTACTATAAAAATACTAAAAAGAATCCCTTTCTTTTTTTTGCTTTGTAATGTTATTTATTCAGTTGCTTCCAGTCCTTGTCAAATGTGATATACGTTAGGTATTTTAAAAAGGAAAATGAGTGATAAAAGTGTTCTGTCAGGTAGCATTTCATGAAAATGGCATGCAGTTATGCTGGAAGTGAAAAATAAAGTCTTAAAATTAAGTGATGGAGGTTAATCGAAAACTGAAATTGGAAAAAAAAGAAAATTCTTTTGAGAACTACAGGGAGGCATAGTTAAAAAAATTAAGTACACATTATACAAAATAATTTATAGATAAACTAAAAGGCCACAAAATATAGCAATATGGCTTTATTAATGTATATACATTTTTGTCGAACAAGAATTGACTTAAGTCACTTTCCAAGGAACGGAACCTGATGTAAGTATAAGGACTGCCAGCAATGGCCAGTACATTATATCTCACAATAAATTTTCATTTTCTCAAATAAAGCAAAAATAAAATAATTGCGAACCCAAAACTAATAATTCTGACAAAAAATTGATTAAGTTAAATATTGCTCATACTTAAAAAAAAAATTATTTTGTTGAAATATTTTAAAATACTATAGCTGAAATATATTAAAATACTATACTAGTTAGTCAGATAGCAGAAGCTTAAAATGTGAAGCCAAGATAAATAATGATTAGGTGATACACAAATTTAATTAATTTTTAATATTCAGATGTAGGAGAGAAATGAGAGTGTGCAGCTCAGTGGGTAGAGCACTGCACCACTAATCTGGCAGATAAATTATTTATTCTGTTATCAGCCTTGTGGGATCGGGAAACTAGCATCTATAAAGTTTTTTCCCTTAATTGGGAGAAAAACTGGCGGTTGAGCGTGATCTAGACCGAATCACCTCCTTGGAATCACAACCGTTGGCCTAGAAACAGTATGGTCCTTACCAAGTACAGAACCTAAGAACCTTCTTCATGGGTTGTAGTGGTACAGGTTTTTAAATGTTCAGATCACTTAATGTAAGAACTATGTGATTGCAGACAGTTCTCCAAAATTTTGAAAGCGAAATATAAGAATAGGTATCCTTGGGTGAATTTAATGGTTAACAGTAATGTATAAAAGGTATTAATTTAAAAATTGCCAATGGCTATTCGCTAGGAATAAAAAATAATTGAAAGATCATAGATATTGTCATACATTAGCAACCTTGCTTAAAGTGACTCAGGACCATACAGAAAACCCTTCCTTTCAACTAAACAACATTAATAATTTAGAATATTAAAAAAAAAAGAACATAGATGGACCATTTAAAAAATATGGGTTATTTTGTGTCATACACCTTCTGTGTCTAAATTATTTGTCATAGGAAGTTCAAATTTTTTGAAAGAATAAAACAAGACGACCTCTAAATGGATTCACTAAGTTGATCAGGTTCATAATTAAAAATTGTTAATCACGTCAATACTCACTGATTATAATGATAGTCAGTTATTGTGAACTGAAGTGTCAATATTATGAGTGATTTTTGTAAGAAGAAAATCTGTAGCCTCTACATAGCACAGTGTGAAAACATCCAAATCCTCACTCCCAACAAATAATGAAAAATATCAAATTTGGAGGAAGTGAGGACATCTTCAGAACACAATCTTCGTCTGTTTTTCATCAATTTCTCGGAAAGAGCAAAATTACAATCTAACGAATTCTGTCATCAAAAAACAAAATTTTTGTCTGATTTTAAACTCTTTTTCCTGAAGCATGTGAAATTATTATATCTTCTCTGATTTATTATAAACAAGACGCATACAGCAATTTGATGACTCAATCGATGTGCAATCTCACTGAACGCCTTGAACATGGACCTGCAGGTGTTTGGGCCCACCTCAAGCCCATTCTAAATTTTCTAATGCCCACAGTCCCAAGAATCAGAGTTATTCTTATTATATAAATGAATCAGTTATTCTTATTATATAAATGAACTACTATCCACTAATATTTATCCGCCACTCCTAATATCATTTGTATGTAGATGACTAACAAATATACATATCCGTTCACTCTTTCGACATACTCGAGGCTTCTCGTAAGCTGCTCAACTCGGAAAATATTGACAGTATTAACCGCTGAGCTTCAGAAAATAAGTTGAGCCTGCATCTAAGAAAAACCAAGGCAATTCTCATCGGTTTAAAATCCTCCCTTACTATACTTTTCTGCTTTTTCTCACTCCCTACGAACGAGAACTGTCCCAAGATTTTCAAAAATTGATATTTCCCAAATTTTCTACTAAAGAGTGTGGCATGCTTTAAGGAGTTTCTAAAAAAATCCGGTGGGGGTGGGCAGTAGAACTCAGTCACTAAAGTCGTATTTTCCCACAAAAGACAGTCCCCTAACATACAGAAATTTACATATGAAAGGACAATTTACCGAAAATGACACATTTTTTTGGAGGAAAAAACGACTAATAAGGCATTGAATTGAGGTAAACATACCGAAATGTTGACTGGAATTTACCCATTCTTTAATGGTATCGTTCTGCCTTGAAGAAAGCCCAACATACCGAATTTCAGCTCATTTGACCCAAAGGGGGCCACTGGAGTTGCTCAAATGTAGCGGGGAAAAAATATATACATAAATATATATCAGACATCTCCAAATTTTCCATAATCGTGCTCTAGGGGTTATGAAACGGATAGAAATCGCAGTCCCGCCGCTCACCGCCGACCTTCGACCCACTGCAATAGTCTATTTTTTTCGGGGAAAAAAACGACTAATAAGGCATTGAAACAGTTGAAATAGCCATATCTTTGCTAATAGCCATCCGATTTCGATGAAACTTCTTTTGTTTTACAGTAAATTTAATTTCCTTTCGAATGAAACAGGTTTTGAGCTCCCTAACTCAACCTGGAGGGGCTTTAAAGGTGCGCAAATGTTTTAAAAAATCGGAAAACCCAGGGGAATGGGGAGACCAAGTCGAAACCCCCAAAGGATACTTCCCCGACACAAACTCAATTCACATACAAATTTTCAGCCTTATAAACTAATATGGTGGAGCTGTAGTGATGCGCAAAACTTAAAAAACGCCTAAATTTCAGGTAAACATACCGAAATTTTGACTGGGATTTACCCATTCTTTAATGGTATCGTTTTGCCTTGAAGAGAGCCCTACATACCAAATTTCAGCTCATTTGACTCAAAGGGGGCCACTGGAGGTGCTCAAATGTAGCGGGAAAAAAAAAATATATAAATATATATCAGACATCTCCAAATTTTCCATAATCGTGCTCTAGGGGTTATGAAACGGATAGAAATCGCAGTCCCGCCGCTCACCGCCGACCTTCGACCCACTGCAATAGTCTATTTTTTTCGGGGAAAAACAACTAAAAAAAAAAAGATGAAAATCAGGGAATTTTTTCTTCGAAATAGCTGAGCTAAAAATAACTCATAATTTAGAAATGATCCATACATGCTATTAAAAAAATTTCACGGATATCAATCAACAAGACCACATGGGGACTGACTGATGACAATCTTGATTTTATACATCACTATTAATCCTATCCTAGGCATATAACCCTACTTCAACTATTTAATCAATACAGAAATTATTCTGTCAGACTAAACATTTATGGTAGAGGTATACTGCATGGAAATAATCTCCTACTGCAGCTGATAACCACCAATGGGACATATCAAAATTTTTTATCCACAAAATATTGAATTTGAGTTTTCTATTATACATTTTTGCAAATTATAAAAGTGATCAATACATCCTCAGCAAATGACAGCTAAAACTGCTCTCTGTTTAATTTAATTCTGACAGTAAGTCTAGTTGAGATTAAGGATGATTATTACACTTTATATTGAAACCTCTATCCATTTAAATCATTTGTGATCTTCTAGTGTTTAAATCATGAAAATTTTACACTTATTCTGAGTTAGTTTGTTGGCATATACATTCTTGTTGCAGTGCATTCTTGAACTGTTGGAATAAATAAATTGGAATCCTCTGTGATTTGCTTATTACGAGTGTAATCGCAATGTTTAAGATTGTTTCTTATGCACAGAATGCTACTTTAATAATATTTTAGGTCTGAGAGCATTTGTCCAAATAGGTATAAGTGAGGAGAGTATTCAGTTTTAATCTTGAATATGAAAACTTAAGAGTAAATTAGCCTAAGTTAGTTTTCTTGGTATATTTCATTAAACATACTTTATCTAGAAAATGGGGAAGTATGTCTGTTGTTTAAGTTAACATTCTTTAGTTGTATAAATCTTGCAGATTTTGTAATGACAATGTTGATCACCAAAAGTAAAAAGTAATACCTTAGCTATGAATGAAGTATTATCTGTTTAAGTTGCAGTAAGTATGTACAAGATATCAATCATTTAAAAATTACCGACAAATTTTTAGTTTAAACAGCATTCAAATAGGCAATTTCTAAAGTATCTGCCATTGATATAAACCATCGAATATTATTTTTTTATTTAACTCTTACACCAGTATTTCAAAGATATGAGGTAAACACCAGCTGTGATAGACATTAATTGTGCTTACCTAATCAGTTTATTAATTTCAACACATAAAAACTCAAATAAGATAGAATCTACTATAATATTTTAAAAAAAAGTAGGCAATGTAAAAAATCATTTCTGATAGAATCTACTATAATATTTTTAAGCTAATCGGTTTATTAATTTTAACACACAAAAAAGATAGGGTCATAAAATCTCAAATAAGATAGAATCTAGTGTAATATTTTTAAAAAATAGGCAATATAAGAAATAATTTCTAATAAAAAACCTTTCAAATCAATAAAAAAAAAAAAGAAAAAAAAAAAAAGAAAAAAAAAAAGTCTCATCACGGACTTCAATGAATAATCTCAGCATTATGTAATACAAACATCTGCTTCTTATCATTCGAATAAGAGTATTTACTTGGTCTGAATAGGGCTCAGAGCAAATATGGAAGCCAATTTTAAGCCAAGACATAGATTAAACAGAAATTGTGAGCCACTATGAACTGCTTTATATACTTTCCTCGGTAGCCAACCAACTGCTGTGCCACAACAACTTCAGACCAAGTTCTGCTTTAATCTAAGAAAGAATTTTCAGCATAGAAATAATATTAGATTATCCTACATAAAATACTGATATGACAAGTAACCAGTTTCTTGCATTTAAGGAGAATTGATTTGAAAGAATATGAAAAAAGTACAAATGCAATATTGACCATTTTGGAAAAAAAAATTGTATAGGTTGAAACCTGTAGAACTAACCATTGGGCCAAAGAACTGTATGCTAGCAACACTCGTAGGCTCTAAATTAAGTGAGAGTGAAAAAACAATACAAGACCATGGATTATACTGTTCTTTTCCTCAACAATTGTGCAAAGTCTGCACAGGTGAATATGCCAAAAAAAAAAGTAATCGATAGTTTTATATTCCTGTTTAGGAAGTATTTTATTAGAGAGAGCTCGGGGAATTTCAACATTTACCATGAAGGGCAGGGTCACAAAGGCCCTAATGAAATATGCTCATTTCTCCTTGTGTATATCACTGCCCGTATTCCATACTACATAAAGGAGTTACACTCGTTTTCGGATTTGTTACCAGGACAAAACCGCAATCATACCCTTATGAGATTTCTAATGGGACTAGTAGCAACTTCCGGGTGCTTTAATAAAGTTTATCACTCTTTCTCTAAGTGTGATCACTAGTTTTCAGATGTGATCGTGATTTCGGAGTAGTGAAACGACACATTAAGAAACAGGCCGTTTACAAATACGACAAGAGTATGATGAAATGATCAAAAGCAGCAAAAGGAAAATTCCGCTTTTCACATTAAAACCTGTTAATTTGATTTCTTTATCAACTTCAAGGATTGCTGGCAATCTATTTACAAGAGAAAATCAAAGTCTATTGTAAGAGGATCCAACAAAACATTTGCAATTTCAGAGCACAGAGAATTTGAATACGATGTCTTCATACCAGGGTATGTCAAGTCATACGATTATATTGATGGACTGATGTCTTCATACTAGGGTATGTCGAGACAAGATTAAATTGATGGACTATCTTCAAACTTGTGAAGAATAGGGCTTCACAAGAACTTCCTATCCAGAAAGCTTATGAAGAACGAGTCACAATAAATGCAACCAAGATTGCAGATGTCCCAAAACTGATGAAATACATCCCAGATCCATTCCTCAAATTCTACTAGAGCATTAAAGAATGAAAACCACTGAACAGGAAGAAAATTATTTTTTTTTTTGTAGAATTTTCACCACTAAATAATTTTAATGTTTTATAGACAACCACATTGTAATTCAAATGTTTTACAACCATTGTAAATATTATATATTAATTATTACTATTAACACAATATTAAGCTTATTTTTCCACTTGAATTTTGTTGAGAATAAAAACAGTACGAGCACAGTAATTTAGTTTATAATCTTATGTCCAGCTTGAGTTCTTTTTAAAAGCAAAATATCAGCTAACAATATTGATAGGGCCTGAAAGTAGGATATCTGATGAGTGAACAATCGTTAAAACTCATTGATAGCGATTCAGCGGATAACCAAACTTTTGATTGTTAATATCTCGAAAAGCTTCTTTGGGATATGTACTGTTTTCATTCACACAGATTCAATTATAAATGTAACTTGATCTCTCTCTCTATATATAAATATATATATTTATTAAATAACACCTATAAAAAAGTTTAAATGCCCAAATAAAAACAAGAAATCATCCTCACACTAACATCATGTTAGCAAGAAATGAAAGATTGTTCAATAAAAAGAAATGAAATGAACTCACCTCATGTTGATCAGATACTGTGCAAGAGCAACTGAATCAGGGCTTCCACTGATTGTGATTGTCCTGTCTGTAGAACCACCTTCTCTTTCTTCACAATTACTTATTCTAATCATGGCACCACTAATTTGCCTGTAAATAAAAAATAATACATTACAATAAAATATGATCAAATAATATTATAAACAATAATTTACTGTTAAATTATTATTGATTCATAGTTAGGAGATGGATTTAAAAACAAAATCATCCGACATATCCTGGGACCAAGAATGAATATGTAGTTGATATAATCAGAGAGGATTTGGTCAAATACTACTCCTAGGTTTTAAAATGTAGAACAGATTTGTGTGGTTGTTATGTAAGACTTCAATAATTATGTTCAAAATATGATTTATCAAAACATGTATTAGTATATTTCAAAAATATATACCTAATTTCAGCAATTTTAGTTCCACCTTTTCCTATTATACACCCAATAAGGTCATTTGGAACAGTCATTTCATGTGTCTGTTGACCACCATTCGGCTGATTTCTGCTGTTAGGTGTATTAGTCCGCAACTGACTGCCTGCCAAAGCTGCCAATGCTGTAAAAGAAATTACCTAAGCTATTAAATTCTTTAAAAATGAATAAATAAACTCAACATCTGAACCAATGACCAAAAATTTGGGACTCAACATCTCTTTAAGAGAGAAGACCTACAGAACCACATCATACTTGTGTTTGGCCGACTTCAGGTTCATGGTCAGCCAAACAAAATTTCAAAATAAACTTAATCTTGGTGTTCTAAACAAGTTACCAGTGAGTAAAAAAGTATCTAAGTAAGCAGGTAGCTATCCTTATGAGACGGACTGCTCCTCTTAAGCCAATTTCCCCCTCCCCCCCCCCAATGTTGTGTATAAACTACATTGATACTTCATTTTTTATTGTTTATTTATGTCAGAATAATATTAAAATGTTCTTAAGTGTTCATAATAAAGAAATAAATAGCTGAACTTTGAAGAAAAATATTTTTTAAATTATGAATTAATTTTAAGATAACAAAATGGGTTCAATGAAGAAAAAGGTGGGGTAGAAGCTTTTATTTTTTTAAATTATATAAAGGGGTTCAAACATGAAAAAACAAAACTGCTGACACGGGCGACATTTTTCGTCTATAATGTGGTCGAAACCGAGGGTCATAAAATGGCAATTTTTTCCAACTTTGTAAAAAACTGAGACAGAGCACTGGAAGGAAATACATATTAAGGTCGAAAACTTTGCTTTTCACGAGAAGAGCAGTAAATACACTATACCTGAAAATCGAAATTACTCCACCTTTTGTAATTCAAAATTATATCTCTATTGGGCTAATATGCCAACTGCTGGAGATCGGAAGAATTTCGAGAAGTGTACTTGACCGAATTTAAAAGTTTTGGTACTCAGTGGACCAAAAATTTGATGTTCTAAAACTTTTATTGGATGAGTTTTTCATTTAGAGTACTGATTTCCAAGCTATAGACTCATACTCAGTCTCAGTTTTTAACAAAGTTGGACAAAATTGCCATTTTATGACCCTTGTTTTCGATCACATCACTTTAACTATTATATTTTGGTACTCATCCTATGCAGAATTTAATGCTTTTTAATCTGTTATGAAATAACTATTTTGATAGAATGTACCGTTTAGAAATTATAGTTAAAAAAACAAAAAAAAATCAAAAATTTCTAGGTTTTTTGCATGGCACAAGTTCTCCCAAAGTCATCCGTGTTAGAATTTTGGTTTTTACATGTTTGTATCCATATATATAATTTAAAAAATAAAAGCTTCTACCACACCTTTTGCATCATAGACCCCTATGGACTGGCATAAATAACTGTTGAAATAATTAAGTTTTAGAATTAGATTCCATTTGACTGATTATTATTTGGAACAGAGTCTTAACTGAATATAAAAACCATAAAAAATAATGGATAAATTTCCAAAAGAATGATAAGAGAGAAAACGTCAAGTGGCGTATACGCAACAATGGGAATGAGAGGATTTAGATATCCGATTACTAGATCTTAGATTTTTAACTTTATTCCTTATAGTGGTGTCTTCAAAGCAATAGCTAATAAATCAGAGTTAGGATTTGGGGAAAAGGTTGTAAAGAAGCTATTAGAAGTCATAAAGTAAAGAACCCAAAAAAACCATGTAATATATAGTGATAATTTTTTTTTTTAAATTAGGTATTGATAAATTATTTGCTTCTTCTATAATTTTGCTGTTATTGAAAACTAGTTTCGAATTGTCATACATTCATCTTCAGTTCTAAAAACACAAGTGAAATCCATTTTTTTTTATGTCTGTTCGAGAAAATAGAACCGAGAAGCGCCTATCGTACCAGTAAAAGAGATAAAGTAGAAATGTAAAGAGAAATATAATTATTTTTTCAATATAAGAGTTAAAGAATTTTTTGTAAGCTGGTGTGATAACGCTGATCTTACTATTGGTACAACCACTGGGAGTTTTGAGCCTATATGCAAAAAGATATAACACAAAGACCAAAAAGCATCATATGATTTCTTAATCAAATGTTATATCATCATATAACAAGCATTAGCATTAGGAACTTTCAAGATTATCCCATTTGCTTCCAATACGGTGCGATAATGCAGGACACAAAGCTGAAAATGACAAAAGAAGACAATACAACTGGGGTCAATCATGGACTATTTATATTTGTGGAAAATGTGACGTGACGTGGCAGTGCAGCCAGATTGTTTTGAGATGTATCATAATTTTTTTTTTTCATTATTTGTAATAAATAAACAGTTTTTCAAATAATATTACAACATGAAGATGTATTTTTGATGTTTTCAATAAATGCATTTTTTGTAACCCCTTTTCTATCCCCCATTGATGTGTTTATGCAATGATCTGAAAAATATGGTGCGGGCAAGCTAAATTTTTATCCTTCAAGAAATATTTAGTTGATACCTAAATATGTAGATTTGGAGTTGAAAACCAATAAAATATAACTTTTTATACTCTAAAAAAAAGAAGAAAAATCCTTAGGACCATGAATAATTTTCTTAATGAGTCATAGTTGGGAGAGAGGGAAGAGAAATATAGCACAGATGTTACTTCTATTGGCAACAGATGTCACTTCTATTGGTAAAGTTAAAAAAATAATAATAATCTAACCATAATTGAAAATGAATTATCAAGATTATCAGTAATTGGGAATCATAAATACAAACTAATGAGATCAATAAAAAATTGTATCCATATCGCATTGGTGGTAGAATAAAGTGTACACTCAAAATTTGAAATTGTTGGATAATCAAATTTAAAAGTGTAGAAAAAACAACTTCAATTATGATTTTACAACTATTTCAAATTCTGACTAGTACCTTTATTATAAGACAGGTGTAATCTGTATAATTTTGTATGGCTATTGGTTTTTTTGCTCATCAGAATCAATTTTTTCTCTTAACTCGTCTTTTCACGAACTTTGAACTGCTTTTATTTAAACCTATCAAACCATCCATCACTGTCACTTTACAATTATCCATCACTGTTGAAACGCCTTTGGAGAAGCTGATATTATCAGAACAATGAAGTTGAGGCGGTTAAAATTTGCAAGATGATGGATGGTGAAATGCCAAAAATATTGCTGATTCATGGAACAAGGACACCTGACGACACAACAAAGCTGAGGTGGTCGGATAGTATGGCGGAGGATGCTACCAACATCCTGGGAGTCAAGAACTGTAAGATGTCGGCATAAGACCATGGCAATTGGAGGAGGCTAAAACCTATAACCGGGTTGTAAGCGCCGTGAAAATAGTAATAATCCAGGATGATAAGCTTTCACCAAATACATTATGATAAGGCTAAATTTAAGATTCCAACTTTAAAAAAACAGAAAAGATCCTTAATCAATCATTACAACTGTTATTTAAAAATAAACATACCTGCAGGATTAAGACCTCCTGTGTTTGAGTTAAGACCACCAAGACCAAGGGCAGCAAGACCTGCAAGTGGACTACCTCCCATTTTGCCCATCTGCAGAAAAAAAATATTCTGTAATTACAGAGCTAAACAAAGCCTCAATACCCTGGAAATGGACTTTTTAAATATAATTTAAAAATTACAGATAAAAAAGGCAAAATAATTATAAGAAAACAGCTTTGTCCTGAAAATAGTATTCTTAAGAAATAAGAATAATCTGGTAAATTAGAAAACAAATATTTGTTATCAACTAATCAGAAGCATATAAATAAATTAATATACATAAAACAGCTGGCTATAATGATATGGAATTTATAAAGAGAAAAGAAAACGATGAGATTAATTGTTAAAAATATGGTTTAGAAATGTTTAAGATATTTGTCAGGGCAATAATGCTCCAGAGCAATCTAAAAGTAATATACAGGGAACTGCTTACTCAAGCAAACCGGGTTTACTATTATTATTATTGTGCAGAGGAATAGTTATACATGAATTAAAGTATAACTCAAGACTATAAAAAACTAACTATAAGAACATAAAAATGTTGGTAAAATTCATGAGAATATAATATTGTAACCTTCTTCAATTTTACTATTACTCCGGTTCTACACCAGTGCCAAATGGCAAGCCATTGGCTATGGGCGTGGATCGGAGTATTTGTGAATGTTGGAACATTGGTGAAAGTGCTGGCCGATATTGGTGTCAGCAATTGCGTTGATCGTTCCCGAGCGGTATTGATTCACACATCATAGGGATTTGTCATTGCCATTATTGCGTTCCATCCACACCAGTGACGAACTGTTTGCCCAACAGGTTTCACATTTTTACCTAAATATTAAATTTTATAATTTTTGTTACTTTAAAGTTGATATTGAAATAATCAGCGATTCATAACTTGATAACTTTTGATTACTAATTGGATTTATTGTTTTGATATATATTTTTTTCTGAGTTATTAGTCCAAAGTTTGTAAACCAATTCCTAAAAATCAGCTAATTTTCTTAATTCAATCCCCGATTGGAAGCTCACAAAATATTGTTGTTACATAAAAAAGCTACTCCTATTAGCAGTAGGTAAGTAAAAAAAAAAAATTTATATACATTTAAATATATATAGGACAACCAATCTCTTTTATTGAATACAATGGAGAGCAAGTTCTTTTCTCTCAAAGAGCAAATAGTTATGGAATTAAAAAATAAAAAGGTTAATCCTGAGCTAAAATATAAAATAATATTACTGCATGAATATTTATATCTAATAAAATAATATTTCTGGAAGAGAAGCTCAAAGGCCACCTTGTTTACAACTAACCCAGATTGTTTCACGCTTCCGAAATTCTAGGAAAATTTAACAATCCCTTCCACTCTTACGCCACAGTTTCACTTGAACTTTCCTTTCAGTACATATTTTCACAAACAATTGGCCAAATGGTTTGCCATGTGTGTGAATGCCCCATTCGTATATTAGTACTTTAAAAACTTCACAAATATTGGACAAGTTGTTTGACAAACGATTGGCCACTAGTATGGAGCTGACATTAAATTTGGCACCCTTAATCGAATAAATACATATATATATTTTTTTTTTTTAAACGGTTTCATGACCCATTTATTAATTTTACAAACTTTTTGTATTTATGGCGTATGTAAGGTCCGGCTAAAAAAGATATCACACCCTGATATTTTTCTGTTTATTGAACTTTTACCAATGCTTATAATTTTCTTTTACCCTTTTGCTTAAGGTTAAATATACTTTACCCAATAGGTCATAAATAAAAAGAATTTCTAGAAATAAATAAATAATATTGGATTTGAGATGGAACAAAATGATAGCACAAGTGCTGTTTATTGACAAATGTAAGCTTTTAGGAAAAATAGAGAGGACTAATTCAGTTCAAACTCTACTTTCAATGTGATTACTTGTAACAGTGGAGATGGGACGAGCCAAATCTTTATCTTGGACTGAAAGAAATATCATTCTGCGAATGAAAAATCAATGCTTTTCTGTTTCTGATATATCGAAAAATACAGGTAGGAGTAGAAAAGTTATTTACAATTTTTTTAAATTTCCAGATTATTATGGAATAAAGAAATCTCCAGGAAGGCCCCCTGTATTATCAAAAAGACAAAAACGAGCTGTTTTAAGAATTTCTTCTAACACTACTTTAACAGCTCGTCAAATTACTGATCGTGCAAAAAAAATATAAAAAACGTCATAAGGGTTCTTCAAACTGCACCTCAAATAAAGAGGAAAAAAATGAAACATTTTCCACTCCTCAATGTGGCCCATAAGGATAAATGGAAGAAGTTTGCCCGTGACCATGTTCAGTGGAAAGAGGAATGGAGGAAAATATTGTTTACAGATGAAAAAAAATTTAATTTGGATGGTCCAGATGGCTGGACTTACTATTATCACGACCTTCGGAAAGAAGAAAAGGTATTTTCTAAAAGGCAAGTGGAGGTAGTGTGATGATATGGGATGGCATCGGGTATCATCAAAGAACAGATATCGTGATTATTTCTGGCTGAATGAAAAGCAAAGATTATCTGGAATTAATAGAAAAACAGTTTAAAAAAATATTTTGAAACAGAACCCAAAGATAACGTCCTTTTTCAACACGATAACTCCCCAGTACACACATTGAAATTAATAAAAGTTTTTTAAAAAAGAAAGCATACAGGTTATAGATTGGCCTGCAAGATCCCCAGACTTCAATATTATTGAAAATATCTGGGGATATCTTGCCAAGAATGTATGCAGTGGTAGCCGTCAGTTTTCATGCATCGAGGAGTTAAAAAAAAAAAATTCAATAGGAATGGTCCAAAATCCCTCAAGAACTGATTCGCCGCCATTTCGAATCACTTCCCGATCGAATGATTGCTATATTGGAGAAAGGTTGTGCATTCATGGGTTACTAATTGCTTAATAAATACCATTATAAAAGCTATCATTGTATTACAACTTAATAAATTTATTTAATATTTATAATTGTGTTATCATTTTGTCCTACCTAAAATACAATATTATTTGTTTATTAATACAAATTATTTTTATTGTTTACATATTGGGCAAAGTACAACCAAATTTGAGTAATGGAGCTGTATATGGTAAAAAAAAATAAAATAATAACAATGCTTAAAGCTTAATAAACAAAAAACTCAGAGTGGGCTATCTTTTTGTTCCTGACTTTATATGCATACATGTATCTATACTAATATATAAAGCTAAAACATTTGTGTGTATGAACACGCTAATTTTAGGAACTACCAGTCCGATTCGAAAATTTCTTTTTGCAATAGATACATTGTTTATTGAGGAAGGCTTTAGACTATACAACATTCACTGCAGCCTATAGGAACAGAGCAGTAACCATAAATAAATTGCAAAGACAAAAAGAGTCCAACTTGCATACGTTTTGTTATCATGAAAACTTTATACCCATTGAAGCAAGTTGACTATACAAACTTTTTAATTTTGATGGGGATGTAGCTGACCATAGATGTAATTTAAGGAGAAATTGGTATATCTGTTTACTTATTTTTATTAACATATTATATATATATATTTTTTTAAATTAACCCTGATAAAGGACTATCAACTTAGTCCAAAATGTTGGCACACAATAAAAAAACAAGTTCCACTAATTAATGTTTCTTAAATGACTGTAATAAAAATTATAAATTGTAATGACTGTGTAAAAATGTTATTATGTAAATAAAACAGTAGAATAAAAGGGGAAAAAAGTGAAACTTATTCAAGTGTAATTTTAATACCATTTATTGTCGTTTTTATCCTGTTCCTTGAGAATGTTTGCAACAAATGAGAATGAATAATATATAACTAGTTACTATTTAAAAAGTTATTTTGTATTTGAGGGGTCAATTCAAATTTAACATGAGTGAAACCGCCAGGCATATCTTGTGTATATATATATATATATATATATATATATAGCTTGAAATTTCACTGTATATTATAAGCAGTGCCATCTTCTTACATGAATTATTGAAAAAATTTGTTGAATTTTCTTTTAATAAAACTTATAGTAGACAAAATTAAGCATTTAATAGAAAAGTTTTTTTTTTCAGTAATTAACCGCTTGATAAGACTTTCATGTATAAATATAAAATTTATTACATTTTAATCTGATTAATGGCTTTCTTACCTCTTCTAAAAATTGTTTTAAATAAAATTATTTGTTTTGTGCACTTTTTTTATTTAAAATAAAAATTGACCATATATCTAAAAATAAATTCGAAGGTTCATCATTTTTTAAGTTTATTAAATGATGATAACATTACAGGCACTGCTATTCCCTTTTCTTATTTGTCTTGCATCAAACAAAAATTAAATTGAATCCAAGGGTTTGTAGGTACTAAATTATTTTTAGCTTGCACTCTTATTTTTTTTTTTGGAATTGCACTCTTTTCTAACATGCTATTTGTCATAAGACCAATCTAAAAAAATAAAATTAGGCTATTAGAGACAATCTTTAAATTGATATCAATCACTAACACGTTGATGTTATGCCTGATTCAGGCATCATCAGGATGACAAATTTCATCAGTTTCTGCAATGATGTAATTTTTTAAACAAATTACCAATCCAGATTAGACTAATTCCCCCATTGAATTCCCAATCTAGATCATAGAACCACCAAGTCTAACAATAATGATACATAATACCATAGCTATTAACTGTTTCATATCCCTTAGATAATAAAAAAATATGCTTACCACGCCATAACAAAGATACTACAAAAAAGTGGACAAAGAAATGCATGAGTCAAAGAAAGTAATTTTCGCATAATAAAGTATCACGACAAGGAAATTTCTTTGTTTCCAACAATGCAAATTGGATCGATTTTTCCAAATTTATTTTTTAGTATGGACAAAACTAATAGAGAAAAATGTTTTCTATACTGAATGAAACTAAAGTCAACTAAAGTAAAAAGTGGTAATTTTAAACTAACGATAAATTAAAAAAAAAATACTAGATTAATCTTATAAATCATAAAAATACTGTTTAGCGTCATGTTTATATTATGGTTATAAGTATTTTGTTTATGAATCATCCATTGATTTTCTCTAAGTTTAGTTATTTAATATAATTTTTTATTCAGTATTTTACTGTAAAAATTGATCAAGTATTGAAGTAGAAAAGCTGCGGTCAAACGGATTTTTTTTTTATTTGGCATTCAATAAGTCGATTACAAAGATTCATTGCAGAAAATAATAATACAAAAGCAATATCTACTACTAAAAATGCATTGGTGATTCCAAAAACACTTTAACATTTTTCCTTTATCTTTTTAAATGGCCGAGTTATGGGCTTATAAAACCTCCAATCAGCCCTATTTTGAAATAAAATGACGCATGGTAATATTCAATATCTGGATTCTACTTATCTTGAAAAGTAAAATGTCAAATTTTGAGGGGGAGGGAGGTTTACAATTTTTTTTTCTTCTTCGTAGATTACAAAGATTCATTCTTGAAAATAATAAAACAAAAAATTAAAGTACTAAAAAAATATTATGTAAAATAATTTTTTTTTTTTTGGGAGGGAGGGTGGCTGCATTATTTATTTTCCAGAAAAACAAATAAATAAGTACATTAATAAATGAATAATATATTGTAAGGTTGGTAAGTATATATATATATATATATATATATATATATATATATATATATATATATTTTTTTTTTTTAATAAAAAGTAAATAAATAATTTAATTGGGTTTGAAAGACCCACCTGTTACCAGAAAGCAGTAACTGGTGCATGTTGCATTGTAGGTTAATTACTGATCCAGCACTGATCCCTTGAAATATTAATCTATAAAAGTTAGGACATTTTTAAGAAGAATAAAGTGTCAAGTTTTAACAGGCTGTGTTTTCAAATAAATTGGAAATATTTTGATATGGACTCACTGGTCGATTCTCTCATTTAGAAAAGTCATTTCGAAACTGATTTACCTTAATTACTTTGAAGAATTATGCTTAACTATTTCTTCACCTCCATCGTCATAAGCTTCATTATGTTAAAGATGTTTGAATCAGAAGTTTTTTATTTCAAAGGCATTAAGTGGATGGTTAAAAAGATTTAAGCAAATACAAAGCATTATAAGGCATTTAAAAATTAAAGGGTACAATTATATGGCAAAGAAAGCAAACTAATGAAGAATGAACTTTAGAATCAACCAAGGTAACTGGGATAATGGGGTAGAAGGGGTTCTACAATAGGATAATGTTCATAGCTGCCAATAATACAAACAAAAATTATCTACCCATAAACTTGAAAATACACATTGGACGATTATCGGCCAACTAGTCGACTGGCAATGTTGCCAGTGATTTATTCAAGAAACAGTTTCTTTTAAACGATTGAAGCGAAGTCGGTATACTATATGAAGTATAATATGATTATACAAATATACATATTATATTTGATTTATTCAAGAAATAGTTTCTTTTAAACGATTAAAGCGAAGTCGGTATACTATTTGAAGTATAATACGATTATATAAATACACATATTATATTTGACTATAATAAATAGTGTAGTACAACACTTATTTATAATTTAAAGAAAAAATATTGCAAAATCTACTTCTATCAACTCGTAACACTAATCTTAGAACTGTTGACTACTTATAAATACTTTGAACTCTTTAAATATAACTATTTACCCTGTAGTAAATTCTTAACATAAACATGATTGAAAGTATAATATAATAGACAACATAAGTAGGTCTCAAGCTCCAGGCAATGCACAGGTAAATAAGGACCTTGGGTAAAAAGTTTCAATCTCCTTGGGTAGAGGCACTAAGATAGCAAGTTGAATATATTCAATTGGAACCACTCATCGAGGGGCAGCCTGATCTGAAGCCATCAGATAGATATTTATGTTTTAATTAGACAAATAACACAGAATTAATGTTATGATTAATAAATAGGTAAAATCATGCTCTCTCAATGCTATATTAGTGCTCCACAGATAATGTAATTAAGCCATTTTATCCAATTTTTTTGGCTATCTGAAAATTACTGATAGAGGAAATAATACCCATTTTGGCAGGACCTATAATTTTATATATATCTACATACTGTAAACAATTTACACACATAAAACAGTATACCATACCAATAGTTCTAAAAGTGACAATTTAACAATAATGAAGTATATGATTATATAAAAAAAATTTATTCATCATCTGTTAAATATTATTAAATTAAATCCAAGAAGATTGCAAGAGGGCAACCATAACAATATTGATTTAAATTATCAGAAAGTTGTAAATTTGATAAAACATAATTCGTTGACATCCGCATGATGGTATAGAAGGATCAATCTAATTAGGGATTGATAAATTATTTGCTACTTCTATAATTTTATTTTTATTGAAAACCAGTTTCATATGTTATACATTCATCTTCAGTTCTAAAAACACACAAAAATTCAAAAATAGGCAATTTAAAATACGGTTTGGTATTATTATACATATTAAATTAAATGTAATATAAATTAGTATTATAAAACATTTATGAATTTAATTAAGACAAGAAATCAAATACATGTTGGTAATCGCCAAGGTTTAAGTAGATTATATCAAACGTTTGTATTGGTTTGTTCTCGCACTGAACTAGCAATGGAAGAAATGTGGGGTGTTTATAAGTAAACGGTTTGAAGGGTCGGGTTTTTCCAGTAATTCCGGTGAGTAATTGTTTTTTTCTGTTATAGATGAGAATAAAATTATAAACAATTACTCAACGGATCTACTGGAAAAAACCCAATCCTTAAACCATTTACCTATAAACATTCCACATTTCTTCCATTGTTAGAACAACCAATACAAACTTTTCTGTTTGATATAATCTATCTACTTAAACCTTGGCGAGTACCAACATGTATTTGATTTCTTAATTAAAATTCATAAGCCATAAATGTTTTATAATACTAATTTATATTACATTTAATTTAATATGTATAATACCAAACTGTATTTTGAATTGCTTACGTTTGAATTTTTGTGTGTTTTTATAACTGAAGGTGAAAGTGTAACATTCGAAACTAGTTTTCAATAAAAACAAAATTATAGAAGAGACAAATAATTTATCAATCCCTAATTAAAACATAATTCCTTTCATTGGCTATCTTTGTACTTATTAGTGTACTCATAAAATTTGTATTAACTTTACTTAATATATATTATGAAGTGATTCACCTTTTACTTAATTTTATAATTATGAACACTGTAAATTTCCACACTTAAAAAATAAGTAAATAATGTACACATACAAAAGTAAACAATTATACGAAACCAGTAGATAGAAGCCATAAATTTATAAGTTAATAAAATATATGTAAATATTTTTGTTGTCAAGTAGATTCAACACCTGTACATATATCATTGATGTCGTGAAGTGAATTTTTTATTTATAAAATTTTGTTTTTCGATCTTATCTTATATAAAAACCTTTTTCCTTGATGTGAAACATAGTATGTGTAAAAATATTGCTTTGTTTATTTAAATAAGAAACAAAATTTCTTATGTGTATATTCTATACAATTTTTCGTGGCAAATTCTCTCAAGAACAACTTTCACTCATAGGAGATTTTGATGAGCGGGAACCCGTTGAAACTGATCAACAAATTTCATCAACCTCATATACCATTAAATTCATACAGTAGGATTTAGACTAATTTGGGTTTTTGATAAGGAGATTAAGCTTAGAAACTTCCATAGTCTCTTCTGAAAAGTAATTCTACAGGCAACAAATTCTATTATAAGAGATGTAAATATTTACATCTACTAGTATTCACTAGAGTTATTGGATCTGTTACATCGATAAGAAATATTTAAAGTAATCTCTTTTCTCTAGTACAAACTTTGCCTTGAGATTTTTCATTTACACAGCTTTCACAGAATTCTATATTCCCTACATTAAATTTTCTTAAACCATTTATTAAATTACTTTTTATCAAATTATCATTAATGAAACAGTAATTACCAATTGATAACAACAGTTAATGAATACTATTACAGGGTGTCCAGTGATACAACATGAAAAAATTCAAGGATTTCAAGGCTGTGAACGTAAAATTCAAGGGGCTTTTATTGCATTAAATTTAAAAGAAAATTGGAACAATAAAATGTTATATTTGGTCTGCTTACGATAAACTATAATTCGGACTTGAGAATGAATTTTAATAATCATAAAAGTTGTATTCCTGTTTGATTATGAAAAATTGTTACGTAACTTCTTACACTGAGGGTTCAACACATCGTAAAAAATAAAAACAATTTTAAGTGTAATTCATAAATTATAAAAATAAATTTCATTCATAAACTTATTTTACATAAAAACAAAATAATCATAAGTATAGTAATAAAATGAATCCTGGCAACTCCTTATCCATGTCGCTCCGTCTTCGGCCCCAAGGGCGAGGGACGTACCGGTTAACATATTATAAGATAAGTGCAAATCGGATTAAATAGAAATGCGGAGCTGTTTGAAGCTAATACATTATTTTACCATTCTGTAGCATACGTAGTTCACTTAGCGACAGACAGAGCAAGCTGGTAAGGTGAGACAAATCATAGGATGAGTACATGTTAAAAAGAGAAACTGATACACGAAGTTACTGAAAGGATACTTTTTCTATTTTTGAAGGAATTGTAGATTTTAACAGGAAGGACTACATCAACCTTCATCTCAATATTTTATATATTGTTGCTTAGTACTGATGAAAAAATGGAATCATTAGACTAAAAACTAAAAATTCCTGAAGACTGTCTAACAAGCATAATTCCCGATCTTCAAGGAATTCAAGGATGCTGGACACCCTGTATTAATAAAATCAGAATCTGAAGTACTGTTTAAATATAATATTGTCGTCGACTAAATGTTTCTGAATTAATAATCGGAACACAACTTTTCTAAAAGGAAACACTTCACTTACACAATTTCTTGTAATTGGTAATAAGGTAACTATCAATCTCTTTCTCTATATTTTCAATATGATAATAAAATGCTTCACTTCCTTTGTTAATTATGGTATTATTGATGTTTTTTCAAAATTATTTTAAACAAACCAATGATGAAACTGAAAATTCGGCTGTAATTGTTTCCTAGAAAAGCATTGTACTGTCATGCTCTAAGGAGACATTATTGAATGTTCCACATGACAAAAATAAAATGTTGCTAGGGAAACACACCTTTAGCTAGAGTAGAAGATTGAGATGTCATGGACTCAAGACAAAAACAAGTCTACTCAAACAGACTGGAATTGAACCGGCAACAGTTACTGGTACAACAGTGCCAGAGTGCTAGTTACTGGTACAACAGTGCCAGAGTGCTATCATAATACAATTGGCCATCACGGCCTCAATAATTTTATTTTTACTATGCTAAAATTACAAAATATGTCACATTAATTAAATAATGTGATTTATTTTGTAATTGATAATAGAGTACAGTATGTGAACAATTCAATTTTAAACGAATTGACTTATTTCACCATATTGTGCACCAAATTAATGGTAAACAAGACAGGAACAGACTAAGAAATCTTAAGATCTGCCTGGACCTGAAGAGTAAGCTGTAACTCGATAATCACTTCATCACAGTCTTGCTTGCTCATGGTAGTGTGGCCATGTGCTAAGAATGAATAATGGTAGATTCCTGAGAAGAGTGATGGAAACAAGAGTTGAATGTTGCGACGCCGGGAGAGAAAATTATTTGGACTAAAAACACTGGTACTAGTCTACATCAACAAAATCTGACCAGTGAACAAAGACTGCTAACAATAAAGCACTTTAGTAAAACATCTATACTCTACAGTTGATGAGGTTACAAATAAGAACTAGAATAATATGAGGTTAGTTAAAATTAATTTTAATTTAACTATTAAATATAACTGATTATTTATTTGTATTATTGCAAAACATTTCTGAAACAAATTTAGTACATGATCATATAGCGCTGTATAAACATAACCGTGTTTTCAATTTTAACTGCTTCTAAATATAAGTACAAATGATTTTGCCAACCGATACGCTAATATTTCTAAAATATCTGATGTGGACACTGCATGGCTTCCTTGTACGCCTATTAAACTGTAAATTGTTGGCTCAAAAAGCGATCCTGAATTTGGTTACTAATTTCTGAAGATAACAGTATTTCAAAAACTACACTCAGCACTGCAACATCCATCTATTGGATGTTGCAGTGCTGAGTGACACACAGAGACAGAAACACACACAATCTCTTGTTTCTGGAGGTCTCATTCCGTCATTATATGTCGTTTTCTTTCAGTAGGTAACAAGTTTTAAAGATTTCTTTGGGTTCCGTAACAACATTAGTACTGTCTATGTCACTAGAATAAAGCATTGGAAATCGACGGTTAACCGCTTAACTTATATCTTATTCTCCTACTGCAGAATGGTTTAGCTCACTAATGGGGAGCAAAACATGTATTTTACACCCAATTTTAACACTTGAAACAAGCAATGAAATTGTTTAATTAGAGTGGAAAAAAACCATGTTTGTAATCTTTATCACCGAACCATTTAATCTCTATATTTAATTTTAATATAATTTTTTATGTAAGTTTATTATGACCAAGTAAAATACCCCTTCCGGTTCACCAATTTTAACCAAAATCTAGTTTAATATTTATATTGATATAAAAGTCTTATTTACGAAATTAGAGGTATTTTACATTATATTTAATTATTATATATATATATATATATATATATATATATATATATATATATATATATATATATATATAATTAATATATTTAATTACATAGTTTTTGATGAAAGTTTATTATGACCTACTACTAAGTAAAGTACCGCTTCTTCCGGTTTGCCAATTTAGACCAAAATCTAGTTTGTTATTAAAATCAATATATAAATAAAAAATACCAAATTTGAGAAGTTTTGCATTACATTTTAATATAATTTTTGATGAGCTTCAAGTAAAGTACTACTTCCAGTAATCATGTAGTGACCAAAAAGGAGGTTCACAACTAGATTCTACAGTAATCCTAAATACAAAATTTTAACTTTCTATGGCTAACCATTTTTGAGTAAAGCAAGACATGTACGAACGAACGTACATACAGACGTTATGAGGAAACTAGTCAAAATGGATTCAGGGATGTTCAAAATGGATATTTCGGTTGAAATCTGAAAATTTTCGCAATTACAATACTTCCTTTACTGCGTATAAGGAAGTAAAAATATTGGCAATTTATTTGTTAAGGAATAATCAATAATTTTTAGAAACAAACAGCATTGTAGGCTATAAACTATAGATTGTTAACTTAAGTGATATTGTTCAACATTATGAGGCAAAGTGATGAGAGAAATAAAACAATACCTTTTGATAAGTAATACAAAAACTGCCATAAATCAGCTATATAACTTCTTTGTTCCCTATTGCGTATAGTTACTTAATTCATATAATTTTGGAATACTGATCATTTCATCTACTGAACCATTTTCTACAGCCAAATTTCTTTCTGTTTTGAAAAGTATCGGGAATTCCAAGTTGAGAATATTATTGGGACTGATTAAAATTGAAAATTATGCTGAGAACAATAGTAATGGATAAACAGTTGCAACACCATTATTATAACAATTTAATTTTATTTAAATTAAAATACATAAATCTTCCTCACTAACAGTTTAATATTTTTTTCTTTATGGCAGGCAACAGTTGGCAATTGCGAAAGACAGTGGGTTTCAACCTATTTACTCTTCTTGGAAACCAACCACTAAATTATGGCAATAATGTCTTAAGAGTAATGGAATGATATAGGATCGACAAAGTAAACAAGGCTAACTGGCAACTTCAGTTTTAAAATATTTTTTTATGTTCAGTGGTATAGAAAATCAGCTAGAATGGTCCACTTAAGGTTTATTTCTGAAGAAGTTGAAGCACCAAGAGTAATACAGATACAGGTTTCAGGAGCAAATAAGAAACATTATACTATGGCAAATTAATTATTTTTGTACTCATATGAGATATCTTACTAAGAATAACGAGTTATCAGGCTGTGACAATATACTAGCGATATGATATTTACAATATTACATATTCCAAATTTACATGAAATATGCAAGCATTTTATAATTATAAATTGTACCAAACCTAAAGAAACCCATTATTAGAACTTATACTTCATTAAATAAACAAAACAATGATTTTTGGGTTGCCGACTTTTAAGAATTTTTAGTAATCTTGGAAGGGTAAATTGCTGATGCAATAGAAAAAAAGAACAACTTAAATCAATTGAATCGCTGTCTCCTTCTTTTGATATATAGCCTATGTGAAAATAGCTTATTAACATGCAAACTTTTCTATTTTACACTAAATTAAAAATGAATCATTTTAGAACTATTTTTGAAATTGATTATAATACTAAATTAAGCAATATATCTAGTCAACCGTTTTAAGACAGTAGGCATGCCTGAACATTTAAGTAGTAATGAATAAATCAATCGATTAAAAAATATTTCTCAGTTGGTGGATTCATAGAATCGACTAAGAATCAATGATTTCAACAACAAGCAACAATGTTTAAAAATAACCTTTGTACACATAAAAAAATATATACTGGCTTTGTTAATCATATATATTTTATTTTTACAATAAAGTTAATACATATGTTTAAAAAGATTAAAGAAATCACCTGATGATGTCATCAAAATGGTACTTACTTGGGAAGGTGCGATCACAACATCCGGTAGGAGCTGTAAATAGTGTGGAAATTTACATATAATTACACAGAATAAATAAATAAAAATATCTTAGCTGGGATAAATAGGTGGGAAGAAAGGACCCCAAAAGTAACCCTCCCACGCCACATGAGTTAAATTTCAATAATTTATTGAACAAAGTTATATTTTTAAGGAGTGAATTCAATATCAAACAATGGGCCATAACATAAAAATCAATGATCTCATTCTGATCTCTCGATTTATTTTAAATAAAAAATAAAGAAAGAAAAAATTAAACTATTCCCTTTAATATACAAGAAAGGGTGTTGAAAAGTGCAAAATTACAAGAAATAAGAAGTATAACAGAAATAAAGCGCAAGCAGAATTTAAATTAGAAGCCATGCTTAAAAGTTTCTAATAATGGTAAGAGTCATTTTATTTAAAATGATACTCTCACTTCACAAATTAAGATTGCTTATTCAGAAGAAAAATAAATAAAGAAAAAAATAAAGAAAACTAATTGCAATAAACGATTGTGTTAACATTATATGAGTGGGATATAATATATCACTAGTCAAAACAGTGGCAGTGGTAATATTAGAAGGAAATGATAGAAGTAATATGTAAGTAGTTCCAAAAAGAGTCGTAAATAAAGATTAATAAGCTTGAAAATCAACAAGTTTAAAAAAAAAGATTTTTTTTTTTTTTTTTACGAATCTTTTTGAATCAAAACAATGAAGTACAGGATTATAATATAATGATTAGACCTATATTGAGAAGCTGTCAAGGAAGGCATTTTTATAGACATTAACACCAGAGAAATCAATGAGGCATTTTTTAAATTTAATTACTCATTTTCTATTCATTAATAACTAGAATCTAATTAATTATTATAATTTGCAATACCTCACTGATTTCGCAACAGATCAATATCTTAAAATTAAGAAACTAAATAGAAGCTTTATACATGCACATGCAATGTTTAGAAGATGTTAATAAATGCATAAATAAATGACTGAAGCATAACAGTCATTTAAATTACAGCAATGAATAGGAAAAATGATAAGCAATTGTCTTGGTAACTGGCTTTTTTTCTGAATAAAAAAAATCTGGAATTAAATATAATGAAAATAACCTTTCATTTTTCCACATTTTTAAATAGAAAATTAATACTTTAATTTTTCCTTGACCACAAAAACTCAAAACCCAAACATACATACATAAATCAGTGCACGTTCGTTTTGATTTCCACTAATGTGCATTAAAATGTTTTGTTCCAAATTTAAAATCAATCTAAAGACTGTTAACACACATGAAGCCAATTAATTAACAAATTAATTTTAATACATGATGCAAATTTACTTCATTATGACATTTTTAAAATTAAGACACTTAATAAGAGTGAATAATACTTAAAAGATCATTTAAATAAACAAATGGCAACAAATAAAGATAATTTTCTTGTATATATAATAGGTGCATTGTAATCGGAGCATCTGCTCAGTTTTATTCACTTCACATACTGCACTCACTCATTAATCTAAGTTGAATAACTGGGTTAATATATGGGGGGTGGGGAGAGGAGAGGGTGTTCAGAAAGTTTGATCAAAGTCAAAGTGTTCTGATTAATTCAAGCCATCAAAAAGTTAACCATAAGTACCAATAATTCAAAATAAAAATAATTATCAAGGGACAAAAATCACAAGTTTTACAAAAGCAATGCAGGCCAAGAAATTAAGGATACGGTATATAAAATCAAAATCAATTAATCAATGATACTGATCTATTATTGGGAATATAAAAATTAGTTTGGTCTGTTTTTTTTTTGTGGTCAAAAATGCATTTATTTCAGAACAAAATGAATGAACAGATTAATCAAAGCATTCTCCATGGCTGACTACTGCTTTTTTCCTCCTCTCAGGCAATTTTTAAATTCCATCTAAAAAAAAATAAGAATAACTTTGTCATGTTTTTGCTCGTATTCCAGCTGTTTTTCTCGTAATGCCTCCAATTCTTTGTCTTTGAATTTTTTTGGCTGTCCAGAGCGAGGCTTGACTTCAACGCTGAAATCACCATTCCCTAAATGATTTATCAGTTGGAGGATTGTCTCCATAAACTTCCATAAGCATTCGATGCGCTTCAGCTGCATTTTTCTTCAAATTAAAGCAGAAAACTAAAACCTCCCGCAAATGCTGCTTAGTTACCACAAAATTTGACATATAACATAGTAAAAAACAAGGTTTTTCTATGAAACTCAAAGTGATATAAACTGAATATTATTGAAAGACATATAGCCTCTCAGAAACTGCCAAATTCAGCTGTTAATATGAAACATTCATAACAGCCAAAGCCATCTTTTAAAAACGGACCAAACTAATTTGTACTCCAAATAGAATCATCAATCACAAGAAATAAATAATTTATAAACAAAATTATTATTCCAGAAGAAAAAGGTAATAATTATAATTTCCTATCCAGGTGAAATAAATTTATAAAAAGGTTATAAAAGTAAGGGGATTAGAGGTAGGATAGAGAAGTTTTTACCTCAAACCATCAATGCACTTAAAGGGGCTAGCTGCGGGACTACAAACCCACAAAAACTGGCTTGATTTACTGATATATAAGAATTGAACACTTTTTACTGACTAGGATGTTGATTTAATTTTGGACAACCAAAGAGATAACATAAATCACGGGTAAATCTACTGAAATTATGACTAATTAAACATGGAATGGTCACAAGATATACTGTACACAGATGAAGGTTGTAATAAACTCAAGATGTAATATTGAATAATTTGTAACAAACTAAGTAGAGAAAATAGCTTGTTATGTTAAACAAGAGAAATAGCATTGATTAAATATGCCCAAAAAGAGAGAATAATAAACAATATAAGAACAACTAATGTCTGAAAAGTTTATTACTAGAGCCCGGATTCTTGTGCAATTGCAATTTTTTGTCGGTTGCTTGAAATAGATCGGGAACAAGTTTTTTACACGAATTAAGGCATCCGGATTAATATATGGAAGCTTTATTTTGCACGAAATTGCACATTTTAAACTATTTGCACGTTTTATGTTCTTGCTGCATTAAATTGCACATTTAGCCATAATTAAAAAAAATATTCGTAAATTGCTTGAAAATTGAATCAAAGTTACATAGAAGAAATTCAGAAGTAATGCTTTACTACTTTACTTTTATAACACATTAAATATAATTTAATTTTCTGGAACCGAAAATGGAAGTTTATTTTGCTCTTTTTAGATTTGTGGAAAGCCAGTTAACCCTTACCTCAGGCATACTGGGAAAATAGTAATTTATGAAAGAAAACAAAATATGTAGATTTTTTAAGCACAAATGACATAAATAGCACGTTTTGGGATTTTTATGACACGTTTTACATTTTTTTTTACTGCATGAAATCCGGGCTCTAGTTATTACAGTTATCAGTTGAAGATCATAAATAATTTTTTATTCAGTAAACTGGTTCATAATAAAGCTTCTTAATAAACACAAAAAGTAAGTTAACTGCTAGATCGCTCAAAAAGAGTGGATTGTAAGTAAAAAACTGATGAACTAACTGTTTAATATGACCAATGACTTCATATGTGTTTAATTAATTTCAGCAACAAATATTAAAAGTTTCTTATTGGTAAATACAGGATGTCCAGCGATATGGAATGAAAAAATTCAAGTATAATTCAACGATTTCAAGCCTATGAACTGTAAAAATTCAAGATGCTTTTCATCAATTTATTTGATTAAATTAATTAAAACAAAATCGAAACCATAAAATATTGTATTTGGAAGACTTCTGAAAAAATGAACAATGTCGGACTTGAGAATGAATTTGAATGATTATAGAAGTTTTATCTGTTTATTAATCAAACCTTGTTACCTAACTTCTTACAATGAGAGATCAATGTATCGCAAAAAATACAGCAAAAAAACAATAATTTCAAGTGTAAAAAAATAATATCCACTTATTGGAATAAATTTCATCATTAAAAAAAAGTCTCCTAGGTAGGTCAGTATAGCTTCCTCCCTCTTTCCATAGGCTATACTAGGAAACACAATTTTTATGTTTAAATTACTTATCTCGATATATTTCTGAAAATTACACATAAAAACAAGTATAGTTCAAAATGTACATGCGCGATTAAATATACAATTACATGTATACAAAGTTCAAAATGCAATGTCTCTGATAATACTAGTCCAATCTGGATGATATTTTGTAGGAAATTTAATTACCTTTCGAAAGAAAACTTCAACAATAACAGTAAATCGAAATGCGCATTCACGATGATAAATTCGAAATTAGTGTCCTCAAAAACCTCCTTTATCCAATTTTGGTCAAAATTGGACGAGCAGTTTTCGAAATACAGATGTGTCAAGAAAATTATGTTAGCGCATGTGTAAGCAATAGTAGTCGGTGGAGATTTGATATAATTGATATGGGATATTCTAGGTACCAACCCACACAATCCCTAAAATTTTTATCTAAATTGGATTAACGGTAGTAGGTATTATGCTCATAACATGGTTTAGACTACAGACAAATACAAGAACAAATTTGGTCCTTGATGTCAAGGAGTGAACCAACGAACTTATTATAAGAAGATGAGTGTAAATCAGTTGAAATTGAAACTCGGACCTGCTTGTACCTAATATGCTATTTTACCGTTCCATAACACCTCTAGTTCATTTAGCGACAGTTGTGCGAGATGAGACTGAATAGAATCATTTACATGTTCGAAACAGATGGACTAATGGACAAAGTTAGTGCAAGGAGGCTTTTTCTAGTTTTCTTGGAATTCAACTCTCTTCTCAGTATTTGATACACTTGTTGCTAAGTACTAATGGAAAAGAAGAATTATTAGACTAAAAACTTAAAATTCCCGACAACCGTATTCAAGCATAATTCCGGACACGAAAAATTCAAGCAGAATTCCCGATCTTCAAGGCTGCTGGACACCCTGTATTTATAATAGCCAAATGTTTTTTAAGGATTAATGCAAGCTGTTATTTAAAAATTATTTTGTGATTAGCTAGTACTAAAAGTTATAATGTTAAGTGAAAAGAGTGAGAGAATAAGCCCAGAAATGTACAAAAGAAAGTGCACTGAGAAAACAACAAAAATCACAGCAGTTTTAAGTTAGTACATAAGCACTTTAAGTATCGTTACGGGTATGTATAAAGAAAGCTGCTCTACCAAAGCTTAAAAACAAAAGAATATCAGATAATTTAAGTTCAGTACTAACTTAAAACAACAAAATTAAAACAAAACATGAAAAAAAAAAAAGAGAATAACAATATAAGAAGTATTAAGTAAGTTATAGAAATAGTAGGTATCAAAGAGATCAGAAGGTAGGGGGGGCTAAGAAGAAATATAATCCCACAGCAGTTCTTTAAAACTGTGTGGAGGAATGGGGCCGCCCAATACCTCTATTGCCTCCTCTTTTGCTCAATAAGATAATGATAAAAGTTATAAACAAGGAGGAAGTTAAATCATCAAAGAGGTGACAATGGAATTAGTCAACGCTCATTAACGACAGACATATGCTCGGAATAAATGTTTGATATAAGAAGTAGAAGATTACTTAATTTTGACTGATTTCCTAAAAAGCTAATTGAAATAGCATTAATTAGTAGTTTAACTAATCCAAAAAGAACTGCAGACATAACTTAATAGCATTTATTAATAATATTAATCTTCGTACAAAATATTTATTAGTTTCAATTAAAATAAAATTAAGTAGTGTAACTAAATTATCATTTTTAACAAATAAATTTTATCGAAGGAGTATCATATTCAGATTTCATTAGATATTAGGTATATCCACAATATAATTTTCAATAAAAACAATCAATATTTAAAAAATTACAACTCTCAAATCACGAAAAATAATTTTTCATACAGTGATTTTAGTTTATTGTTCCTTAAATAATAAGTAATAATATAGCACACTAGTTTTTAATATTTTCTCTTTGAATTAAAATATTTTTTGTTATTTAAAACTTCTTCTATAACAGGAAGTGCTATATGTCAATCCTGATAAAAAGAAAATTCACTTGCTAATTTTTTTAATCTTAAATAATTATTTATATTGAACTAAGTTATATGAATTGAATTAAATAAATAAATAAAATAAATTTATATTGAATTTTAGTTTTTGGAATTAAACAACACATAATTTAAGAAGTGTTGAATTAGAATATGTCTTAAGATTGAAGACAAAAGACAATATAGAGCACATCACCCTTTTAAATAATTTAATCTCCTCATTATATTGAATTATTTAATTTTATTTAAAATGCATAGCAAAGTCAAGAAGTATTATTCAGATGAACTTGATAAGGCTCAAGAGGTAAGGACGGGTGAGCTGTACCGTGGCGTGTGAGGTGTACCTCTAAGTGAGCTGGAGGAAGCGCAGCCTGGAGCGCTGGGGTCTTGAGGAGTGGATCAACCAAACCGAGCGGGGGGCCAGCGAGGGCTGGTGGCGCTGGCACCCATGCACCACTCACCTCTCCTGTTGGACCAGCTGGCACGGCGTAATTACCCTGTATAGTATAGGCCTGACCTCCAGCCAGGATCACTGGAGCAGCAACCTGAGGCTTTGGTCGATAAGGAATTGTGGCTCCTTTTGGAGGAGACTGAAAAAGAAAATATTACACCAATTTATATAATATATTATCAAAAGATATTAAGAAACAAATAAATAAGACTCTGAAAGAATTTATCATTGATATTCAGCTAACATAAGTAGGCAAAACACTAGGTAACACAGGTGTGCTACTTAAAATATAAATAATAATCTCTTCCCACTATTTTTGAAAAAATAAATTATATACATACAGAAAGGAAAATAAATATTTTACTTGAAACAAAACCACAAATTAAAAAAAGAGAAATAAAATCCTTAATATCATCACCACCATGTATAACTAATGAATGTGAAAAATCGCAGTTATTAATCAATAATGTCAAAAATCCATTAACGTATATGTCGATCATTTAGCATAGAAGCCACTATGCTTTAATGAATAAACTTTTCATTTCCAGTCAAATGAATACCTATAAATGCGACTCCTGGTCAAATATTTGTCCTAATTCGTTTGTCGGACTTATTGTCCTCTTTTACTTCAATTAGGATGGGAAGGTTAAACACACTCCAGCCAAAAGGAGAACCAGAAGATTTATTCTATGGGTCCACTAAACTGATGGTGACTTATTAAAATCATGAGATCCACTGGCCATCGCCTCATTGCTCTACATTCTGGCACAAGGGGTAACAAGGAGGATGAAAGAGACTGTACTGGGGAAATGTGTTGTATTCGAGGTATATGCGATATATGAAATAAACTATGGCAGGTTAACACATTTTTGAAGGATTTTAGATAAGAGAATTTGTATTTATTTATGTGGACATATCTATCTTAATCTTAAAACATAAATGCAGTAAAATTATAATCCACTGAAAACTGTAATATTTTTTGTTTTATCATTTTTAAGGGTCAGATTTGATGTTGAAAAATACCTATTGAATACTATTATAATATTTTCAATTTTTGCTACACAAACAATGTTCTGAATCCAAAAGAGAAGCAAACAATTTTTTTTCAGTCTTGATTCCTATGAATAGTAGATAAAAATTGAAATTAGGTTATAAGGTGACTGATCACTTTTAAATATTTTCCAATTTTTGCTGAGCACCTTAATTACATGGCATGAATCATTATTGTAATATCATAGACCAAAATGTTAATTATAGCTGCATCAGAAAATAAATATATTTCAGAGATACCAATTATTCCTATTTCAAATCTAAATAAATAAATATCTCTAGATAAGTATAAGCTATACAGCTTCATAACATGAACACATATTTACCTCTAACATTACTTGGCAGATATGATAGATACACTGAGTAATAGCGTCTGAGGTTCCTGTAATTGTGACAGCACGTTCAGTAGAATTCGGGAGCATATCTGAAGCTACTTGTATGGATGCACCAGTGACTTCTCTTATCTCTTTAATTTTTGAGCCTCCCTTGCCAATAAGAGAACCACATTGTGACGCTGGGACAATCAACCTTAAAGTTATTGGTGATCTAGCTCCACCCCCACTACCATTCTGCATCTCTTGAAATTGGTGTACAAACTGAAACAATATCATATAATCAAACCAAGAACTAACCAAAACAGAATAACAGTAATAATATAAAATAAAATAAAGTAACAAGAAAACAAAGCAATTCAAAGTAATAAGCAAATACATAAAACTATAATGAGGTGTATATCTTCAATGTTAACATTTAATTCATTAAGAAACTTGGAAAGTAATAATATCATTTACGAGTAACTAAAAATATAGCAAATAAAATGGCATTACTTGGGGTATAGCAGATATGTAACTGATATATAACATGGGTTACTTATTAATATTAGATATAGACAAAATCAACCTTCTGTAGAAAAGAATATAATTAATCAAAAACCAATCCTATACATACATAAATGAGAAAGTGAGAACCAGAGTGGATTTTCCCACATTTTTGTGGAAATTGTGTTTGATGTGTCAAAGCATTCTATGCCATATCATCTGTTGGCAATATAAATAATTATATTAATGTTGAAACCATTCCATTCAAGATATCAAGCCTCATGTTTAACAGATAGTACAATGTATCTTTGATATAAAAAATGCAGTGCAAGAATCGATCAAGTGGCTTATAATATAACTAAAAAAAATAAATATGTCTCTTATTAAATCTAAAATGGCAGAAATGTTAGAATCCACTTTCAAAATTGGTCTAAAGCAGTTTTGAAAAAATTTGTAAAATTCTCTAATCAAAACCAGATCAAAAGTATAATCGCAAAATCGCAGAGTGCGAGGTTGGTCCGCTTTGGTTCTCAATGCCTGATATGTGAGTAGCTATTTGAGATCTACATGAAAAAATATTATATATACTTTATAAGCTAGTTCCACTACTTCTGTTAATGTTTTAGTAGTTTATTGCATTAACTGATTTTATTTTGAGCATTTGGTACATGATAAATTATTAAACAAATAACTGACAATTAGCTCCAGTTTATGACTACCTAAATGCATTTTATAAAATTCAATACAATAAAATGATATGATATTCCCCATAAGTAAATCAGTAAAGACTTGGCCACACTTGAGAGAGCACAAAGAAGATTTTGCCAAATTAATTAAAATTATATCATTTATGTGCGTGGCCACACTACCATTGGCAATTGCCTGAAGGTTTTAGTTGACTTCGACAGATGTCAATGATTGGAGTCAGATGTCAATCATTGTAACCCTACATCCATTTCATAGCAGGCCTCGTTTCTAGTTCTTGTTTATAATGGAAGAAGAAACAGTCATTATAGAGATGGAGAGATTCAAGGAGCTGCATGTTACATTATATAGATTCAAAAAGAATAGATGCGATGAATTTATTATTAGTTATATCAAATTATTTATATTTGTTAAACAAACTATAATTTGATTACAATAAAATAACTTACTTTTATCTTTTTATTTATTTTGTGCACCCAACATTTTCTTTTGTTCTCTTCCTCATTTTGTTCACTATCTACTAGATCATTACTAGATCTTTATCAGAACTGCTACTACACATGATTAAAGCAATGAACAAAATAAGCCCAACTACTCGCCACATGGCAACAAAAGATCAATAGTCCAAGAAACAAAGAAGAAAATAAAAATAAATGTAAAAGGTCTAGGAGTTCTGATTTTTTACTATGTTATAAAGATTTGGATTGACATTAAACACTTAAATTTGTGATCTCAGCATACCACTGGAAGTTCATTTTAATCAAAAACCATAAAATTTGTTTTATTGATGAATTTGAAGATATGTATGCAGAAAGGGTAGGCTAAAGCAAACTGGTGTGGCCGCCCTAACAAAATTGTCTTTTCACTCTTTCTCTTTCCGCTCCCTTCAAGTGTGACTGAACCTTCTTTTAACAAGACTTTTCATTAATTAAAAACAACAAAAAAAAAAAAAACTTACAATTTTCTGATATATTCACAATATCAGCTTAAATAAAGTAGGTTATTTAGTATGAAAATTACTTTTAGAATAGATTACTATTAGACTGTTTTATTTAAGATCCCAGGGTCATCCTCTTTTCGGAAACCTCAGAGGATTATGGAATGATAGTGATGTAAAACTATCGAAAATAAAATAAACTGTTTATTTAAATTTCTTTTACTGAAATAATACCCATAACTTAATTTCTATCTACATACAATATAATTATTTTAGTGAGGGAAAAATAAAGGAAGTTAAGGGTATATTAATATATTTTTACACGAAAATATATTAATACATAACACGACGATAAAACATACTTAATGAAAGCTAATGGATTCTTGAATAAAAAGTTTGAAAAAAGTCAATAAATAACTGAAAAATGAATTTTTCAAAGAACGATGTTTCCCTATGCATGTTCCATCCTTATCCAATTCTTTTAAAATCAGTGTTGCCATGTCATGTATTTTCCTCCTAGACTGATCTAAATTTTCCCCTAAATCCACCAACTTTAACCTTAAATGTTTAATTCTTATTTTTCCATTAATTTAACCAAAATCAGGTTCTAGGATAAGATAGAATTAATGACAAAAATGCACTTAAGATTTATCCAATTTTTTTAAACATTTTATATTTCTTCAATTCAATATACTTAAAATTACTTAAATTAATTATACTAGTTGAAAGATCAGCGCAAATTAATGATTACACGCAAACTTCACAAAACAATATAAATAAAAAAATGAACATTTAATAAACAAATAAAAGACACAAAATTATTAGTTCAAAATTGTTGCCATTTGGGTTTAACCACATTATTTATTGAATATTTTAATACAGTATCAGGCCTAGAACATAGGACTGTAACTTCATTGTGACGTCATAAGAAGGGAAAAAGTTTCTATACTTCAAGCATTGTTTTATTTATTCTCACATAGTAATATAATATTTCACCTTTTTTTAATTATTACTGGAAAAGGAAATTTAGTAAAGAAAGTTTAGAAACAAACATTTATTTATTGTAAATTTGTTTAATGTTTTGATACTAACATAATATTACTTACCACAATTTATTCGAAAAATAAAATTTATGCTTAAAAAATATTTTCATTAATAAAAACGAATGAAAGATTTTCAGTCACGAACAGATGTATAATAATTTTATGCACAATTTGTGTTCTCCAAAAACAGGATTTCTGCATCTGCCACGCGCCATTTTTGATTTTCTGTTTTTTCGTAATTACTAAATAAGCAGTAGTTTCGTCAGTGATTATATAAAAAAATATTGAACACGTATCTTAAAATATTTTAATATCCGGTATTTACATAATGGGTTAGGCATGTTTCAGCTCTCACACTAAGAAATCAAATGAATTTGGAAAACTGGCTATAATACATAAAATAAAAATAAATATTCAAGGTTTTTGAGACCTAGAACATGATAGGTCTGTCGAGGCTATGCAAAATTTTACATCACAGGCCTAGTATGTTTTGGAAAAGATGGAAGAACTAATCTCTCAATAGTGGTATTGAAGTTGTTGAAAATCGATTGCAATACTAACATAACTTTTCCAGGAATAGGGGGAGGAAGACAAAGGGGAAACCTGGAGGGGAAAGACCACAGCCCATTCACATTACTGCTAGGGTTAATAATGAATAATGCAATATTAATGCCTAAATGGATATTAGAGTTATTATAATAGGTTTAAAAAAAATCGATTTAGGAAGAATTTGATAGTTTATGGAGTATTAGAACTTAAACTCATAAGCCTAAACAGGCCTGAAACCTGATTATAGACAGTTTATAGAGTTTGTAAACTAAATGTTGAAGTAGTTGGAATCTAAAAGCAGTTTCAGTTATGTTTAAGGATTCCATGTTAGTCGCTTGTCAGGATAGTCTTAGATAGCGGATCTGTCTGATAAGAATAAGTGGAAGTCAATAAAGGATAAAACTACCGGAACATTATCATAAAGGGAAGTATGAATTCATAATAGAAACTTACCTCTTCAAATTTTTTGCAAATCAAGGTAAATGCCTTATAGATTGATTGTGTTGGGCCTGTTACTGTAACTATACGCTCAGGGCAAGAACCATCTGATATATTAATTTTTGCACCTGACTGAAAGAAAAATATTACATGTAATTATTTAGTAATGTGAATTTCATACACTAAGAAATGTTAAAAAAATGTCTATTGTAAAATACAAATACTTCTAAATATGTAATAATTTTACCTCTTCTCTAAATCTCTTAACAATTTCTCCTTTTTTCCCAATGATGCTTCCCACTTCCTAAAACAGAAATTAAGTGCTGTTAATTAAAGATTAATACAAAAATAAATAGAAGAAAAAAATCATATTTAAATCTTCTAACTTCATTCAAAACAAAAATAAGTAATTTAAGCTTGCTACATAGTAATTAGACAAAAACAATAATTGGTTGTATTATTGTTATAGCTATGTTATTTATTAAACTCTAAAATTACACAAGCTAAATAAAGCAAACCATAACCAAAAATGGTACAGGTTCCGAGATGTAATGTGCTGCTAAGATAAACCTATGAACCTATTCTCCATTGAGCTATAGTTTCTGAAAGCCTGCCTTTGGCCCACCATTGTGTCATTTTTACTGCATTTAATCCATATATTACTATAGTAAATATTGCATCCGATTAGTCAGTTTTATGATATGCTCTTTTTTAAATTCATTTATTTCATCTGATAGACTGCTAGGGATAGTTATACATTGTTTTTATTGAAATAAAATTTTAATTTGTCTGAACTTTGCTGACGAGATCTTTCATCTATTGTGTGAGGGAGAGAAAGGAAGAGTGACCTACAGAAATCTCACTTCTGTCAATATCCACTTTTTTAAGTAATAAATAATTTATTGTGGAGAGCACAAGCTTTTCCTATATGTAGATAGTCACACACATAATAGCAGACTGTAAAGATTGCTAGTAACTTGTTTTGTTATGTCAAAAAACCAGTATTCTGAAATAATCCATAGATCATTATCGATTTTGTCACTTAAAGAGATCATCCACCAATAAGCAGCAGTTATGTTGTAGACCCTACTGGAGATTATGAGCCATAAACATAAAATTGAATAATGATAAGTAAGATATTGTTTTAAATAAATTTTTAACAAACGATATACATATAATATTATTTATTAAATATCATGGTACAACTTCACAATCGGGATGCCTTATCATTGGCTTCGGCCAAACTTACCCGAAGGTCACCGCACTACCACTCTCCAGCGCCATTTGCGGCAACCTACTGCTTTGTATTCAATTTTAACATTCGAATTCATCGGAATTATTAAAATTATTACTACATAAATTAGATATTATTTCAAATTATTAGTGCTGTCGACTTTCACATCAACAGATACTTTTCAGTTGAGGTCGGGGCCTTAACTTAATTTCAATTAATACTGCTTTCATTAAATCACGGCTGTCGACTTCCGCTCGCTCAAGAGATTTACAAACCCCAAAAGTTCCTTTACAGTCGAGTTCGGGCCCTTACCCTAATTTAAATTATTATTACAACTTCCCAAGACCACCAGAAGTCGACAGGACTAATAATTTTAAGTAATACCTAAATAAAACAGTAATAATTTCAATACGGATTATAGGATTGAATAGAAAGGAGTTAGTTAGTATAAATGGTGCTAGAGAGTGATAATATAGCGATCTTCGGGTAAGTTTGGTCTGAGCCATTGATAAGGCGTCCCGATTGTTAAGTCAATATCATATCATAAATGCATATAATTTCAATTAGTCTTGACTAACTTGTTATCTTTCATAAATCCTTTATTGATATTTGAATATGTCAAAATTAACTTTTGGAGACGACATTAAGGAATTAAAAATGATTATAAACAAGAAACAATAATATATTCCTTAAATGAAAATTAGATAATTCTACATAAAATAATCTATCCACAAAATGTGTGAATAGATAGAGAACTTGTCTTATATCTATTAATATATTGTAAAAAAGAAAGCTTTAATTAATTTTTTCTATTGTTAAATAGCAGGTAGACACATAATTTTTTTTCTGGAAATGAGAAGTGAAAAAATTCTTTAACCAAACAGTTCTGAGAACAGTATGAATTTCATTTGTTGACATCAAATAATTTAGAACACAGAACAAAAATTACAATAGGGCATTTAGGATTTCATAATAAATAACTTTTTGCACCAGAAATTCAATTTCATTTTTTTTTAGCTGAACCATGTACAAGGAATACACATCGACATCGTTTTTTGAAAAAGGCTTAGAAACTGAAAATTTGAAATTTAGGTTTCAATTTATCATGGGAACAACACAACAAGCAATCAAACAACATCTCTTAACGATTTCGGCTCATGATAAATGAAAAAAAAAATTGGAAATGGTCTAAAAATCGACTAATGATAACGTAAGCACCAAACACTGATAACCCTCAGTCACCACTCTGGCCTTGACCAGTGCTAGATGACAAAAATACATTGTAATTATAAAAGTTTTGCCACCTTCATAAACTCCTAGGGTATACAATAAAGAATAAGATTTTTTACAAATATATTATTATATGGAAAAAAACGTTTCATGTGTTTCTTGTAAAGTTTACTAAATGGCGCTTACGCCTTTTTCAAAAAACGATGTTGACATATAAGAAAGACAAATAAAATATATTGAAAGTGTTAGAAGAATTTGCAAGAGATCAAAGGCAATTAAATTGAGTAAATGTAGTTAAGACCTTGCATAAATAATGTGATTTTTCATGAAGGAAAACATTTAGACAAAGATTAACACGATTGCCTATATCAAGAATACAAATGTTTAAATGTCAGTAAGATGTGAAGACCTAATACTACAGTAACCTGATCTTTAATGTAGATTGTATCTTATGGAATACTTATTAATTTTGCTGAATATAATTGAGGTATGATGTTAGAAATTTTTTTATTGAATTTTATGTATCTATTTTGATATGGATTATAAGGTATGATAAACTATAAATGTAATCACTCACCTTTCCTTGCATAATCAGTCGAATAGTAAGAGTGACATTGGGATCATCATTAGCGAAATTCATTTTTAAGTCTGTTTCCATTTTTATGGGTTTAGAAGGTGGAACTAAAGGTTATGGGGGGCTGGTGGGCAAGAAAGTCAGTTCACACTGAAAAGAAAAAAAAATAATTACTACAGGAAACCATAAACAATTAAACAGAACATAGGCACTGTATTATTATCGTGGCACTATAAATTATATTTAAATAAAATAGAAAAATATCTAGACAATGAATACATCAATATATTAAACGATTAAATGTTTGAAGTAAGCATTGATTGAGAAATTTGGTGCAATGGCGGCTGATATTAAAACGTGGTACATGTAATTAAATAAATAAAATAATGTACTTCATTTAACAGTAAATAAAAAGCTGTGGCGAAATATACTATGAATTGTATAGAAAACCTTTTCATAAGATATTGTAGTTTTCGCATTAAGTGACGCTACTGAAAGGTTATGAACTGAACGGCACCTATTCAACAATCACAAATCCAAGAAAGAAATACTGCAGGAGTGATATTAGAAATGAAATTTATGTAATTTGACGTACCTTAAACTGTTAACATATAAATAATAAAAGGGGAATACAAAACACAACAGGAAAAAGGTCTCAGTCTGAAAGGAACTGGAGTAGGGCTTTAGGGATGGAAGATGGAGGGGTTGCTACAGTGCTGCTCTCAGTAGGAACTATTTGGAAATACGAAATGTCTAGAGGTCATACGTAGTAGTATTTATTATATTCTTATTAATTTAGAGATTAATTATTGCTGAGATATTAATTCTTTAAGTAGTGACTTTTTAAAAGTCTATCTCTTTATACATGTTTAATATTGATTTTAGCCTGTGATTATCAATTTAAAGTTGATACCCAAGCACATGTGTTATCAATCGGCCCGAAAAGATGTTGAAGGTGAGTTTGCATTGATAATCACTAAAAAAATTGTTTTGGTAAACAAAAAAAAATCCCTTTAATTATTAATAAATATTAATCTATTAATTAAAAGATATATAAATAATGGTTAATTTAATTGATTTATTAATTATGTTTATTAAAACTTACCTGCTTATTTTTCAATTTTATTCTATTACGTTTTTTTGGGGAGAGGGAATCGACATGGAGTAGTAAGAAATTTGTGTTATTTGTATTTGCATTTTTGATTCATTTCCTTTTCAAAACCTAGCTGCATTAAAGAATGAACCCTGATTGTGTTCTTTTAATCTTCTAGCTATTTTTCTTAATATAAGGCCAGGATTTTTAATTTGATTATTTCATTGTTGGAAGAATTTCAAAATAATTTGAAATTTTTATTGGCAGTAATTTTTATTTTGGCTGGTCACTTTTACTAAGACAATATTTCCTATAGTGTCGATCCCAACCGGGTATTGACTTTGGTTATTCCAAAAGTTTTAACTATCGATATTATCAATAAACTATTAAATGATAATATCGATTAATAATTAATAACTTATAAATTTATTATTACCAGGTTTATTATTATTTCTATGAATGCTCTGGGACAAATAATGAAACAGTTACAATGTTCTCTTTTTAAATCATAACGCATAAAAAGTTTCTTCCTAACAACATTATTGTAACTGTAATTATCGTTATTACAAAAAAAGAAAAAAAAAAACTGAATTTCTGATAATTGAAGTTTACTGCTTCAAATCGTGTAAAAAACGCACTGTTTTGATCAGTGACCTTCAAAAATTTCCCAGAGGACCCCCCGTTGCTGTGAGGGATCCATCCCCAGACCCCCAGTGTTTGCTCCCCAAAATTAAATTCTGAATCCTCTACTGATATACATATGTACGTATGCTATGTAGTTCAATGTTATGTAGGGCTTGAATGTTTAGAAAAAATCCATTTCTCGGATAACTGGCATTTATAAATAACTTATTAGTTTATTTGTTTATATTACCTTATATACTGAAAAGGAGTAAGGTCCATATTTTTTGAATTGTTCATTTAGTCGAATCTTTAATTATTGGAAAGAAAAATAATATGTTAAGTTTATAGTAGGGGGAAGTGCGCAATAAATTTTATGAAGTCCGATTTTACAGGAATGTAAAATGTTTATTTTTGAAGTAAGATTTTTTTAATTTTCGTTATATTTAGAGTATCCAGACTTTATGTCACTACATACCACTTCCACTTTTCAGATAACTGGGCATACCACTACCTCATCTTATGATATGAATATTAAAATTTATTTAACAAACAAAACTTTATATATTATTTTCTTCACTATTTTCCCAAGTCACAATCAAAAATAGTGAAGAAAGCTTATATAATGAAAGGCCAAAAATTAAAAACAATTAAATATATATTAGAATAAATTTGCATAAGAAAATAATAAATTTCAACTCAAGTAAAAACATCAAAAATCAAAAGTTTTTCAATTTCACATAAAATTAGATTCACTAACCAACAAAAAATTAGCAAATAAGTGTTTCCATCAAAAGTAAGAAATGTGTAAATTGTGGAGAAAAAAATCAATATTTTACTGTTGGAAGCATTTTTTTGTTTATTTAAAAACGAAGCATCAATATTTGGCAAGTTCTCTTCAACATTGAATAGTAACCATCACTATCACTATCACTACTATATATTATTACGGTAGTATAGATCCCTTTTCCGGCTCTCAGGAGCGATGGATTTTGACGAATGAGGTATCAAAAAAAAGGGAATTTCACGGAGAAGTGACGAATCCTGATTTGGTTTCTTAAATTCTTACTGGGGCTTAAATAAAAGTGATGAAAAAACTGGGAGGTTTCAAAGTTTTGACGACTAAAAGTTGGCGGATCGAGACGGGATAAGTTGGGTTTTAAAGATTTTGACGCGGACATCAAGATCACATACGCTCCTATGGAGCGTATTGGTCCAGCATTTTAAAGCTTAAAAACCTACCATTTTCGAGATAACGCACGATATAGGTCCGCACGGGTGCCATCTTGCGTACGTGTCGTTGTCATGGCAACTTTATATCTTTTAAAGCCAGTTGAGACTGTTAACAAAAACGTATTAATAAAACGTTTTGTAAATAAAATATTGTTTTTATGTTTCCATGAATGATAGAATACTACAAAAAGAAAGTTGTATAGCTGAGTCTTATTGCTTAACTGTTAAACTGAGGGGGTACTTTCCAGTAGGGCAAGTTAATTACTTAGTAAGTATTAACTATTACTTGAACATAATCATTATAAACTATTATAAAGCTTCACCAAATGTGTGTGTGTTAAATAAACTTTCTTGATAATATTATATTGTTTATTGCTTATACTTTGATTTCTTTAAGGATTCATTAAGGTATGTAATGCGAGAGTTCTCGCTCGGGTATACTAGTCACTACTATATATTATTACGGTAGTATAGATCCCTTTTCCGGCCCTCAGGAGCGATGGATTTTGACGAATGAGGTATCAAAAGAAAGGAATTTCACGGAGTTGTGACGAATTCTAATTTTGTTTCTTAAAATCTTACAGGGGCTTAAATAAAAGTGATGAAAAAACTGGGAGGTTTCAAAGCTTTGACGACTGATAGTCGGCGGATCGAGACGGGATAAGTTGGGTTTTAAAGATTTTGACGCGGGCCTCAAGATCATATACGCTCCTATAGAGCGTATTGGTCCAGCGTTTTAAAGCTTAAAAACCTACCGTTTTCGAGATAACGCACGGTACAGGTCCGCACGGGCCCTAAGGCATCTTGCGTACGTGCCGTTGTCATGGCAACTTTATATCAATTTGAGTCTGTTTACAAACACTTTTAATCAGTGGGAAATTATATATTGTTTCCTATATCCAACCCTAATATAAATACTACACATAGAAAACGATGCAGCTGAATCTTATCGCCTTACTGTTAAACTGAAGAGATGTTTTACAGTGGGGTAAATTACTAATAAAGTATGAACACAGTCATTACAAACTATGTAGCTTCACCAAATGTGTGTGTTAGATAAACGTTCTTAATAATATTATATTGTTTATAGGAATAAATATATTTCTCTAATATCGCTTATACTTCGAATGCATTAAGAATTAGGATATATATCTAATGCGAGAGTTCTCGTTCGGGTATACTAGTCTAGAATTATTTTTATTAATTGTAGATCGTGTTTGTTCATTTTATAATCGATTCACATTTTGCAATTTTCATTGAGTTATGGAAGTGGGATGTGAAAGATAATTGAATAAATTTATTGAACAAAATAATTTATTTTTTAATTCGTTAGTCCATAGTTGCCTCGACAGAATATGATAACAGGAGTAAGTATACACCACGCACACTTGTCACACAACAGAGGTCTGCAGTTGCCCCTACTATCATGTTTAGCTGGATGACTGCGGATAAGCGCTTAAAAAACAGAAAACCTTCAATGAGAAATTTATATCACAAATTATTTTGAAGAATAGCTCCTATACGATAAAAAAAAAAAGTACTACTGGTAGATAAACACAGATACAGCTGTACTGCAAAAGTTGAAAGACACAACTTTATCAACAGATTGGAATTAATATTTTTACAACTCCTTATATTTCACCTTAGCGAACTTTCATAGCTGATTTCCGAAACATCAGTGCTTAGGCTTTATGCTCCGTAAATGGCAGCTCTTACCAGGGTTTGGATTTAATGAGGCAATTATGCATTTATCCCTAACTTATCCCACATTACATACACCTAACTCTCCTTACTTAATTCTTGCAGTATTAATGTAGTATTTTTTTAATGTATTTATTTCAATTGTATTTTATTGAATTTTTATTAACTCAGTGCAGTAGAAGTGAGGTAGATGTAATACCAAATTCGATGACTTTTTTTTCTTTCCTGGCAGTAGTAGTAAACTGCCCTCAAACTTTGCCGGCCGGAACCGCGGGCAGTACCAGCGAAAGTCTACCTTAAGCCATCTTTTGTAGCAGTGCGCGGCTAATCCATTTGTGCTCATGACCACGTGATACACCCAGCTTTATATAATAAAAATACATACAATTTCTTAATAGTAGTAAAAAAATGCTTATTTGAGATTGAGTAAATCAACAGAAGCGACGCGCCTTCATTCTGGCAGATGCTCTCCATAACAAGGGTAAGTATACACTGCTAGAGCAGCGAGGTTGGTAGAATGGGCTGAGAAGTGGAGAGGGGGCTGGTTGCGTTCTGGAGTGGATGAAATTTGCTAATTCAGGCAAGAGCGAGATCATATAAATGTAACCAAAGGTAGCACATCTCATACTAACAATTTGATAATGGCACATCACTGGAGACAATAAATAGAATTTGTTTTGAGATATCTTGGAATGACGTCCTGTCTCTAGTTGATTTTACTTTTTTAAACTGTTTAGGCGATATGTGGTATTTTTTTTCTGCGATTATGTGATTTTGATTGTATGGTTAATAATTTACTGGTTTCTTTGTATGTGGTGGCTTTGTTTTTGAAATCTTCCAGTTATATCCTAACAAATACTTTTTTGTTTCTCAATAAGTTTTTGCTCTTTTATATGAATAAAATTTGTATATAATATATTTGAAGATATCAATTATTGCTTGACTGGAAATCAGATCAGACGGTGAAGGATGACTAGTTCTTTTGCTTCATGGTGCTTAACAAGCTGTTTTTATTTTATTTTTCCCTCTAGAATGTAAGACCTGGATAATACTTTCTATACCGCATTTTTCGCAGTATTTATTGTTTGGAAAACTTTGGTTATATTGATTATTTTAAATGTTTTATTCGGCCATGAAAATAGGAGTAATGCATTTACAACGCATGATAGTACACAGATAAGGCATTTCAATTGGAATATAATTTATTTAAAATATTTTTCTACCTCGGCGATCTTTGTTTGTGCTCCTGAATAAATATATAATGGGCTTGAGTGGGATGTCGGTAGGGTTGGTGACAGGGGTGAGTGGGGTTGCCTGTAACTGTCAGAGCTGTTCTGGCTAATTCATCACAGAGGAGCATGCTGAACTCCTGACCCTATCTACTATTCGTTCTGAAAACATATCATCTATGCTAATGCATTCTCTTTTCTTATGCGATAAAAACGAATTCCTTATCTCGGAAAAGAGTTGATGATTCATACGAAACTTCACCTGTGGCACCTCGCTTCTTCATTTAGCAGCACTGGATGCTTTAGCCCGGGAGTCCCCTTGCAAAAATTTAACTTATTGAAATCACCAAAAAGTTTTTAACAGCTTCATAATACCAATTCCTGCAAGATTTTCTCTATAAATCGATGGGGAAGGAGCGTCCGACAGATCAAACGTTCTATAATTATTAATGATTAAATAGAGGTTAATTTTTGTTTTTCTAAAAGAAAATAGAAGATCTTTTAAGGTAAACTATTTATCCGACAAAATATGCCCTGCTGATCGGCTGTCCGACTACCATATGATACACGATGACTTCACAGATCATTATAGTACAGTACTGCGGTACATATTTCAGCTATATTCGAAGGACTTGACATTATGAAGCTCTCCAAAGAGTTTAAGGTTGATATTAATAAGTTTAATGTCGGCTTACCTTCTCCCGGAATTAATATAAAGCGGTTCGTTATACCGCGGACATGGTTATGCCACGGGTCTAGGTCAGGTTCACAACTGATTATTTTAAAAACAGTTCAGACATATATGATTTTTTTTACATTTCCCACACTGCAGAAACAAAAAAGTTGAAAGACTATGAGCCATCGGCGATTGTTTTAGTTATAAAAATGCGGCAATTGCATTTTTTGATATTCGATACATTACGGTTGTAAAATTTTTGGGGAAAAGCAACGAGATAAGTCCTACAATTTATTATTTATTTAATAATAAGAAAAGGCATAGCGAAACCGAAGGTTCGATGTCGATACCAACAATCGCTACAAACCTCGGTCCACTGACCACCGTCCAAATCCAAATACCTGCTTTCATCGACATTGTTGTATACAGTTTTACAGTTTCCGCATCCTCACTTAACAATACCGAATCATCCGCAAACCCAAGTACGGATATTTTACCAACCAGATCTAAACCTCTGTCGCATCACCTTTCTGATGACATACTCTAGTGCTAAATTAAACAGGACAGGTGAAAGGAAATCACCTTGTTTTAAACACGAACGAACTTCAAATTTCTGCGAAAAATAATTACTGATTCTAACTTTATTATATGTTTCGGCCATACACATCTCTACTAGATTTACTACTTCTTCGGTATTCCCTGCTCAATAAAAATATTATACAGTCTCTGGCGTTCAATGGAATCATAAACCTTTTTGAAACCGACAAATAGCTGATGAACTACATCGTTGAATTCTAATTTTTTTTCTAATGTTTGCTGTATTATATATTTTTTTAAATTATTTATTTAGTTTTATTTATTTATGACCCCACCACAATAAAGTTGTCTGTAGGCATTCTTCTTATTCAATATCAGATTATCATAATTCTATTGATATATATTAGGAATAATCACAGTTGCGAGGGCTCAATGGGTCTAAAGGACGTAACACGGTCAGACGCACCTAAATGTTTTATTATGTAGATTATAGCTTTACGTAGATTGAGCACAGGCAGTGCTTGCTCAAGAGATAAAACCTCTATTGTTACTTTAATTTGATATTCATATTTATACCATTTAACTGTCTAAGTGCATGAATATACTATTTATGCATATATTACAAAATAGGTGATGATTAAAATGGGCGACAAATGCAAAGAAATGTTCCTCCATATTTGAACCTGATCTGGAAGGAGAAGAAGATTCCTCCAAAGCTCGTGTCCATTCACAAAAAGGGAGAAAATCGGGAGTGCAGCAATCATCGGGTGATATCCCATCTCAGTGTGGCAAAAAGTCCATTCTAGAATTCTAGAAACAAGAGTGAGATGTATAGTTCTTCCCAGCTAGGGGAAGAACAGTACGGCTTCAAGAACCATAGAAGCATGCAGGATCTCATCTTCACGATGAAATTAATAATAGTAAAGACTGTTGAGAAAGATAAAGAGCTCTCCATCAGCTTCGTGGACCTCCAGAAGGCTTTTGACAGAGTAAAGAAAGAAGACATAGACCGGGCACTGCCTGAGAGGGGTATAGACCGTGGAGCAATGATTGGCTGTAATGATTCTCTATAAAAAAATGAGGAATGAGATTAGAACCAGGAACCACATTTCAAAAGAATTTGAGACGCCCAGGGTTGTAGCTTAAGTCCATTGCTCTTTATCATGGTTTTGGACTTGGCACTAAGGAGGGCTAAGCTAATCATGAGGAAATTCCAGCTAGTACACAGAAACCAGCACCCCACAAAATTTTCCTTGTCTGCCTTCGCTGACGACCTCATCTTACTAGCCGCCAATAACCGAAATCTCCAACATAACATTCCAAGAGGAATTATCGTCAATAAATATGAAATTAACCCGGAAAGACTAAATGCATGAGAGTAGGAAAGAAACCCCGAAGAATAATGAGTGTACTGAGGGCTGGAGGACAGAGATTAGAGCAGGTCGAGAACTTTAAATCCTAAGGTACTCATCTCAATGAAAACGGCTACATTGACGAGGAAGTGGAATAAAGAATTGGAAAATGTTCAATATGGTCAGACGGTGTTTCCTCGGAAGAAGAGAGGTGACAACCCAGACCAAACTGACCGTCTATAAATCAACCTTCCTTCCTATGCTATCTTGCTCCTCTGAATCGTGGACCCTCATCTTAAAAAACAGGAGTCAGATACAAGCCATAGAAATGAGGTACCTGCGGAAAGTAGGAAGGAAGACACGGAGACATAGGATAGGGAACGCCACTGTACGGACTAATATCGACGTCAAACTGGCTGAAACCATTCTAGAAGAACACAAACTAAGATAGTTCGGACCCAGAGAGGAGCGCCAGGAAGACTTACGAGACTCGCACGGAAGAAAAATGGCCCAGAGGAAGGCTTCGCATATCCAAGGAAGACAGCTAAGGGAGGCTTTCAGGAAGAGAGGAATGGATTGTAACAAGAGGAGAGAGTTGGTTCAAGAAAGAGATACATGGTCCAGACTCTATAAACGATAGCCTCACACCGTACAGCGGTAGAAGAGGGAAGGATTATGATGATTATTACAAAACAAAATTAAAATGTCGAAAGTGTGATTCGCTCATTCAGATGCCTTTCTGCCATCTCGCCTATCAAATCCTCTAGCAACTTTTAGGTGACGAATATTAAAAAATGAGTTTTTTCACAGTCGACACTTAACAGTTGAAACGACGCTACCTCTGAATTCAGTATAAATTCTCAACTACTCAATGATAAAATATTACTTTAAATATTTTAAGGAAAAGGAACGAGATAAGTCTTACAAGTTTCTGAGAAACCTATTCAATGTTTAGTCTCCTACCCCGCGTTCACTGAAGTTTCTTCTTTTTTTAATAGTGGTCTTATACCTTTCAGGCAGTTTTCGTTTGAATTTAATGCGATGTACATTTTTTTGACACGTTTCTCTTTACTCTTCTTCTTTTTAAAATATGAAAGAAAATTTACAAATTATAAATTAAATTTTTTTTAATATACCCTTGTATTACTTTCTATCTTCTCTGTTATTTTATATATATTTTATTCTCTATTGTTTGTATCATAATTGTATCTAGTGGCGGATTTACGCACAGGCAGACCAGACACTTGCCTGGGGTAGCAACTTTTGAGAAGTGGTAAAATTTGACTGAAATTATATTTTTATATTAAAACGAATTTGTATGTATTAGAAACAACCAATTAAGCACTCATAAGTCTAAAAAATATTTCCACGGAGACGGTGGTGTTATTTGCCATACCTGTTGGCGGCAGTACAACAAATGCACTCTTCATTGTATCACATTCGATATAATTGATAATATTTTTTTGTAATAATGCGTAATGCGGTTGTTATAATATCTCCTCTCACATTCATGAACTACAAATAATAAGAGGTTGATATAGAAATTACAGTTTATCACTACACATATCAGTGGCACTGTGCTACTACACTCTCGTTCTCGGGTTCGAGACCGACTGTTGCAGATAATTATTTATTCTGTTATCAGCTGTGGATCAACCCAGTGGGTTCGGGAAATCCTCTTGGGGCCCACCCAATCTCTATAAAGTGGGTATCCTTAATTGGAGAGAAAACCTGACGGTTGAGCGTGACCTCGGCCAAAACACCTCCTTGCACAACTTTTGGCTTAAAAACAGTAAGATCTTTACCAAGAACTGAACCCAAGACCTTTCATGGGTTGTAGTAGTACAGGAGGGAAATTTAATTAATATAATTTTTGATGAAAGTTTATTATTACCTTCAAGAAAAGTACCGTTTCCGATTTGCCAATTTAGACTAAAATTTAGTATGTTATTTAAATAAATATATAAATCATAAATACCAAATTTGAAAAGTTTTGCATCATATTTTAATATATTTTTTTATCGAAATCTATTATGGCCTTCAAATAAAGTACCACTTCCGATGTTTAAGTAGTGACCAAAAAGGGACAACTAGATTTTACAACAATCCAAAATACAAAATTTTAACTTTCTATGGCTAACCGTTTTTGAGTTATGCCAGATAGGCACGAGCGTACGAACATACGTACAGACGTCACGACGAAACTAGTCAAAATGGAATCAGGGATGGTCAAAATGGATATTTCTGTTGAAACCTGAAAAACGAAAATTTTCGCGATTACAATACTTCCTTTACTGCGTACAAGAAAGTAAAAATGCGTTTTTTCACATAAAATACTTTGCAGTTGACATATATCTTCATTTTGGAAATTAGCAGTATCTAACAATTCCTCTGACTTGAGCAAATTGAAAGTATACACAATGTGCTTATTCAATCGCTCTAAATATGCTTAGTAATATTATAGCTTTAAATTGATTTTCTTATAAATTTTAAAACCAAAATTATTTCCTGTAAGCAGCTAAAACATCATAAACAACATACATGCTCTACAAAAATTATTACATATTATTTTTTATCCCTAGTCTTAAAAATATTAAAATATATTTTTGAAATGAAATATATTATAAATACAGCGTTCTAAACATATTAAGGTCGTTAAATGCAATATGCAAATAATACAAAATAAACATAAAAGTCTGAATTTTAAAGGTGAAAAAAGTATTATTACATCTTAAAAATTGTCTATTCTCAACTCTATAACTCCTTTATGTTTCATATCATAAACAATACAAAAAAATAAAACACTATATCGAAAATAAAATTAAGTCTTAGTATAAATAAGTATTCTGCCAAGGTTAGATGAGTAAAACCAGATAATACTTATAAGGAGAGGCTAGGGACGTGGCAGGGTTATAAACTTTATGGATTAAACCTAGAGATATATAATTACTCGTATATGTCACAATATGTACATGTGATTGGTGTACGGAAACCGCCCAACACATGGTCGAAGCCTGCACCGCCTATGAGACACTTAGGGCCGAACTACTGAGGAAGACAGGGCTCTATGTTCTGAAGGAGAGCTAATAAGGAACTATAGGGAACTACAGCTAATGACCAAAACGAATTATCCTCACTTCAAGTGGTATGTGGTTGGAAGACGATAGTGAGGTCCAACGCACTTTTCCTTGGGGAGGAGGGATAAACTGTGCCTGGGAGGCCACCGGACAGAAGACCCAGGAGGGAAAGAAGATGAAGATGGTGGCCAAATTGAAAAGCACCGAAGAGCAGGCTGTGTGCACAGCTTCTGAGAAAAGTGTTATCTGATCTACTTTCAGCAGTGCGTTTTTAAGCAGGAACGCATAACAACACACTGCTGCAAACACCTGTATTGCCTTATAGCCAGATTAGGGTGAAAATAAAATAAAATAAATAAACATGTAATTTTTTAAAACAAATAGTATATACGTTAGATCGTGGCTCGTCACTTTGAAAAATAAGCACGAAACACGAAACAATTAGTGAACTTTTTCAAATATTTTCAGTTTCAAAAACTGTTTTCAAGAACTTTTACAATTAAAGTATTAACATAAAAGTTCTAATAAAAAACCTGATAAAAAATTCCTTAAGAACTTATATTATTAAAAGTGTTTGATAAAAGTTCTGTTAATATAAATTCTTGCCAAAACCTTTTTTTTTTATAAAAGTTTTGTTAATAGAAGTTCCTATTAGAACATTGTAAATATAAGTTTTCACATACTTATGGAGCAAAGCTTGAGAGGGATCTTCGAAGGGGGAAGAGAGAGCTGGGGAAACCATGGGAGAGAGAATTATTGCTGAAAAATTTTCTAAAAACATCTCAAGGAACTTTTACTATTTACCGAAAAATTCTGGTAAGTTTTAATAAAAGTTTTAACATAAAAATTTTTGCATGATCTGTTTAAAAAAAGTTCCTAAGAAAAGGTTAAAGCTAGAACAAGAATTTTTTCAAAATAAAAGTGCACAGTTATTTTGGAGCTCTGGTAAAAAGAAGTTGTTTAGGCTTGACCGGAAGCGGCACAGAATTTTTATTAATTTATTTTTTCCAGAACTCCATTGTTCCATTAAATTACCCATTCAATTATTTATTCATTCAGGTATTTTCTTACGGTTTTCCCCATTTTGTTTACTGCCATAATAATTATGACTTTGATAAACATTTCTTATTATTTTTTTATTCTTCCTAGGTAATCCTGGCATAGAGGGCTTTTATTCGACGAATTTACTTTTATTTCTTTTTATATAAAAGTTGTTGTCATTAAAGACGTTTACCCAAGAATAAACCTTGTACCCTCTTGTACAATGTTTCAATTCCGAATACAACTAAGATTCAGTCAAAAATGTGATTAAATTGTTTAATTTTTAATATTTTTAACAAGGGGAAGCTACAGACGTTGCATCACCGACTTCAGTGCAACTTTTTTTGGTGATACTAGATAGAAAAATATTAGACATGTGTCCCAGGGTTCTTAAGCCTTAGGAGATGAGAAAAAAATAATGTAAAAAAAGTAATGTAAAATAAAGAAAAATCCCTCAAACATTTTATTTTATATCTCCAGTTTTAGTTTGTTTACGGAGGAGGGGTTTGTGTCATTTCGTGAAGTTTCGTATTAATCGGCGGAGTCATATTGACTTTATCGCAATTTTGATGATTTTCGAACAAAATTTTGATTGGTAATCAAGGGTTTTTTGAGGTGCGAAAAACGAATATCAACTTTGTTTCTCTCTAAACAAATGTAAATGATGAAACGCGATCTGCAATTAATAAATATAATTCAGAATGGTTGACGTAGTAAAGGCGAAAGCAGTAAATTTTGAAGAGCATTTAAGAGGAAAATCAAATTGGGCTCCACTAAGCCTGACATTGATGCTCGGCTTTTTTTTATCATTATCTAAATTTCTTAATTTTGATGGATAACTTTATTAGCAACATTTTTGGCACTGTTATGTGAATCTTACTGTTGCTGGATAAATTTTCGATTTTGGATTTTTGTTCTTTCAAACTTTATTTTCTATTTTAACTTTAAAAAAGAAAATTTACTGTTTTGTTTTGTTCGTTAAATATACTTTTGCAAATATGTTTGTATTTTTTTATGAAGACGAATCTTTAATACTAATATCATAAGATCAGGTAGTTATTTTTATACATAACTAAATTGTATCAAAATAACTTAAATAAATACAATTATTATTATCCATCATTATTATAAATGATTAAATTCATAATTGAAATCCACAAAATTACCTCTTTACTATTGAAAATAGGTGCATACTAGAATCCAATAAAATGAAATCACAATCGGTATCGCAACTTCGAATTGATGGAGGAATTTATGCAACTGTGCGACGTAACAAATAACAAACAAATTAATTGGTATATGAGAATCTTGAAATCCTTGTAGAGAAAAGGCAGGAAACTATGGTCTAAAAAATTGTTTGAAATTGTATAAAATTATTTTTTCTCGGTCTTAGGCGCATGGCAAGAACACTGAGACACATATCTAATATGTTTCGACATAGTGTGACCAAAAAAAGTTGCACTGAAGTCGGTGATGTCTCGTTCGTCGAAAAAGAGCCCTCTACAGCAGGATTACCAAGTAAGAAGAATAATAATGAATGTTTATCACAGTCATAATTGTTCTGGCAGTAATCAAAATGGGGGAAACAACTTTTTAAACCGTAGGAAAATACCTGAATGAATAAATAATTGAATTGGTAATTTAATGAAACAGTGGAGTTCTGGAAAAAATAAGAGAGAGGAATGCTTTATTTACAGCAATGCTGGCCAAAAACCTTGGGTTGCTTCATACACAGCATACTAAATCTATCTATAGCTAGACATACAATGATATTATAAATAACATTCATAACATTTTTTTTTTCTAGCTTTAAACACATTATAATTATCACTACATCACCCATAATATATCTGTTCCTTTTCTTTTTCCTTCTTTTTCTTTTCCCTTTGTTTGCTATAGACCTATTACTCTCTAATCCATCCGTTATTTTTCTTTTCTGGTGACTGAACCATTTTACTTAAAATACCACTTTCTCTTTTTTTTTTCCCCTTTTTTATACATGCAAAATAAAAAATTCGAAAAATAATCAAATGTTCAAATTTTAGGAACGCATACCTAAGCATCAAAAACAGTACTATAAATAATAACTAAATAAGAAAATACGGATAAAAACGATGTAATAAATATATTTAGAGAGAAAAATAAATAAACAATAAATAATAATATAATAAATAAAAAATTATAGGGTATGTAAGTTCATTTTAGTAAGCAATTTTTCAAAGTGGTGAGCCACGGTCTAATGTATATACAGTTTCTTATACAAAATTATATGTATATGCTGTGACATATGCGAGCAATTATGTATTCCTAGGTTTAATCCATAGTGTGTAAAACCGTATTTCTATATACCCAGCATTTCACGAGCAAGAAAAACACATTTCCGGAAGGTAATAGATAATAGACATCTCTAATAGCCTATGATCAGTCGAAGAAAAACAATCGAGTTTAAACTTGTCAATTCCATTAAACTAATCAATTCAATTGGTGATAAACATTCTATGATTTAACTCTCTATATCTCTAATATCTATTTTCTGTTTGATCATTAACCAATATCAGTCGTCAACTAAGGCTTGTACTATGTAACATCTGTTATTCCCAATGGAAAAAGGTCGGCGTGGCGTGCCTCAGATATTGCTGGCTTTTCACTATTTGATAACTATTATCCAGTTGGGGCGTTCTGATGTCTGTAGTATCAATAAAATACCTGAAAGTAATATAATCGGCATTCAGCTAGAGCTGACCAAGTCAGATGTAACTATTTCGATATATGTATAAAGTTTAAATGGTTATTTATTGTTAATATGTCCCTAATATTAACGATATGCTATATTAACAATATTGTTTTATGCTTTGTACCTAATAGTAATTACACTGTTGCTATTTTTGCCCTCCATTTTTGTGATTATTAATATAACACTTAACATAAATGACATGGTCAGTTTTAGTCTTATGCAGACGACATATTCCTTTTCCAGGCTGAATTAAATTTGACCACTACACTATTGTTTCTAGTGAAAATTATTACTTCAAAATTGTTCTACGGATTCAACATTTTCTATGAGAAATGGCATTCCAATAAATTTGGTTTTTCATAATTTTTTTTATTGCAGTGGTGTTCTAGACAATACAGTATTCTTATAATCAATTTATATCAACAGTTATGAAGCGATATTTGATAAACAAAACAAAACAACAGTAGGTGTTTATAAGGATTTGAGCACAGACGTTGGATGCCTATACCGACAACTTTAACATTATTTCATAAAAACACATATCTACCAGGAATAGACATAACATAATCTTCCAATTTAGGTTTCGCTCTATCCCTTTACTGGTCAGTTCTGTCAGAAATATTCTTCATCGTTCATCGTTTATTCATTTTTCATGCAGTGCTACAACTTAATTTTCTACTTGTGCGGTGTTACTACTTCAATTATATATATTTAGCTATACAAGTCAAGAAATTTCGTTGTTTTGCCTGCTCAATGCTCCAATTGAATCAAACAGACAAAAAAGAGGTAAATAATATGAATACAAGTAAAACATGTTTATTTCGGGATGTATTTCGCAAAATTATGTAGTTCCATTTACTACAATAAAGAAAATTATCACACTTTCTTTAATAATCTTTTGATTCGCGCAATTTAGATTAGGTATCGATTCCAACATTAGGCATAAATCGTTTTAGATTAGAATTGTGTAATATTACACATTACATAATTCATGACATATATTACACATTGCAATTACATCTTCTATACAACATGTTTTTTACATAACAGAATGAGGCAAAATATGTTATGCGTATTTTCCTTGATTGCCTTATCTGTAATCTATTACCATATCTAATCTAAAGCACTCAATGCTAGGCAAATATTGCTTTTATTTCCACAAAGAACATTCTTTAGCTAATTTACGCTAATTCTGTAGCGCGTTCATGAAATATTGTAATTATTTAATTATTATTAATAAATAATATAATTATTAATTTATTTTAAACAATTGCTACATCAAATTAAATTTATTGTTTAGATTAGATGTTTCCCAATAAATTAACTTTTAAAATAACTGGTTACCCGTCCTTTCGTACAGGAATCAAACACTGAGCACACCTCGTAGTCTTGCCGCTCCCCCAAAAAACAGGAGGATTTTTATCAATTATGTGGCAGTTCTTCAATTTTATATATTTTTTTGTTAGGCAAAATGTTGATTTTTTGTTGCAAGCACTAATAAATGATATGTTAATAAAAATGTTATTCTATAATTTTATAGAATAACATTATTACGGTTTTAAAAAGCCGCAAACAAAAGATTTTCAAGTGTTATTTTACGAGAGAGTCCTCTGATTAACTATGTTAGGGTTGTTTGTCCATTCTCCAGGGCATTTAGAAGCTGAATTCAAAGGAATTGTTGGATCCTTTGACCCTGGAGCAGGCCACAAAGAGCAGAAGCATCCTGAACCGCTGATATCTCTACGAAACGTGAAGATAAAGAAATATTACTTGATTCCTAGCCTACAAAGTCAGGCTTCCAGAATCCTGTGTGGGTCGTAGCTAGTCTTCCTCACGTACTCTACTTTTATCTGACGACCGGCTGTGTTAGGCGTAGAAAAGTTTGTTACTATTCAACGACAGACCAATATTTTATGTATAAGATATTGAATTCGTATTTAGATATTCATAGTTTTCATTTAAAACTAAAATATCGTAAATGGTCGTGAAACTGGAATCTTTAATAATTTAATTTTTTGTAATTTTTGAACTTATAAAGTCCCGGCCGCACTTTTACTGTTGATGACGAACAATTCCGTAAAATTATAAAAAATTACATTCAGTTTATTTTAATAACTGGGTCAGGGATTTGTCTGGGATTAAGCTTCTTCTAACCTATCTGTCAGTCTTAAAATAAACAGTTTCAGGAAAAAAAAATTCCTTTTTTTTTTTCTTATAGACTTGGAATAGTTATATCCTGATGTAACATTAGGTTAAATGCAAGACTACATTCACTTTTAATTAAATGCATTCATTCATCCATTATTGGCGCGACAGACGCATGCAGCGATCCTTGGCCTGCTCAGTTGCCTTTGTCCAGTCGTCCCTGTTGGCAGCGCACCTGATTGATTTTACATTCTTCCTTAAATCTTCTTTTATATTATCCATCCATCTAGACTTTGATCTTCCTCTAGACTCCTTCCGGCTTCCCATGATAAAGCCTTCTTGCAGTTCTCGCTTCATCCATTCTTAGGACATGTCCCAACCATTTCATACGTTGAACTCGAGCGACCTGGGATATACATTGAGTCAATTTCCTTGTTTGTTCTTAGGCGGGAACCTCCTTCCTCGAGTTTAGACCCTACTATTCGTCTAAGGATTATCTTTTCGAAGCGATCTATTCGTTCCGCAGACGTCTTCGTGTCTCGCACGCATGTTGCAACTAGCCGAATAAGAGTCTTAGATAGCCTAAACTTGGTTGCACGATTCAACAATCTACTTTTCAGAAGGCTCGCTAGAGAATAATAAGCTCTATTGGCAGCCATTATTCTAGTCGATATCTCTTCACCTTCACTGTGTGTATCATATATTATTGACCCAAGGTAGGTAAAACTCGAGACTCCTTGGAATGTATGGTTTCCTACGGCGTAGTGCTGAGGTGGATGGACGAGCTTCTTCTTCCTTAACACTTTGATTTTGGATATGCCTTCATTGACATAGAGTTCCATTTTCCAACCTACAAAATGCTTTCTTCACTGCTTGAAGTGATCCCCCTGCAATGATCACATCGTCTGCGTAGTTGTATCATGATCATGATGATATATCAGGATCATGATGATATAGTTGTATATATGACCCAATACATTGAAGTGTTTAATTAATGTAGGTATTTAAATAAATTAAAATGCCGAGGAATGATGAATTGAATAAGTTACGAACTTACGTCACGGTCCGCTAGTACCAGATCACGTGCGAATCATTTCACAATAATATAACTTAAAAAACCCGTCGTCTGGTGGTTTTCTCCGAGACCACTGGACCGATTTTCTTGAGATTCGACAATAAAGTCACACGTCACACCTGGATGAGGAACTCGACATTACCTTCCGTCTTTTTGTTTGAAAATGGCGGCCAATTAGCAATTCTTATCCTTTGTTGCCGAATCTCAAGAAAATCGTTCCAACAGTCTCGGAGAAAAGCCCCGGACGGTGGAAGGACGGATGTTTTTTTGAAGTGTAAATTTCTTTTGGCCCATTGGACACTTTTGGGATGGGGAAAAAAAGTATACTCTCGTCACGTACCGTCAGCGTTGCACACCATACCGTGCCCTACCTAAATCCAGTCTACAATTTCTCATCTGTTTATTATCTTCCTGATGAGCTGGTGAGTTAAAATTTGGAACATATCTTAGGAGTGGATGATAATGCAATAATAACAGGAGTGGGGACCACGCGGCGCAGTGCGCAGCCTTTAGGGCACTCTCGAACGACGACTTTTGACGTCTTCGTCCGTTCCTTTCCTTGTAGTCTTTGACGGAACGAGCTACGATTGCTATAGGCATACCGTTTTAAACAGGAAAAACCCTGCTACATTTCGTTCGATCATAGTATAGGTCTAGCACTTTCACTTTTTCAAATATTTTCATACGAATTCGGAAATCACCTCTGTGAAACTTTGGATTAATTTTTTTCGCAAACTAAAACGACTAGGTAAATTGCGAGCAAGCCAAAATGAAGCCTGTTAATCCTCTTTAAAACTATATGCTATAAAAAATTGTTGCTCAATCCTTTGAGAAGCTATGAATTCAAGAACGGCAATAGAGAGGGAAAAATCGGATTTTCTAAAAGTTATCCGTTGGCATCGCTCGCTCGACTTTGGTTTTTTAAAATACGACCACTTTAAAAACTAAAGGGGTCAATGCTTGATCGAATGACACGTCAACCTTCAAAATCGGATAACTATTTCCGGAGATATTCTAAGAAGCAAGATCTGTTGGGATATGCGATGCACAACTACGGGCACAGTTTATCCCGCCATTTATTTGATGTTTTATTTTTAAATAGAAGTGATCAAAATATTCAATAAGTATGCAAAATAAAAATAATTTAAAATAGCAGTTCTCTAGATTTTTTGTTGCTGAATTCACTCCATTTTTCAAATTTTAAAAATATTATTGTAGTGAGAAGTGAAGATTATGTGTTTCTATTGTCCGAGAAACACACTGGTTTTATCCCTTTTGGCCTTAGGCCCGGGGAACCCACTTATCTTTCTAGTTTTTTTTTTTTTAATTTTTATTTTATTGAAGTGTAATTTGATATTTTTCAAATCAATTATTTGTGGCAGCAACCTGTTTTTACACAAGGGAAAATTATTAAGATTGAAATAAAATAGGACTGTTACATAGACGCATCTGCAAACATACGTTTCAGATATATACCAATTTCATCAAAAAATTAAATTCAGTTGAATGGAATATTCATTAGAAAAATTATTTCACCTTATTCTTCTCTCTTTTAATTTTTATTTTATTGAAGTGTAATTTGATATTTTTCAAATCAATTATTTGTGGCAGCAACCTGTTTTTACACAAGGGAAAATTATTAAGATTGAAATAAAATAGGACTGTTACATAGACGCATCTGCAAACATACGTTTCAGATATATACCAATTTCATCAAAAAATTAAATTCAGTTGAATGGAATATTCATTAGAAAAATTATTTCACCTTATTCTTCTCTCATTTTATCTTTAGATTTATTTGGGAATGTTGATCGGTCAAAGAAGTTTACATTTCCTGCGCGTGGCCCTAAGAACACTCACTTTTTTTTTTTATTTATTCGATATTTGGATTAATAATTATTATAAAATTTGGATTTTATTTACGTAAAACCTCAAATTTTGAAGGAGGATTAAACATTTTTTTCTCTCGTTCGATTACAAAGGTCTATTATTGAAAATAATAATCCAAAAGTACCTAGCAGTGATTAAACATTCCCTCACTATTTCTTGGTGCATATGTCATACATTCGAAGAGTAATTAATTTCCGCCAATATCTATTTATTAATGAAAAATTTGATATCAATTTGAAATGGCGTTAGGCAAAAGAGGAGACTAAGGAAACATCGAGACTATTGTATTTTTTTTTTCAGCGATACATGTGTGAGCGCCACATTGCCAGCTGGCACACAAATGCCTGGAACTGATGTTCTTGTCGACGGTCAACATTCCTTATATTTTCCCGTCTATATTTAGACACTATTCCAGATAATTTGGCCTTTTATTCTGATTTACCTATGATAAACAGGTGGGATATTTTTTTTTTTTAAGTTTCAACAGCCATTACATTTCAACAGCCATATTCCCGGTTTAAAAATGATCTTTAATCAAATGTAGTACGTATTTATTTAGTTCAAAACGTTTCAGCCAAGAACTTCGTTACTGTCCAGATTAATAGAAGTTTCCAATTCTATGATAATAATTTTCTTTCGCTTCATCAATAATCTCTTGAAATCTAATAATAACCCTCTATCATATAAATGTAATTTCCAATCTGTTAAAACGATGATGTTCGAGTTCAGTAATAAATTGAGTAAAGATTGAATACAGTAATAAATTCATAAAATAATGAGCATTATAATCTCTCTCTCTCTCTCTCTCTCTCTCTCTATATATATATATATATATATATATATATATATATATATATACACTCATAAATATCAATAATCCCAAAGTAATCGTCATAAAGAAGGAACCATAATTTAATTAACTACCCTCTAAAAATTTTCAATGCCTCTTACCAGCCACACACAATTATTTTTAGTTGTTTAATTGTTTGTTGTTTAATTATTTGTTTCAAAAAAGATATACATAAATATAATAAAAAGGTTTTACTTTTGTATTTACTTTGTAATTTTATATTTTACATTAATATATTTAATAATGATTCGATATTTATCATTATAATAATTTTTTTGTATAGTTTCAATCACATATAAGTCAATATAATTTATTGCAACCTTTTTGACTTCATAGACGTGGTTATGGTTTCTCTCATTTGACATAAATATAAATATAAATACAAATATAAAATTTAATACAAATGTTCACTTTGAGATATCAGTTAAACAGTTTAAAAAAAACAACCTGCTTATTAAAAAAATAAAATAATTAATGGTAAAAAAAAAAATATATAGTTAATGTTGATAAAGGTTGCATCCACAAATATTAAATATATTAGAATACAAGACTATTTAAAAAAAAAGTGAAAAACATTTCAAAGATATCTTGAGACTAAATAAAGAATAAAATAATATTTTTTAAGTCCATAAAAAACAGAAATAAATTCAAATCAGTGTTATAATTGTAGTTAATTTTATTTATAACTGAGAATTTAGTTTTGGACATAATGTTTTTTGTTACTAACGTATATCTTTTGAGATAGAAGTTTAAGTCTAGCTACTACTACCAGACGTAGTTTGTTATGGCCAGACAAACCTTGAGAAAAGCTATCAATTATTTACTTAGGGCTTGTGCTTAATATAATATGATTCACCGGTAAAAAGTTTGACTTGAGAGGCTTGAAGTAATAGCGAACGCGAGAGGAGGGAATATATGTACGAAAAACCTCCGAAATGTACGAAAAAACATAAGGTTTTCATTTTAAGTAATATTTTTGGTAATTTTTAACAATTTTTTTGCTCCAATTCTCATGCTTATCCTTAAAAATTACTCCCAATATTACGATTTTAAACATTTAGATGATTACTTGCTTTCTTCTTATTAAATCCCCCTCTCCTTCGAAAAAAATTTAAATCCATCCGGAATAAATTTGCAACTCCACACCCGAATAAAATTCTGCGTACGCCCCTGCCTTGAAGATTTTGTTTTGGAATCTTTCAGAGATTATTTAATTAGTTTATATTCATTATAATTTGTCTTTTCATGTAATTTTTGATAAGAATTATTATTGAAACTTATATGAACTTAAAGAGAATATTTGTTATGTGCCACTAAATCTGTACAATACAGTTGCAACAGAATAAACCATGACCCATTATGACAACTGGATAAAAAAGTCAATAAAAGGTTATAAAATAGTGTTAAAATTAAAATAGTGTTAAAAATAGAAAGTGAGAGAAAGTGCCAACTGGCAGTTCTCAAAGGCTACCAATCGTGCGTAAAAGAAACCTGATCAGTGATCTCTCGATATTGCATTTGGTTTTTTATTGGTTTATTTGGTTTATAGTATGGTCAGGATTGGATATTGGACAAGAAAAATGCTTTATAAGGTCATAAAAAATTATTTAAAACGAATTATTTTTTCTATGGATTTCTAAATTGTTAAAATTCGCAACAAGAGAAAAAGAAACTCTTTTAATTAATCGTTTTTGATACCTAAATAATTAAAACAATCTTACGCTGTCAAAACAAAGCAAATAAATATGTAATATTTTAAAGTTACAATAATGAAATAAAATATATCATGAAATGTTTATTTGTTGGTTTATTATAATTTTTGATAATGTATTTATTATTATACCATATTAGTATTAAAAGGTCAGAAATTCATGGACAAAACTATCACAAACAAGAGATCATTAAATATTCATTGGTTCTTTAAAACCAACTAAGAGAGTGTGTGCACGGTGTGTCCGTTGCCGATTCCATCAAAATTTGATGGATGATTCTAGATCGAAAAAAAAAGTTGATACATGTCCAACCGTTTCGTTCAATGGGCCTTATGAACTGAGAAAAAAATAAAACACGCTTAAACTGCTTCATTTGATAAGTCGAATATTAAAAATGATATCGACATGGTATTTCCAGCAAAAGATTTGTTTTTCATATTATATTAATAAAAAAATATAACCATAAAAAAAAAATCATTTTTGGTTAAATAAATTTTTAAAGTATTTAAATTATTAAGTAAACTATCCTTATAGATTTTTCACACCAAAAATGATAGTAGATTTTGATTCAGCACACCAAAAAAAAAAAACAGATGAAAAATTATCAAAAAAAAAATTTAGTTTCGAGGGTGCTCAAAATTTTTAAACCACAAAATTACGTTTCGATTCACCTGAAGATTTGAATTTAGGGTTTTTTTTTTTCAAAGTGCTATAACCAAATCTGACGCCAGTTTTGAATAAAAAAAAATCTAAAATTCAATTATTTCGTTTTATAAAATTGGATCATTCTAAAATTTACAATTGCTAATGTTTTTATATTACTTATAACTGTAATTCTTATTTTTCTTTCTACGATGATGTTTATAGCGGTGATGTAAAAGTGTAATATTTAATATTTCTTGATCAAAAATAGTGTTTTTATATAGTAATTGTACTTGGTAAAGAATCCAGTTATCAAAGGCCGTGTTCAAAGTGTAATAATATAAAAACATTATATATGATTTTGACCGAAATCGGCGACGGACACACCGTGCACTCCTCTTTTAAATAATAAATGAACGATTCAGTCCACCAAAAGTCCAGACAACAACAACGGGTTCAGAACGGTTAATTTATTATCTTACTAATGTAAGGTAATCAATCATGTTCAGCTAAAACCACGGCCCTTATAGCTTGCCAAAGCCCACAAATTTTCTGCGAAGAGAAAATTGGCCTAAATAAACATTAATGTATATATTACGAAATATCAAAATTTAAATAAAAAAGAATAACAGTACCATTCTTAATCGTATTAATGTATTAAGTATTAAAAACGATGTTTTGTCTTTCAAAATGCCTATCACCAAAATAGATGCTCAATGAGAAAAAATAAGCTTTAGCTGCAGTACCCTGTTGCTTACTGCCTAAAATAATCGATGATTGCATCAATATGTGTTTGTTTACGTATTACACCAAGCTATTTCTGCCTCCTACCTCCCCCGTTTACGTCACGTCATTTAATTTTTTTTTTCTAGAATAAAAACAAAACTTAATTCAGAAATAAATGAAATAAACAAACATGATATATCTTGTATTTTAAATTCAGCAACATTAAATTAATATTTGATATTACTGTTTCATTTGCTTATTATTTAAGATGTTGGGATTACATTTCTACGTATACATGCATTTCGTTAAAAAACAAAATAAAAAAGTGTGAGCAGCAGAGCTCCGTTTCTAAGGCCGTATTTTAAATTATTTTTAATAGTAACTGTTAGGTCGATATAAAAATAATGCAGGTTTCCGTCTTTGCTATGTTTTAAAACCAATGGTGTACACAAAACAAATCCTTAATGTTAATTCCATGTATATATTATAATAAACCCTTTTATATACTCTCTTTCACCCAAATTCAAACTATAACATAATTTTTCTGACAAGAGGAATGCACGAAGTGTCCGTCGTCGATTTTACTCAAAATTTTCGGATGATTCTATATTGAAAAAAAGTCGACATATATCCCTGTAGGCCCTTGGAGTTGGGGAAACAAAAAAAACATGCTGAAAATGCTTTATTTTATACCTCTTGTTTCAAAAATGAAATCAACATAGTTTTTTCAGCCAAACATTTGTTTTTTAGAGTATTAAAGGAGAAATATAAACACTAAAAAAGAATTGATTTTGATCAAATAAATTAAAAAAAAGTTTTTAAATATTTTTCACACAAAAAATGATGGCAGATTTGGCTTCAGCACATCAAAAAACCTTAATGTTGAAAAAATCATCGAAAACAAAAAAACTTATTCAGTTCCAAGGGTGTTCCAAATTTTTAAGCCCAAAAATTACGTTTCGATTTGAATCTCTGTATCTCGTCTTCAGTTTATCCAATATCAACGTTCTTGGACTCGTTACAAAGAGGGGAGTTTCTTCTTCGTAATTTTATGGGTTTAAAAATTTTGAGTTCACTCATGATTATTTCAACATTAAGGCTTTTTAATGTGCTTAATCCAAATCTGCCATCATTTTTGGTGTGAAAAAAACCTATAAGGCTAGTTTACTTAATATTTTTTTAAATTTTATTAAATTTATTAAAACACTTTTTAAAATTTATTAGATCAAAAATCAATTAATTCTTAATGTTTATATTTTTCCTTTAATATTATCTAAAAAACAAATGTTTAGCTGGAAAAAACACCTCGATACCATTTTTGAAACAAGAGATATGAAATAAAGCATTTTCAGCATATTTTATTATTTTTTCTCAGCTCCTAGAGCCCATTGGACAAAACGGCCGACTTTAATTTAATGTAGAATCACCAGGGTGGGAGAAAAAGGCACTTGTCTTACAGCAACTCAATTCACATATGACTTTTTACCCTTTAATTCACTTTGGAAGGGGTGTAGAGGTGCGCAAAACCTGAAAAACCACGGAGGGTGGGAGAAAAAGTTGAGCCCCCAAAAGGAACTTCTCTAACAGTAACTCAATTCACTTACATATTTTCAACCCTCTAACTCAATTTGAGGGATAAGGATGCGCAAAACCTACGGGTCGTTTTAGTGACCGAAATGTTTACTGAAATTTACCCCCACTTCTATGGTATTGTTATGTCTTTAAAACAATCATTACGAATATTGAATCATTTGTTGAAACGGATTTAAAATGCAATCCCATTACAGTGCAAAAGTCAATTATTTTCGTAGTACAACTAAAAATCGCGATTTCTATTTATATATTAAAATAGGTAGTTTCAATTTATTGTATTTTGCATATTTCATGGAAATAGTTAAAAGAAATCTCTGGGAAAAAACACAAAAAACATTTTGTGCCACCAGTAAATGTTGTGTTTGGATCGTAGGTAGCTCAAAAAATTAAAAACAAAGTTGGCTCTACAACTTTCTCTACTTTTGACGAAATTGGGGTCATTTTAAACGTTGAGTTTTGTACCACCAATAAAATGTTTTGTGCCTCTGCGCGAATTGAAGTACGCGCGTTCAGAAGTTGCACTACAACTTCACGCTGGAGTTCAACTTTTTCTGATAATGATGAAATTGGTGTCATTTTAAACGTTGAGTTTTTTGCCTTTTTGTGCCACTGATAAAAGTTTGTGTCTTTACAGATGGCCCACAAATATTAAAAAAACACTTTGGCACTCCAACTTCAGGCTGGAGAGTAATTTTCTCTGAGGTCGACGAAATAGGTATTATTTTAAACTCCGAGTTTTCAGTACGCGAATTGAGATGTTTTCAAAATATTTTTTTTGCTGGAGTATTCCTCTCCAATTTCGATTAGCAAAAAATATCATAAAATTAAAAGTTAAGTAAAGTAATGCCTATTTATTTCTGTCAGGCTTTACGTCCATCAGAGTCTCTGATAAACAATTCGATAAACAAATAATAGCATATGTGTGAATAATTTTCTTTTGTAAACCTTTTCGTAGGCTGATTTTTTATTTTATATTATTTTTGCATTACAGTAAATAATCTAAGGGCAAAAACTGCAATTAGTTTTTACAACAAACATAAAAATAATTATTGGATTTTTATTTTAATCCATGTATTTTAAGAGTTATTATTTTATTAAATTATTAAGTAACAATTATTCAATTGCCGGAAAATGTATGACATTGGTATTTCGCGGAAATTTATGTCGCAGATGTAGATTTTCCACTACATAATTTTCCAAGAATTAGTTGCAAATTATTTTAGAGGAGCTAAAAACTAGAAGGGTTTTAATTATTTTTTTGGACGCGCGTACCTCGATTCGTCTAGGGGCACACAACTTTTTATTGGTGGCACAAAAAGGCACAAAGTACTGTATAATTTGTTTTGTTATTATCATATGTGGCACTCCAACTTCACGGACCCAATGAAATCAATAAAATTGTAAATTAATAAACTTTATTTGAATCCAATAAAAGCTATCCAGAACGTTGGCCGATTGTAACAGCTTGTTAGTGGTATTCAATTATAAGTTAGCAAGTTGGTGAATGGAGAGTCGCATACAGTTTCGTAATCAAGAAGGATTTCCTAGATCCCTTATTCTAAGTCGAGGCTCCAAGGACAGTTAAATTACTAACTAAATTGTTAATTTGAAATTGAAATTCAACCAGGCGGATTATCATAGATGCTCTTTATTGGACAAAACAAAACAAACAAGTATGGATGCCTCAAATATTTAATTTTAAATAAAATAAATATTTCTGCTTTATTTATCAAAATATATTCTATTTCACTGATTTTTTAATCCATTATTAATTTATATATTCATTTATGAAATAAAATAAATATGAAATAAAACTTTTTATAGTTGGATTTTGGATTTTTTAAATGTTTTCCTAGATTAACTGGTAAAAATAATTTTTACCCAGAGTAGTCCTTTCAGAAATATCTGGTACTAATAGGAAGAATTCGCCACTTAATAGACTTTGAAACATTAAATTTAAATTAAGTTGTCTTTCGTTAGAGGGGGTTTAAAATTAATCTCAATGAAACAATCCAAATTCACGAATAATTTATGAAGTTGAAACCTGATTAAGATATAAAGAAATATATCGACAGTAGAACGAGAAAACTTCGAAAGTCCGAAAAACTCGTATATCTGGTAATAATAACTAAAGACCAGATTTGTATGCAAATGCATATTTTTACTGATTTGTTTTTCAACCAAAATGATCGAATATCTTTACAAATCAATATATCTGGCATAGATACATTAAATTTTATTGTGCATATTTTGGCATATTTGATAGATTATTGCATATTTGGTCAAATAAAATTTTTAATTATTTTTCTCCCAAATTAAATATGGAATAAATAATTTAACTATTTTCTGATACACGGTCAATGCGGGATAAATGGTTTCTTTTTTAATTATTGTTGAATGCATCAATTATAAGATGGATAAAACCCAACAACGATGAATAAAAATAATCTACAATCGTAATCGTAGTAAAGACAAAAGCTTCCAGACACTTCAAGTTTATATCGTTGTGATCGCAACAGCATTGAACATGCACCTATAGGTTAAAATAATTTATAGTATAGTATTGCATTTCAAAACAAACAAAAATTAAAAGATCAAATATGTATAGTTAGTTATTCATAGAAAATAATGTTTAGCATCGTAATTTTGATAACTTTTCTAGACAAAATACCCAAACCAAGATAATCATTTAGTTCAATGTAATGTTAAACAGTTGGTACCCATTGAATTCAAAAGAAATTTTTTTTTTCTCGAAAAAACATTTTTTGCAATTTGTGTAATAAAAATGTGCCATGTGAAATAATTTTTAAATTGACCGGCACTTAAAGAATTGGTCTTATACGAACTATTCTTGGAATTGAATACTCTAATTTGAGTTCTGAATGTAACAATAGTTTATTGTTTACTAAACGATTGTATGTGAAGGCTTCGTGGAATTTCCCTCCCTACATTAGATACATCAGCACCTTTTGCCCAACTTGTTCAAATCTACTATAGGTATTTCAATAAAATACATATTTTATTTTTTCATTGGTTGCATCTGAATCATATTACATCTCCATTTGCGACAAAGGAAGAAGGTGAAGAAGTGTATTTTACAATTATTTTAATTTTTCAGAATTAGTTTGCTATTGAACAAATCAGTGCATAAATTTGTTTTCAATTTACCTTTGTTTTTTCTTATTTACATTTTAAATTATAATTATATAATTAAATTATAATTATAATTATAATTAAACAAAAAATTATAATTAATTATAATTATTAATATAATTATATATAATATATATAATTAATTAATTATAATTATAAATTATAAATATAATTATAATTAAACAAAGCAATTTAGACAATAATTATAGCCTTTTGTTGAGTGTTTGCACGTTTCTGACATTTATCGTGCATATTTACCTACATATTCCTTCAGGTTTCACTGCATATTATTCCAGGTTTTACTGCATATTTGAGGACTTTTTACTGCATATTATATGGCTTATTTTAACCTTTTTTGCTGCATATAAATCCAGTCTTTAATAATAAAAATCGGGCCAGAGGACTCCTGGGGATTGCTGTTTAAAGTTTTACGTCATTCGTTTCAACAATAAAATAATACCGTATTGGATGTAGACGTTAATGAAACCAAATTATGTAATAAATTATAAAACCAATCGCAAAAATAAATAACTATTAATTGAAGGCAGCGGTGAACTTATATTTTTATCATTAAATGTATATTTTTTTATTTGTAAATTATTACATATTGCATTTCGTTAACGTTTCGGAGCTTTTTCCCCCATCTTTAGAACAAACTAATTCTACAATATTTGAGATAACTCCTCAAATATTTGTAAGCGTTTAACCGTCTCAACTAACTTATTTAATATTAGACGAAAGTAATATAGATTATATGTCGAGGAGTAAAAAATTTAAGGTGATTACATTTTTTTCTTTTATAACGTGTTTTAGCTATTTGCAAATAATGTGATATGAAAATGTTTGAAATAGATAAATTAATGAACTGTTAAATATTGCAATATGATTTCCTTTTGAAGAAGGGGAATAAAGCCCCGAAACGTTAACGAAATGTTATTTATTAGTAAATGATTACAAGAATGATTTATAAATAAAAGTTCACCATTGCCTTCAATTTAAAAATAGAAAACTTCGCACTACATTTACTAATTAATATAACCATTCACATAAAAGGATACACAACAAAACAGAAATTCATTCATAATTCATTGAAGTTGTAGAAATTCATTTTTGTAATTTATTTCCAGCTCATTTTCTGTGACAGTTATTTGAGATTTTGTCATATAGATAATTAATATGTGAGTGCTTATTTTCACAAATTTATTCCCAAATATGATTTTTTCCGAAGAGTTAAAAGTTAAACAGTTTCTAAAAATAAACAACTATTATCAAAGGCATATTTTTTGAAATTTCTGTTCACAGAATACAATGACTTTTTAATCAAAAATTAATTTAGAAAATGTTGTTTTGTGGTTCGACTATAGATGATGCCTTTTTAAAATATTAACTAATTTATTTACCCAAAGGGTCGTCGTAACAATTTAATGTTTCAGGAGAATGAGGAGCCCTTATAATAGGACACTTTTTAAAAAAATAACTGTTTTGGACGAAGGGGGCCTTAAAAATGCCTTTAAAGAAATTATACTGTGCCAGTTGAGTTGAAGTGAGCCAAGTGAGAGAGATACGGGGCCAATACCATTCTACTTGTAGCAACTACTATATTTCACCCAAAACGTGGGATGCAAGAATTCCTAATACGCAAAGTTCTTGATTTTGAATAAACCAACGGGGGTAGACATTTTTATAGATGCATTACCAAGTAACGAAATAGTTATTTTTTAAATTCGCTTCGGGAAAAGAAATTTGGAAAAAATCAAATCATAACTTTTTTTTTCTAGTTTCGGACTATTTTTAATGATTTGAACAAGAATTATCGTCATGCATTGCTGCTTGCTTAATGTCCTGTTCGATTAAATGCGACAGGAATATTAGGACACATACGATAAGTTTCCGATCGAAATGAGGAAAACGAACTGGTGAGGTGGGAGAGTAATTACAACAATGAGCGACATAACGTACAAACAGAGGGGGCAGGGCAAACAGTGAGTTTGATACCACAAACAGCTGGCATCCTTATTAATGAGAGCCATCGATGGCAACGGCACAAAGCTGCTTTTCAATAAAGTGACCCCGTGCGACCCCTCGCTGTGTTAGTGCTTTATGTTCTTGATTGCGCTACAATATGTCCCATCGACATGTTTCAAGAAATTGCAACAGCGCATTTAAATTTAAGAGATATACGGTGAAACTTTTCCTACCTGGTAATATTAGAGAGAAATGCCCATTAGAGGGAAGTTGAAAAGGAAAAAACAGAGTTTTGAGGACAAAAGTAAGACATTAACATTGCGATTATCATGAATTTTATAGCTGATATTCGGGAAACCATCTTCAGTTGTGCCTTCGGAGTCTATATCAGCTAATATATGTCACTTGAAGACATGCACATTTTTCATGTAGGTAGTTCGAACTCTTTATTTTGACCCACGTCGCTTTCAACAGCTTTCACAGGTTTTGAAAATCCTGAATTCACAAAACAATAATTGGCTGTGTCTTCTTGGATTTCGCGTGCGGTATTGAAGAGGAAAACCATTGAATGACATACAATACAGTGACTTTGCAAGATCACTTGTACATTTTGGATTATCCATTTTGGCTAAGAGATATCTCAAAACGCATTTTATTTAGTTAAGCTTAATTTTTTAATTATTCCTTGATTTAAAGGCTGACAAGCTCAAGTTGTATTCGGAGGAAGAAACATTGTTTTAATGTTAGAGAGTTGAAGATATGGATGTGATGCCGCATTATCCATAAAAATGATTCTTGGAAAGTTTATGAAATTTAATAATTTTTAACAATCATGCTGCTATTAACGGATTATAATAGCTATTCGGGAGTTATACTTTATGTCTGAAGCATTGTTCCATTCGCTTCCTTTAAATAATTTTAACTATATCATCAAGAATAAATAAATTCCAAGGTACCCGCAGTGTACCTATAGTGGACTTATGAAAATTCCTTAACCAGTAGAGAACTTCATGTTGAATAGTGGAACTAAAATAAATGTCCGAATTAAGGTTCAAATTAATTTTTTTTATTTTTATTAAAAATATAATAAATTATCAAAACTCACATGCAGTTTCAATACTAATAGAAAAAGCAGCTAACTTCAAATAGTACTTCATAATGTAATGAATAATAGACAAACTTCCTCCGAAAGAAACTCGATTAACTTAAAAATTAAAATAGATAAATAAACCATTCCTCATAAAACTTTAGAATTTTTATGCGTAACATTTATGCATGGAACGCGGTAGCTCAGTGGCAAGGCACAGTGCTCCTATTCTACAAGTCCCGGATTCGAGACCGGCTGTGACAGATAATTATTTATTCAGTTATCAGCCGTGGATCGACCCTGTTAGATCTGGAGAGCCTCCTAGGGCTCACCCAGCCCCTATACAGTGGGCACCCTTAATTGGGGAGAAAACCAATTAAAAACTTTTGGCCTTGAAACAATACGTCATTACTAAGTACTGAACCCAAGACCCTTCATGGGTTGTAGTGGTACAGGTTTAATAGCTATGGATAAATGTGCCACAATGTTCATGGTTTATGCTTGGTAACTTTTTGCTGATGGATCTCTGAGAAATAGCTCAAAATTATTGTTATCCGCTATGTACGATTATCGGCGATACTAGTTTACCGTCGATTTTCCTCTTTTTATTGCTAATGCCTCCAGGCTAAAAAAAAACACGAAACTTTGTTGAAGATAGTTATAATTTACGTTTCTTCTTAAAATAAAGCAATTTTCTAATATTCATATATGCATTTTTTTTGGTGCAGAAGATCAAATTGCAGTCTTATTAACCTTACATCGGTAACTCATGTTATTCTTTCATGAAAAATAATTAATTACACCAATTATGACTTTTTTAATTAAGTAATTATTTTCTCAAATTTATCTCTATTGCTCAGTATTTTTTATTTTTGAGGTGGACATCTAATCTAATTATCTTACAACACATAATTATTATACTACACCTAAAAATTACCTGTAAAGATATTAGTAACTATTCTAATACCTTTACTGGTTTTTTTTTTAGGTTTATAGCATAGGGATATAAATATTTAAATATTTATAGTATTTACTGGATATAGAAATAGTTACTGCTTATGTGTTTGTTTAAACATAGCAATGGTATAGTGAGACATTCTCTCTAAGAAGTTCAACTATTATGTGGATTTAGTACGGTTCTCACATACAATGATTTTGTTTAAGTTACGAAAACACATCTTGGTTGTGCACCTATAATTATGAGTCCATAGATCAGGCTTTCGTCTTAAATTGTTTTTGTTTGAACGTTGAAGTATCCACTATTGGAGCTATCTCCAATTACTATTACCAATTACGGTAATTACTATTACCTATTACGGTATGGCTATATTAACATTTTTTCCAATGAATCCAGTTAACAATGAGTTAACCGCATATCCACCAAGGAAGTTAATGATATATCCTTCTGATCCTCGAATATTTGGCAGATTAAACCCGAAATGAAATCTATCGGAGAAGGCAACTTCCATAATCTTTGGCGTGGATTATTATTGGCGGGTACTGGTGCAGGTAACAGGACGGGACAGCGGCGCTTATGAAGGCAGATATAAATGGGGGGTGAGGGGTGGAAGGGGATGCGGGTTGTCCGGGAGACGAGAACGCTGGTCGCCATGCCAACGGCGGCCGCTGCAACATCGATCTCAGCGCTACGTCACCCACTCGGCAACCATACACACCAGTTTTCCTAAACGGGTTACCTCCTTAATATAACTGTCACCAATACCCTACATCCACTAGGTCAACCCGGATCTATGCTCTCGACTTAAATTGTAACACAATTAATTGAAGGCAAACTTCACTTTCAGCCACAGATACTGGTCTTTTCAACTGCAAAGTCATGCTTAATTAAAATGTATATACAACTAAATAGTAGATCAAATAATAAAGTTAAGCATTGAATTGTACTCCGATAAAGTGGAGTTTCATAAGAAAGTAAAGAAGCAACCACCTCAGGAACCGATTCAAGATACATTAACAAATTGAATAGAACTTTTGTTCTATCTCAGAACAAAATAGAATCCAAGGATTCTCTTTGACCGAAACCTCCCTCCGAACCTTTGACCGAGTCCCTCTCCTCCCCAATGCTAGAATTAGAGAATGGAATGGATAATTATTTTTCTTCCGAATAGAGTTATAAAATCCTTGATTCGTTCTACATAACATAATTTGTTTCATCAATCAATATTTTTAACAACCGTCAGCATGGCGATAACCCAATTTTTAACAATCTGATAATACTAAACTCGACTTGAGAAAGAAGGCAAGTGTGTGTTGCGAATTTAATAGTAAGTTTTGTAGCGTCATTCTTACGTGCTCTTGCCAATGAAGGCGGACACTGAAGTACCTATATGAATGTATAGAACAAAGAGAAAATAAATAATAGCTTGAAACGTTCAAGGAGCAATTTGTCTGGGATTTAAAACAGGAAGAACCTTGTCACTAATTTATCAAAATGAATTTGAAAAGAAAAAAAAATTACTTATACATAGGGACGACCAAAGCATTATGAAACATTGGAATTGGCATTCAAGAAACCTTTCTCCTTTCGTCATATTTACAGTTATAGCTTCTTCTTTGATTTCGAATGACTTTTCGCTATAAACATGAAAGTTGATCTTGTATTAAAGAACAGACACAGAAGACTGTTGGAGTCCATAACTCATAAGACACTCATTACAATTTTTTTAAAACAATTCACAGTCTCATATCTTCATTGCAGGATAGCACAATCAGTAAGGCATGGGTAACGATGCATTAAATCGCTTATACCGAAGTACTTCACCCAATTTAAATATTAAACGAAATTCAGAAAATAATATTTTTCGAAATTTTAGTCAAAATATTGACACCATTGATCAAACGCCATAAACTAGCTCAACGTATCTATAGTATCCCATCTCACGAGGACGGTTTAATACATAATAAGGAGGAGCTATTTTGTTATTTCGCTCCATATAACAATTTCGCCGCCTCTGCCTATTGAGTGGCAATCGCTGAGGTGTGCTACGAAACCGAAAGGATGTCATTCAATAAGAGACCGTCGAGTGCGATTAGGCCGATACTGAAGGGCACACCTTCAGCTCTTTACTGACTATAGAAGATGAGCCTGAACGCTCCTCAATAATGATGTTGCAGTCTTCGAGGGAGGATCTCTTTCAGAATTACTTATATAAAACTAAATAGTCATAAGTATATGATTAAATATTCTGGTTTTATGTAAATATACAAAACAAAGAGAAAATAAATAATAGCTTGAAACGTATTACAAATGAAACGATAACGTTTTATTTAATTTAATTAACTTGTTCTTCCCAATGATCTTAATTACTGTTATTACTTAATATTTATCTTATAGGTAATATTTAGCCCTCCCCCCTTCCTGTGTATACTAACAGCATTTTACTATAGATCAATATTCTTAAAAGAGGAGACAAATTTGTTTATTAGAAATAGGAAGCATGCGTGGAGCTAATAATCAATAGTTCCTTTAGAAATGTGAACTTTTAGAAATGATGAAAGAAAATTGTAATCAATAAACCGAATAGAAACATACGTCATAAGAGTAAGTAGACGACATAAAGTGCAGGTAGTAGAGATTGTTACAAAAGTAACATATATGTTAAGGGTAAAAATAACATAAGTATGATTATAAATATTGTTTAACTTATATGCTATGAAAATGGGAGAAAAGTCTCGAAACGTAAGATTAACTTGATAAAAAATTTCTAAAATTATGAAAGTCTAAAAGTGATCGATCATTCATTACTTTTATTTTTCAATAATTTTGTTGCAGATTTTTCGCTATTTCAGGCATCTTCAGGACAAGACTTGATGTTATTGTTTTTAAAATTATGGTATTAAGCTATTAATTTACTAATTTTTGAAATCTATCTATATCAGAAAGCTAAGAATAATATAATCATAAAATCAATATATAGATAGGTATATATAATGTGTACAACTTCCTCACTCCCCTCTCTCTCCTTCTCTGTTTCCCCCTCTCTCTCTTTCTCCTTATTACTCCTCATTGTACCTTAAGGCAGCGCTATACAAGAGGTTCTCTCCAATTTTCCTAACACGAATATCTACCGCGGAGATAAAGGCCCGATCGCACGGCTTCTCACACCGCAAATAAACCAGAAATCCCAGCCATCCACGTAAATGAACCAATGAGAGCTATAGTTGGATTCTGTATTTCATTGGGACATAAATTTCAAATCTAACTTAGCTAATGGGCTGCTTGAAACTAAAGAGCTTGGGCGTGGGACTTCACACTTGTAGACAAAACTGTTGAAAAACAATCTGATAAAAATTTAATTAGGGATTGATAAATTTTTGCCACTTCTATAATTTTGTTTTTATTGAAAACTAGTTTCGAATATTACACATTCATATGTATAATAATACCAAACTGTATTTTGAATTGCTTATTTTTGAATTTTTAGAACTGAAGATGAATGTATAATATTCGAAACTAGTTTTAAATAAAAACAAAATTATAGAAGTAGCAAATAAGTTATCAATCCCTAATTAGATTGATCCTTCTATACCATCATACGGATGTCAACTGATAATAAAAATTTACCGATGAAAACAAATAAAACTAAGAGTATGTCTTACAAATGCTTAATACTGCTAAATAAATATATAGCCGACTTTTCGGCTCAATCATGTGAGAACTCAGAGTTCTATCACCTTTTCGCACTAACATAGTCCTGATGATGGCTCATTTGATAGAGCCGAAACGTCCGGTTGCACAATAAAAAATATACTTTGTTGACTGCATAATAACATCACAGTCGATCAAGAAACATCAATATATGCCATATAGTCTATAAATATTATAATAATACTTGTAATAAACAAATAAAAATACTATAATAATAATTAATACAACTTTTATTGCAGCCAGATCAAACATCTTTCTCTTTCTCTCTCTCACTCGCTCTCGCTCTGTTCCTCCCTTTCTCTCTCATTCGACAATCCTTAAGTTAAAAATATATTCAATATATCTTTCAAGTGGTTACGTTTCAATTATGCTTATTACTGTTATAGTTATGCCTTATTTATTATGGATGTGGAGATCATACTATTTTCATTCTGTTCATCTGGTATATTTATACCATTATATTATGGTAAATTATACCATTAGATAATAACATTCCTGTCAAAATGTTAGTTTATAGCTAGCTAAACTATCAATAGTAGGCCCTCCAAAGTTAGATTTCCTATGTCAAAAATTTTGTTAAACTAGTATCCCTTGAATATAAATGGAGGAAAAGATAACGCATGGAGGGACAGAAAAGCGGTTTGGGCCGAGAGTGAATAATATATGGACACACTGCCCTGTTGGCTTTGTAGCGCGGCAGGGGCCAACTCTCGGGCAACGGGTAACGAGTTGTCCAGACCCCTCAGGGAAATAAGGCAACTTCGCGTGGGGATTTTCTTTTTTACTTATAAATCAAGTTACCAGCATCAATTAAACATATCCTTTTAGCCCTGTATAGTAGCTCTCTAAAATATATCTCAGGTTTTTGCATGAATAAAGATAGACCATTCCAGGAGGAGCTCTGACAAGTTGGTTCACTATTTCAGGAAGATTCAACACATTTTTGAATTACATCTTACGTCCTTCACTGCCTTACGTTCATAACTGCCTTCTACCACCAATTATAATCAATTTTATTTTTGTTTATCGGTAAATAAAAGCGATATTGTGAGACGGTTTTTGTGATACAACCCTAAACAATTATCATCTATAATTCTTAAAGATATACATAATAGAATAAATTAGATTTTTTTCAAACATGCTCAAGCACTGTAAACAATTATCCATGTTATACCACTAGAACTAAGATTTATTCAGACTTAAATATATCCTACGTACACGGATGCTTACAAATTAACTCATAATTTCTTTCAATCATGCCCCTTCTTTCACTTTTTAAGCACCTAATAGGCAAAATAGGTTACTATGTTACTACTCTATTAGGTTACTATTTACTACTCTATTAGGTTACTATTTACTACTCTATTAGGTTACTATTTACTACTCTATCATTTTATTTTCAGAATAGTGTTGTTCATTTTCACCATAAATACATTTTTATATTTAAGAGAAATTGTCGTATCAGAATCTTCTTGAAATAGGAATACTACCGAAACTAGCACGTCTGATTAAAGCTACAATGAAGAAAGTGCCATGCACAGTGCCTATTCAAGATGACATGAGTGATAGCTTTGAAGTCCACAAAGGGCTGAGGCAGGGTGGTTGCCTCGCTTGTCTGCTGTCCAATTAGGATCTCGAAAGTGCAGTAAGAAGTTCCAAAATACAGATTGGAGTAGCGATGTTCAACAGATCTACTCTACTATGATTCTGTTTTTTAAAGATGATACAGACATTATTGGAAAAACCTCCACTGGATTGAAAAATTCCTTCCTCGGCTTTCAGACAGCAGCGGCTAGGGTTGGTTTGGAAGTGAATGAGGCTAAAACAATATAAATGCAAGTAGCCGGGATGGCCATCGCACATTCTGACTGGAGGTTACTCGTTTGAAAAGGTGAATGAGTTTATTTATCTTGGTTCACAAGTAAATTAGAATAATTAAGTACTAGCCGAGATTCAACGGACAATCTTGTCTGCAAATAAATACTATTTTTAAATGTCATATTGGGCTACAGAAGCCATCAGGGAGCAGGACGATCTCTCGGACCATGCAAACAGACCAGTAAGAAGTAGAGGATCCTTAGAAGTAGGAACCAACGACAACGAAAGGAATTTAAAAAAAAAATAAATTGTATTAAAAATTACTCAACTATCTATTTTAATTAATTGTATGGGAAGTAAAAATTATTGATAGGTCACCATAATTGTGAGCCTGTAAATAAAACACTTGAATTTTAACATTAAGGATTTCGATCACACAGCAGACAACAAAAGCTAGAAAGTTCTAATAATAGTTATCCAGCATTATTATAAGTTTGAGTATTTCCCTACTCCATGGATCTCAGACTCCCAAAGAAACTGATTTCCAAGTTTAAGTTCCTGGCCAAGCGGTTGAAAAGTTCGCTTCACCAAACTTTCTTGTATGGGGTATAAATTTTCCCTCATATCAACCAGTCAACAACCAAATATCGACAGCTGTTACAAAAAACAGTAACTTACAATCTTCAAGAACTCAACATGTCTTACAATATTCAAAGAAATAAGTTGCAGTTCTACAATGTCTGCCAATATAAGTCTTGCAGTTTAATTAATTAAGAATGTCACTGTTAATAGGATCTGAAATATTTTAAGTGTTAGCGAATCGAACAGCAAGGACGCATAACAACGCAAAGTGCAAAACGAAAAAAAAACAATAAAAAAATAAACATTAATAATAAAAAATAAAAGGAATAGTTTTATTTTATTAGGTTTACAGTTGGTTTTGAAAGGATTTAATTCAATTTTGGATTTTTAATTTTTTTACAAAGTTAATATGTTATTAAGGTTAATATGTAATAATACTTTCCTATTACGTAGTATACAATATAAAACTATATACAGCACTATAGACGAAAGATACTAAAGATAAATAATGAACTACTTCGTGTTGACAGGGAAAATGTCTAACGAACGCTAAACTCAGAGGAGCTCAGCTTGGCACAAAAACTACTTGTTAGTAGCAGATACAAAAATTTTCAACCAACTAAACAAAAGTTGTTAATATATGAGATATTTGACATCGGAGAGTTATAGAACGAAGGATAAAAAATAATAATGCTCTCTTGTAAAATTTAATTTTGATCGGAATTTGGAAGTCCTAAGACGCCACATCCAAATAACTATTATTGACAAACTAGGAGGATAATAAACAATACAATTAAAGGTAGTAGAAAAAAAACAACGAAAATCAGGTCTTAACTGAAAGCTTAGGTAGGGTCAAGTTTAGTAAAAATAAAAAATAAAAATCCAATATGATGAAAGATAAATTTTCAAAAAGGCTAAGAAAAATACAGAAATATTAATCAGATGGACATGATTCTTTTCGATCAAAATAATAATAAACTGATTTTCTTGAATTGAAGTCTCATTTTAAAATTTCCAAAACAGTGTTCCAATATGGTCACCGAAAATTTCAAAACAGATGAAACCCACAGTTTTTTCTGAGATCAGTAAATTCGGAACCGAATTCTAAAATAATGAAGGCTGGATTGCTTTGGATGCACTGACTCATAATAACTTAAATGGATCTAATACACTATTCATTATTTAAGTGACGATCTTCCTAATATTGTAAATCTCTAATCACTAACAGTTGGAAGTGCACTGGTCTTAGTGTTAGTGTTGTCGCCTTTGGCAGACAATTTATTTCATTTCAACCGTGGATAAACTATGAGACAGGAGAACATCCTGTGGCATACCTTAGGCCTCCACTAAGAGGGCACCTGATTCTTCAGCGAGATGCAGAGAAAAACTGGCGATTGATCATGATCCAGGCCAGATTAATTTGAATTTATTCCGGTTAATAAAGGACCAATACTTCCTATCAAGTCTGGCAACCCAAGACCTTCGTATGTTGTAGTGGTATATGTGTTTGTTTTAAATAAATAACGTAAAACGATATAATGATAAATTAAATAATAAAAAGCGACAGCTTTAGGTATGAAAAAAACAGATAACGATTGTGTAAGAAACAAGATGAATTTAGAAACATTTTTTTTAATATGAAATTTAACGAATTTTTACGAATTATTAAGATCATTAATCTTCTTTATTCCATAGGAGTTTAATAATTATAATGCCCCTGAGGACATAAGTCTTTGCATAAAAAAAAAGCTATTTAATAATAAATAATTACATAATTTAATAAGTGATTCTATTTCCAGAGCGGTCTTATAAAGTAAAAAACGGAATATAGATAATAAATAGATATTGGAAGAAGCTGAGGAGATCATAAATTATTCCCCCTCTCCTTCATTATGAAACCTGCTGATCACATCTTCACTTCCTTTGGAAGGATCTCAAAGATAAAGCAGACCCCAACATCTGATTTTCACTAACATAAATTGTGATGAAGCTATCTCTCGTGTCATTAAACCAAGTGTTCTGTATTGAAGTGTCGTTCATGAAAGCGGCTTTATGAATATATATATATATATATATATATATATATATATATATATATATATATATATATATATTTATATAAATAATATTCCTTTTATGTATTTATTCATATATTGAATGTTTGATTTATATCAAATTTAATTAACAAGAAAACACCCAAAAAAAAAAAGAATACTACAAAAACAATATGTATAGACTATTATAGTATATAGTATACAGCGGTATGATGATGATAATATAAAACGATTACTTAAGGAAAATACCAAATGACGAAATTTAAAGGAAAATTTATGTTATTTTTTTCTAAAAATTCAAATGACCGGGTGTTTTTTGTTATGTAATTTGTGCAATCAATAATCAAAGACTCTGTCAGTCTTTGAAAGGTTTCAATAAAACGTTCAGTGCCACATGAGTCATGTGCTTCCTATAAAAGATTACAAATATTTACTGAAGGTCACATGTGAAATAAACAATCGATATTCATCTTAATTTGTTTGCAACTAATTTCGTGAATCCAATTTCTCGAAAGATTTATTTCTGTTTTGTTAAAAATCGATCCCTAACAAATCTGCAACTCATTAAATTACTTCTAACGGACGATAACATTTTGTTTACAGGACAATGATATATAAAATATTTTCTGATTTAGCTATGACTATATAGTAGAAAAAACCCTCTTACTAAGACGAAGTAGATGAATAAATTAGATTCTGGTTAACAAAAAGAATACAATACATCGCTGGTGTTGGAATAGGAGGGTTTTAAATTGACCTATATCGGGATCACTAAGGAATATCATACACTGCAGTTCATTCCCTTGTTAAACGAGGGGTCTTCGTAAAACACACAACCTATTGTCATTTACCATATCGTTTGTAAAATATGCCATAAAAAAAGTATACTTCAGCATAACCTTAATGTTTAAAAATTACGTTTAATTTAAAACTCTAAAGCGGTTCACACATGATCAGCCAAATGATTTGGTTTTCTGAAAACCGGCCGGATGTGGCCGCACTTCAGTTTTTCGTCGAAGTTCACCATTACGAATATTTTTGATTTATTTGGAACTGATTCACGAGTTGCATTATGAGTTACATTTGGTTCCATTATTTTTATTTTCTCGACGAGAAGATCGTATGCTATAACCTTTTTAATTTTACTGCTATTGTCCGGATTTGTTAAAGGCTACAATGCAGGAAGAAACCTGCAATTTTTAATACAAAAATGTGGGTTCTCCTTCTTCATAGCCATCGCGACCGAAATATTCTGACCTATCTGAATATTTGGTTCGAAAAAGGATGATCCCACTGGAGTTACGCAACGCGGAATTGCGGAGCATGAATCCTGTTAATATAATTGAAGTGATAGCATCGCGGCGGTTGAGATGGACTTGAAAGTTGTTGGAGTCAATAACGAACGAGTTCCTAAAAAGTTAATAAGCGCTGAGCCGAGAGGTAGACCAAAACGTAGACTGAACGTGATTAGGTTAAGGATTATCTTACGAATTTAGGGTTCTTCGTTGGGCGGTGGAAGGAGGTGTATCAACAACGATTGGTGGTATCGGTATCGAACTTTCGAGTTCAATAATCATTTTTATTTATTTAAAATTTAAATGTTTCTTTTAGTCCCAAGATGCTCGGATAGAATTCGAGGTAAACATCTCAAACAATAAGGGGATATTATTAAAATAGAAGAATATGATCTAAAATTTATATACATTTTTTTTTCCTATTTTCTTTTTTACTTACACATATTTGTTATTCTTAAGGCACCTAGTCCCAGAATAAAGTTTATTTTTCTATTCTATAAATTGAAATTTTGATTACATACTAGGCAATGTAATTTAGCTATTTGTATTATGCAATTTATAATAATATTATTTCATAATCACAATGGCTCATTATCTCTTCTTACCGATTGGTAACACTGCTTCTTGATAAGAACTCAGTTTTTATTTGAATAAGGAAGCAACAGTCCAGCTATGAAAACTAATTTTGTTGGGAATCAAGTATGACTGCACACCATAAATCTATATCCATAAATACTATCTACATCATATTTGTGTCGTTATGTTCATCATTTAGTCACTACATATAGTCAAATATATGTAGATAAATATATACATATATCGTCGGTGCAATGACAAAGTGGCGTATCTCCAAAGTTTGGTGAAATGTTGCATTTTAATGTGTGTGTTTTTTTTATCTCCTCACAATGCAAAAAATATCTTACTGAATACTATAAGTGACGTCACTAATCAAGGATCCAAAATAACTACCTTAAGATATCCATTCACGGTCCAATTTAGTAGGCCTACGCTGTAGGGCTACAGAAGAATTCATTCGCCCTCTCACGGTCCGACAAGGGATCCGATCAGCTATTCTAAATGTACACATCGCTTATCAATGTTTTAAAAAATAGGAAAATGTCGAAAAATTGTCTTGCTATGGCGTTATTGGAAAAAAAGAAATTTTGGGCGAAAACAATGTTATCAACCGAATAAATTACAGAAAATTTTAAATGAAATAGATAGAAAAGATTATAAATATTACTTAAGAAATTATTAGTTCAAAATTGTTGACATCCAGGTTTAATCACATTATTTATTTAATATTTTAATTCATTGCCAATAATAGAACGTCACATTGACGTTATAACGAGGAATATTTGACCATGAGAACATCTTTTTCTTAGCTTATTACACTGCATTTTTGGGAAATACGTATGAAATAAAAATAAAATTTTGGTTTATTTTTTTAAACCATTTTTTTCTAATCATTCTAATTTTCAGTTTGTTATTAAAAAAACCGATTAACGCATTTAGTTGAAAGCATACACCAAAAAAACTTATAACTTTCTAACGGTAAAAAAAAAAAAAAATACTGAGAGTAAAAAAAAGAATCTAAACCAAGGGAGAAAAACCCCAACTTCTGCAATCATAATTCAAACCCAATGTTCTCAGTTCCACAAATTTTCAGGTACTTTGCCATTACACCGACGATATATATATATATATATTTTTTTTTTTTCTGTTGGCACTATAGACAATCATTGGCCGCGCGATGTGGTCTTCCTACAGACATTTTATCACTTGCGTGAGCTCAGACAGCCTGGAGGGGATCACCCGAACTCACGTTGCTGCGAACCATGGTTTCTATGATGCAGCGGCAAGCTGCCATTGCTCCATAGCCAGTCCCTTTGGGGCCAAATGGGTAGTGTCCTTCCCACCGACTCTCTCGGGTTCAAGGACAGTGACAAATTGGTCTAGACCCACGGATTATGGCTGTACGGGACCAGCAGGCGCACGAGGACCTATATTTCTTTTCCCGAAGCAGACCGTCCATGGACCAAACCTCTGGGCGGCTATTTAACATCCTGGAAGACCACAACGTGATTCACAATTTAGGTACACGGGATAAGATCATCACTCCTACGCCCGTTCTGTGTGAGTTGCTTCCAGTAGGCTGACGGGCCTCACACACCCGGGGGGAGGGAGGATCGTCGCAGGCTGCGTAGATTTTCCCCGGTAGGCGGTTAGCCAAATCTGGGCGGTCGGTCACCCATCCAAGTACTAAACACGCTCGACGTTGCTTAACTTTGATTACCTATTGCAAGCGCATTATCCCGCTTCACCATCCCGGCCCATATATATTTTATACTTATTTCATTTTTGTATAACTGTATGAAACACGTTGATTCTTATCATCCCAAGATAAATCTTCCAAAACGTGTATTCAAAAATTATTCCTTTATCTCAATTGACATGTTGTTACCACAGGGTGCAATCAACTATCGATTTTGGTATCGTATTAAACAAACAGATCAAGTTTCTTCAAAGGAAAACTTAAAACGAGCCCCGACAACAATCCCCTTTGCTAAATACAGTTTTGATCGATTCGCCCTAATTTGGAAGGGAAATGGAAAATTAATTTAAAACGATTCTAATTAAATATTAAGATTGAGGGGGCGTGGCAAAGATCCAGTTTAGCAAGAGAGGGATAGATATGTTCCGGTTTCCATTAGAGAAGGGAGGATTATATAGATGTAAATGAAGGCGGCTGGAGGCTGTGAAGTGGCCGCCCCACTCCGCCGCACCTTCGTTCAGAATACTTCAATACTAATTAAAATCCCTTAGAGTGGGCCCCCTCTTCAACCACCGTCTCTCATTTTTTTCAATATTAGTTATCGCCAATCTTCAGGATCGTTGCTTAGAAAAGGGTAGAGAAATTTTAGATGCTGAAGAACGCCTCAAATTCAATTTAAGGCTTTAAAAAATAAGACAAGACAAAATTCCAGTATATGTCGGTTCAGTTTTCTAAAATACTCAGATAGTCATAAGATCGTTAAAAACAATAGTCAATGTAGAAGATACGTTAGAAAACCTGTCTATAATCTTCTTGAAAATAATCTAGTTATTTATTTTTTTTTTTTAGAGAGTTAAACTGTTTTAATCGTAAAATATTACAATCTGTTTCAAAGAATATTAAGTAAGAGTTCTAAATGAATTCATTCATACAATATTTACAGACAATATAAATAAATGAATCAATAGCAAAATAAATAAATAAAAAAAAAAGAAAATAACAAAAAATAAATAACTAGATTATTATTTTCAAGATGTTTATCACAGATTTTCTAAAGTATCTTCTACATTGACTATTGTTTTTAACGATCTTATGACTATCTGAATATTTTAGAAAACTGAACCGACATATACTGGAATTTTGTTTTGTCTTATTTTTTAAAGCCTTAAATTGAAATTATAATAAAATAAACAATCCATACTTATTTACATAAAATATTTACACTGAGCTTATTGAACTCCGAATTAAATATTCCCGCACTTGTGGAAGGAAAAACAGGACTCCAAGATTGCTTCTTTATCAACCGCGTCACTGGAATTGAAAGCCAGGAGGCTGAACGAAGGCTCTACAGCCGCAGACAAACAGAACATGAGTGAAATAATATATGCCCATAACTAGAACTCTCTTGTTCATTTACAAAAGGTCTCGGAGCTGCAGCCGTTTCAACCTTTAAGGAGGATTTTAGGGATAGGTGGAGATAAACAGGAATTTTGCCAAAGGAGCAGGATGATGAGTAAGTGTATTTATTCAGAAGTCAATGTTGCTTCTAATGACATAGAAGATATATTTACACAATTATTAATACTTGATTCACCTAGTCACCCTCTAGTCTAATGAATGAACCGCTTGTATTATTTTTTAATTTTTAGGAATATGTAGTTCAAAGCCTTAAATAACGTGATAGCCTTTAAGAGAAATCTTCTTAGATGGAGATTTAAGAAGTAAAAGTACTATAAATTAATTGTATAAAGATGACTTCAGTAAATCAAAACCGATCTTGTTGTTTACAGCTTTTTTTGCTTTTGGTGCATATGCATGTATTAAGATGAACTGTATAATATTTGTTGGAGCACTCCTTACCAACGTATGATCAAGAAACTCACGTATAAAATTAATGCCATTTTTCTAGCTCGATCATTTTGACATGTTTTTCTCCTCTACTATCAGCTCAAATAATTCTTCAAGATTGAAAAAAAAACTTTAAATTAATCTTGTTTTAAGTAACTCCATAATAAATACAGAAAGCATTCCCACAAAAATTTCAAAAAATTGTTTATCTTCCTCTTTATTAAAAATATTTTAGTTTATTTCTGTTTTATTTAAAATTACCTCATAAATTTTTAATATAACAGAAATTGTAGCCATAAAAACATATTTTCTATGAATGTATTGTTTACAGATACTTTGAAATCGAATCATCGAAGTAGAACACGTTAATCACAAGTGGAGAGAGCATTTAGAGATGACATTTGCCAAGCTATAAATATCGAGGTACAAACATCAAGACTGCTCTTGAGCTATGTTCGCAGCAGGCAGACTCTTCAGGTACCTACCTATTCAGTTTTAGGACACACAGAAAAAAATAATTTAATAAATTTATTTGAGCTGAGAGTTTAAGGGAATGAACTTTTTTATTTTCGGAAATGTACTAAACTGAAATTTGTATAAAACTAATTTATCCTAATTAAATAATAAATTATACTCTTTATTTGTAAAATATTAAGACACACAGGTAATAAAACAATAATATCTATCTAACTAGTCACAATCTAGTTTATTATTAATTGTTTTATTGCTACAAAAAAAAACTTTAGTTTTAGTAAATCTTTCGATAAAACATGTTTAATGATAATTAATTAATAATTGGTTAATTAATGACGATTTTTAATAATTTTTCATCAGCATCAATGACGATTTATTTTGTATGGATTCATTTTTATCTTGAATCTGACCATTATATACGTACATTATTTGAACTGATAGCTGGAGGAAAAAAAATTATTTTACAATTAACGCAAAAGAAAAATGAAAATTACTAGTTTCTGATAATTCGGTGAATATTTAGCCAAAGTTGCCATTTATTTATTTAAAAAACTAATAAAAAAAAACTGCGAAAGTCATTTGATGGGCAATGTACAGCTCTATTAATACTATTGATGTTAAAAGAGTTAAATAGTCATACAATTTAACAAAATGTAATCAATGCCAATAAGTGGAGGTTGAAAATAATAGTTTAAATAGTCCTTAATCTATACAAGCTTTGACAAATAGTTCCGGGCAAATATATGCGAGAAAACAGTGAATGGTTCTTGAATTCTTATACAAATATACAAATATACACATTATTTACAGGAATCATAAAAAGTTACAATATTTGAAATAGTAACATGAAAATATTTGACCAGATTTTGTTAAAAAATTGTCCTCTCTGTGGTGTACTAAAAATAAAATGCCACAAATCCAATCTGAAAGATCTAATATAATTTATATTTAAATTTTTTTTTTTTTAAATTATGAAAAATAAATAAAAAGTGGACCATGGACAGCATAATCAATTTTAGATTCAGATAGTCACTGTATGGAAAATCTAAGGATTAAGTTCTCAAACCAATCGATTGACACTATCTAAAAGTTAGTTCGAGGACATAACCGTTAATTTCCCGTACTACAAATCACAGCGTTATTCCACTTACAAAAGTAATTGTGAAAAAGTTCATATCCAACTTAGTTCCTCCCAACAATTCAAATACATAATAAAAAGTTAAACCAATCAACACAATAAAGTCAATACAAATATGTGCTGGCTGAAAACAGATATTTAAAATCTTGTTTATTAATTAATGCTTTGGAAAATAGTCCCCGTAAAATATAATGCAATTTATTAATAATAATGAAATTGTTCATAGAGATCACAATAAAATTATAATAATTCAATAAGAAAATATTTACTTGAAATAGTAACGTTTATTTTTTTACCAGGTTCAGTTGTTTAGGAACACGAGGGAACTATTTTTATTTTTTATTAATTAAGGAACCTAAAATATGAGATTGAGATATTGAAACGGTTTTTTCTACCGAATAATATATGTACTTTCTTCACCTTAGATGTTTAAGAAAGTATGATATAAATTCTAAACTCTAGTGTTGTCTGTTAAATTGAAATTTTCTTTCATTTTATTTTTTAGTGAGACAGGAAATGAAATTTTTGGATTAGTAGACTAAATATTTATTTCAATTACTGAATTGGCACGTTAGTGTTCTGTAAATGTTTCTATCGAGGGCTTGTTGGAACTCAGAAAATAAAGTAGCTATATATTTGCTATTGGGAGGAGGGAGGCAGGGAAGGAGGTATTTGTCGTGGCTAGCTGGTAAAGGATTAAATCGGCTAGGTAGCTGTTAGTAGGAGCTACCACCGCTCAGGGATCGGGCGTCCCTTAGCGGCTTAACATTTCATACAGTCCCATTACCTTCTCCTTCCCCTAATCCACCAAATAGAATTCTTTATGGCCCTCTCTCGCAACATTTGGGTCTCTACAATAAGATTTATATCCTCATGAGCTTTAATTTATTGAAAGCAATGACGTTCTTGTCAGGGCCGGGTCTAGAATTCGTCATTTTTGTAACTTTTTTTGGCCTCAGCTCCCAGTCTGCTCGTAAGATACCACTGCATCATTCACATTAAGTTTAATTCATAAAATTAATCTGGAAGAAGTGTTTCCCGACCTTACTACAGCCTTAGAAATATTCCTTACCATCCCAGTTTCTGTAGAAAGGAGTTTCAGCAAGCTGAAACTGATTAACAGCTATTCGAGGAGCAGGATTGATCGACAATGGTTAACAAACCTAAGTATAAACGAGCTGCTTCCACAAACTGTGAGATCTTAAACATTTTTGCAACAAAAAAAAATAGGAAAGTGAAATTTTAATGTCATTATTTATATATGTTCATCATTTTAATATTTAATTTGTTTGTATTTTTATTTATTTAGACCTTCATTCAGATATTTATTTCTAAACACATTGCATAAAATACAATTATAAAACTGTAGAACTTTTTATCGGGGAAGGGTGATGAAAGAAGAGGCAGAAAAATTAAGCTTGCCCCCCTGGAAAAATCCTAGACCGGTCCTGTTTCTTGTAATGCCTCTTACAACCGATTATTCACTTAAATGTACGGTTATCACGTTATCACATTATCATAACATTCTATGAAAATTTATAAATTTAAGCCTATAACACATGCGTGTTATCTGTGAACAATGATATCTCAAATTCTTCAATCAACCTTAAAGAATGGTGTCAAAACTGAATGCTTAAAATCAATCCCAACAAATACCATCCAATCTCCTTTACCTTAAGTCGTCAACTTCCGATATCTAGTCAAATGGCAAAATGTTATAAGTCATTTTTTGTTCTCTTCAAGATGGCAAATTGTAATTAACATTTTGCATGCCATTCTGTGGCTTTCCTCCACTTATTACATTTTTTCATCGTTGATTCCTCATAAATTAACAAGAAAGACTTAAGCGAGGACATTGAAAAGAATTAAATTGAATGTACGAATGAGACTCAAGAATGTAAAAAAACTTTTTTTATTATTATTTTTTTTTTAATTTATGAAAATGTGACTTTTAACATTTAGCCTTGTGGGCACAGACATTAACTTGGAAACCTCACATAAGATTGAAAAAACAAGAAATTTCTCGTCGTTTCCTACTACTCTAACACTTACTAGGCCATAGCTCTGATCCTCCAGTTAATTGCAACAAGCTGATAGAGTTGTAGGTGTCAAGTTTGTTAAGGCGACATCTTAGCATTCTTGAATCAGAAGCGGCGGTGACTCGAATCTGACCTGGTCGGATTGACTTTTGTTTCGTGACGGACTCATGCCAACCAAGTGAGGACGTTGAAGCTCCAATAAACAATCGATGTACTAATGTTAAGCCTACTTGGATATACAGAGTCGTGCTTTGGAGCTCTACTAAGCCATCATACTCCTTTCAAATTTGATCCTTACAATTTAAATTCCATCGTCAAGTCCTCAGTGCTCAATAATGTGTCACAAATTAAAATAATCCATGACGTCCAAAATATTATACCATTCCACATCATATTTGTGTTCATTACTTCCTATTCTATTGGGTTCTTTCTATTCTTTATTATTATTACGAATAGATTGAAAAAATAATGGCTTCATGATCTTCCAACGGAATAAAACATTTTTTTGATGCGTCATATTCTTATTTATTTGTCGTTTTTGATTAAGAAAAACAAGTACGATTTAACTTGTCACGAAACATTTGACATTATCTCATCCTGGTTTATTCTAGCATTAAAGTCACTGAAATATAGCTTCTTAGATACAATTTTTCATTATTGGATTTTTGTTTTCAATAATACAATTGGTTTCCTTGAATAGAATATATTTTTGTTTTATACAAAAAACAACTACTCTATGATCTAAAATTATGGTTAATTTAAAGTGTGACGTTTATGAGGGGGAAGAGGGAGGGGTTAGTGTATTTTCCTAATGCACAACTATAATTTTATTCCTGTTATAACATTCCAAGCGTTGGATTAGATTAGAATATTTTAATTATAATGTGCAGAATTGAATTCAATACGTGATAAGGAAATTTGCAAACAATCTGAGGGGCAGAAGAATTATTCAGCACAAACATAAAGTTGTTAATATATAACCAACGGGTGGAGTTACCTTACGAGAAGCAATGGCTGTATAGTGCCGCAGAAAGCTCCCTTGAGAATGAATGTGGTATAGAGGAAAAACTAATGATAGGAGATAGAAGTCTTACGATAGAATTGAATCCCCATGGCCCTCCAGGGCTGATATTGGCGAAACTCCGTCTTGAGGAAAGCAAAGCAGCAAGGACAATCCTCTTTCAAAGTGGTAATGTAAGATCGATAAAATTGGGAGATTTGCGGTATCAATCACCTCTTCGGATCAGTCTGTGATGGTGCTAATGTTTACCAACTTTTTTGTTTTGTTTTGTTTTTCAAGCCCAAAACCACCTAGCCATTTTTCTTTTTGTCTTGAATAGCATCATTTCGTTGGTTATAAGTTGTCGAAACACGAATTGCAGATGAAACTGGCATTTTTCAAGATTATGCCTCTATAGTTCTTTCTTAAGCGAAGGCTGTATATTCGCATTATAAGTGAATACATTTTGTTTAGAGGATAGAAATTATAATTTTTATTGTCACATTTGATAAAATGGAAATATAGCGACATTCTAAATTCTTATGTCGTTAAAGTAAATTGAAAAAAAAAAAAATGAATGAAAATGTGTGCCATTAAACCGTTCTAATGAACCGTCATAATTTATTTCTGTCAAATCTGAATCCAAGAAATATTTATTTTTCCAAACGATTCAGCATTAACTATTTTGTTTTCAATTTTACTCTCCTCCTGAATTTATTGAAAATAAATGGATTATAAAATGATCTCTAGACGATTAATAAAGCTGAGGAAGTTTTAATGTTTTGAACTTGATTTATGAGTTGATAAAAAACATTTATGTGTTGTTTATTTTGATTCTTTTTGCAATCTAGATAAATATTTTAGATAAATATCATAAACGATAGAGCGTTGATGGAATTGATTTAAAGATGGATGAATGGCCTATGATTTTGTTAAATTGACTCAGTTTTGACATTGGATAGAATGCCGTCAATTTATTTGAAGAATCACAAGTGTCAAAAAACGACTACAGGTTGTTCTACATAAGAAATTGTCCATCTAATCTAGTGGAAGACAGTTTTAACATCCGACAATATGTCATCCAATCTGGCTAAAGACGATAATAGTGCGTGGGAAAGTACCGAAAATATATCAAATAACCCTTTAAATTATCGTGTCATGGCTCTCTGCCAAGAAGGTTATGTCATTGCTCGGCGAAGAGAATACCGACTTGTTTCCTCCCGGGGTCGAATGAGACTGCGAAGAGTCTTAGCTCCCCACGGAACAGTCTATTTATTTATTTTAAAAAAATAAACAAATAATAACAGTAATATATACACTTTGGCGATGATAGAAGCTCCGTGAGGGGCATACCGTCGTTCAATGACGTACTAATATATTTATTGATAAATTAATATTAAAATTAAAAATGTATTTTCTGTAGAATTAGATATATTTTATATTTGGAATAATGTTGCAACTTTTTTAATGATCAATTGAATTAGTTTCCTTTTCCATAGTGCCTTCTCTCAGCTCCCGTAAATTTACCGTATGTCTACGTACCAATTCTAATTAATATTAGTTTAATTATAAATTACTTCATAATTTGCTAATAATTAATTTTTAAACTATACTTACAGTTGAACTACACGAACAATGAAATTTGTATACGGGCAAAGGTATGATCTCTCTCTCTCGAAAAAACAACTGAATAGACAAGTCAATGAAGATGTTTCGGAATTGTTTGACACTATTCATTACAAATTTCTGGTAGGTTGCTAAGGAACTCCTTAAGTTGTTTCTTATTCTGAAACGTTTAACCGTGGAACATACACACTGATTTTTTTTTAGTAAGGTAATGTGTGGTAAGTGCGTAATCGTCTCGTTAAATCCAAATCCTGAAATTCTAAGAACTGCCCTTTTTCGAGAATGAAGTCTAAATACTGATGCATCACAAATCAGCCACAAGAGTTCGTTTAGGTGAAATATAACGAGTTGTAAAGGTATTGATTCCAACCTGTTGATTATATTGGATCTTTCAACTTCTACTGTACAGTATCTTTGTATAGTATATACATAGCTGTACAGTATATATGTATCGCTGTTCATGAGCCACTAGGCCTTATTTTTTAAAACTTGTTTGCGGTAGCTGGAACTTTCAGAAACTTCTTCAAAATACTTTCTGATTTACATTTCTTCTTGATAGTTTTCTAGTTTTTAAGCACTGATCCCCGCAGTCGCTCTGGCATAACATGATAGTAGGGACAGGTGCAGATCTCTGTTGTGGAAGAAGTGCGAGTGGTATACACGTACCCCTACTATCTGCTTTGTAGGGGCAACTAGGGGATTAGAGCAATCTTTTTTCCAATAAATTTATTCAATTATGTTACACATTCCACTTACTTTATTGTCACTGAGTGTAATGTGAATCTCAGACATGCTTTAACTTGTTTTCTTTTCTCGATTATTACATCAGCACAATAATCCTCCGAAAACGTACTATTTTGCATTTGTCCCATAACCACTACAGCTTGAATAATGGGTCTGTCAAATGCCTTGTACGTGCTTACTCCTTAAGGCAGGGACAAGTACGTACTAAGTACTACTAAATTGTATTATCATTCTCATAAAAATGGACTTGGTTGAAACGTGGGCTTGAATGTAATATTTAAACATATTCGTCTATAGAAAGTTTAACAAAAAAGAGAAAAAATCTAACTTTAAAAGTAAAGATTTTTCACAGCCATACAAAGTCGAAGTTCGTAAAATCTAGTGCGCAATGTGTTCCCGCATTACCTTCGTTTTGAAGCAATTCTTCAGTTGATTGATTTTCATGGATTAGTTTCATCGTTTTTTGGAAGGTGGACAAATAACAAGAAGGTCAAGATTGTTTAGTCCCAATTAACTGATGTTTTGACTTTACATCAGCTAGCCTATTTTGATTCCGGTTAGGAATAAAACCGAAACGGAAAATGCCCTAATAAATAAGTTTGAATTATTGCGAATATATATATATATATATATATATATATATTACATATAAATGTTATTTACCTAGTAAGGCTCCAATTAAATTCCTCATGAATAAATCCTTAATTTTCAGCTCGATTTTGGTTAAGCTTGTTTCATTATTCGTCTAGACAACACAGGCAAAGGGTTTGTCAAAGTGTTAGTGTTCTCTTTTATTTATTTTTACTGCTCTATCCTCTATGCTCATTGATTGAAAGAATATAATTTAACATTTGACTATTCTTAAGATTGAAAATTATATTCCAGTTTATATTTTTAGTATGATATTTGTGACTGAATTGATTTAAAAGATATTTCTTTTGTTTAATCAAATATAATCACTTAGGAATTTGATAACATTTTATTTACCTAAACATTGATAAATAAGCTCAATTTCGACATCGTAAGCAGATAAATAATACCTAATTACATGTTTGGTTATCTTTCTGAATATATAAAATGAAGAAAAACTATGCCAGCAGGTTACCAATACCTTAGCTACTGTTGAAAAATCAACAGATTGTGAGTATGTATAAGGCTTAGGAAATAATGTAAACACACTTTTTTTGTAGCTTCTAAAAAAAGAATCTGTTTTATAACTTCATCGGTTTACCAGACTGTACCGTTTATCTTCGGAACGGGCAATAAAGTTTAAGAGCAGGAGTAAAGAATCAAAACTTTTTTTTTTCCAACAATTGAAATTAAATCAGTTTGAATTTGTTTTAAATTGGGATGTCGCCATGTTTTTTTTTTTTTTAAATTATTTTGCTTATCCACTCATTAGAAAAGTCATGAATTTTAGCAACAATTTTTTTTCTAATTAAATTCTCTTTACCATTAGTTGATATTTCATGTAGACTGAATAAATAATTTATCTTGATGATATACGTAATTATTTTAATAAACTATCTACTGATTTATATGACCGAGATGCAATTGATGATAAAAAAGTGAATTCAATATTTCTTCATGAACGATTAATCCAAAAATAATTTTGAAGTTTAGTTTGTAATTTATTTAAAAAACCACAATACCTGATAGCAAAACTTGGTTGTTTTTCTTTTTCGTTACTTTTTAATATTTGATCGAATTTTATAATTTTGAAGAATTTGAAAAGCCATCGGTTTTAGACGAATATGTATGGAGTTGAGTTTGAATTAGCATTGTTAGAGATATTTTAAAGCGAAACTCTCTTCGTTTTTAACATCATAATTTTTATTTAATCAATTGCAAAAATATCTTATATAACTAAATTGATTTGTAATAAATACATATTATTTTAAAATATACGGAAACTTTGAGGAGAACGGTATTACGAAAACCATTTCTATTAAAATACTATATTCATATAAGTAAATATAACTTCCATTTAGTTATATTATATTATATTTATATAATATTATATTTTTTCCCCATTTAAATATTTTGATAATTCTTCAATAAAAATGGAAAAATTATATTGTTACATTGTTATCATCATACTGATTGTATATAATGTAAATTTCAATATTAAAAAAAAAATATTGTACCCATCAGACTATCTTTTTATACCCATCATATATCACAAGTGAAGAGAAAATAAAATAAATAAAAAAATAATATACATGCTGAGACGAAAAAAAGTTTCCATCCTTTCCTCTTTTATCCGATATTAAGGGTGAGCAGTAGAGATATGCATTCCATGTTTGAATCCTGTTGATCATCTACGGGGAGAGTTATCAAGTATGAAATAGCTTTACTTAAATCGCTTCGAGATTTAAGGATTGTTATGAAAATATCTCTTAGAAATGCTAGATCGTTGAATGAAAGCCGCGGAGGAAGAATATTTCCTATATTAAAATATATGCAGTTTCGTTGTCTAAATTTTAGTTATAGCATTTTTATTTTTGTTATATTAATTACCAGTTGATTGGAAACAAGAACAAATAATACATTTTTTTTTGTCCTTCAGTTTATATATAATTAATTATACATCGTTTTAACATTTATTTATAATTATACATATTATCTCATGCAGAACACACTTACAAATACACACTTTAACCAATCGTGCAAAAACACCCACACACACATACTTATAGATATTTTTAAATGGTATGTACATTAAAACTCAGCTTAGAATAAATTAGAATAGCTTAGAATAAGAAATTATAAATCCCTATGATATTCATGATGAGTACGTATTTTTTGTAGTTTCTTTTAAATACAAAAGTGACTATAATTTGTAGGTGATCAGAGGTGCTTCACAGGAGTAGCTATTTTATTGGAAAGGTGTTGCAGACAGTGAACATGTTATATCCTATCGTTTATTGTGTCTCTTGGCAATCTGCCTTCGGGCCTTTGTCCTGCCCGTGGCTTCTCAACAATTTTTATCAACCTACATCAATCCGCTATAATTAAATTAAATCTATCCCCACGTGATGTCGTATCGTACTCACTGTTGACAGTTGGTGATATTTAAACAATTTCCCTCTTTGAGTGATAACTCCGAAAATAAATAAAGCCAATGAGAAGTAAAACTGTGTATAGCATGAGATATTCAATAGTTGCCTAATGTTTGTGTGTCTGTTTTTATTTTAAGAATGTTTCGATTCAGTATCCTACACTAGTCTAGAAGTTAAGCGCCGTCACCGGATCCATGAACTGAGATAAGTAAATAAAAATAGAACGGAGATGAGATTTATTTTTAAAGTTTTCAAAAGTATTTTGTTTATCGTGAGTTAAGAAAGCACTAACGAAATTTTTAAAAGCAAGCGTACTATAACCAAGATAAACAAATCTCATGCTGACCTTCAAATGGAAAATATTTACCTTAATATCCTTGAAATAGAGTTAGCAATATGACTGAACACTATTTACATTCCACTAAGTCCTCAAGCAATTATACTAGAGAGTGTAGACACCTGAAATTTAATATTTTTTTTTTCGAAAAAAAATACAAGAGTTGTCGTTCGGTGCGGACTGCGTATACTGAATTAATGGGAGTCACTAGATAGGTATATAGTGAGTAAATATGTATATGTACTCACCATGTACAAGGGTGCCCAGGGTTAGGTGGGGGGACGGTGTGCCCTGCCTTGTTCTAGCTTAGACTGTTGGCCCGGCGGGCGGCCGTTCCTCGCAGCTCGCGCAGGTCATCATCGCTCCCTCCCTCCTCATCCCTCTCCCTCCCTCCCTATTCCTATCCCTCCCTCCCTCCATCCTCCCTCACCCTCTTTACCCCTTTTTGCATCGCATTTTCTACTCGAACCTCGCTCTATCCTCGTCCTCTCGCCTCTTCTCTTATTAATGATTTCAATTACATTTCCCCTTTAGCCATCCTCTATGTCACCTTTACGTCTAATGTACTATCTCTCTTTTTTTATATACATCTTCTCAGACAAAAGATTTTCAAGTGACACAATAGCTGAACTTTAATATTCTTGTATTTCATGGGATTTAACATGAACTTTGAACTTCCAAGAGTCAAGCTAGACTATTTAATTAAAAAAAATTCTAATAAACTATATTGGTACCAACCTACAGCAAGAGATTTTTCTTGCAAAACTTGTATGCTGACTCATGATAAGAATACAATACTTTCATTATAGCTTTATAAAACCTATCAAGCATTTTTCCACAGAGAATATAAATATACATACAGTGGAATAACGAAAACAAAGAAACAAAAGTAATGTTTTTTTGCCGAATTTCGGAATTTACACCTAACGTTAGGATTGCTCTAACTTCTCAACCGTTGAAGATAAAATTAATATGAATCTGAATGCTGGCCAATCTCGCCAATTCGAGAGGCGGATCGTTAGAAGAATTTTTGGACTAGTCTTCAGCGATAATACTTGGCGATTGAGAACAAATGCCGAAATAGCAAGCCTGTTTAATAACATAAATGTCGTCAAATACATAAAGATTGGAAGGTTTCGCTGGGCGGGGCATGTTGCTAGAATAAAAGACGATGAGATCCTCAAGAAAATTCTGGAAGAAAAGCTACATGCCAAGAGGAGAATCGGCAGATCCAGACTGATGAAGTGGCAGAGAATACGTTGTCCATCTTAGGAGTAAGGAACTGGAAAGCAGCAAAAATGTACCGAGATGACTGGCGGTTGATGCTACTGGAGGCCCCGACTCACCACGAGTTTTTGTGCCGGAAGAAGAAGAAAGATAAAATTGTAAACTATTATGAATTCTTAAAGAAATGTTAATGTTCTACAACTTCTTTTTTATTCCATTTTTCGTAGGACGAATTGTGAGACAATTTTTTTTTTTTTTTTTTTTTCAAAATTGGGGAATTTTGATGGTGGATGTCTCGGACACTATGAAAAAATGAATGGAGTCGATCTTTATGGCATATTTTGTATACAAATGTCTCATCGCTAGGACGAATAATTTCCAAGATATCAGCTAAAAACAAAAAAAAAAAAGGATCTTCAAACTGCAACCCTACCTGAACAGGACACTCTAATGAATAACTGCACCAAAATCCAGATTTATATGTTTTATTTTTTTCGTTTGTTGCTTGGACTATTAGGAGAGCTAGAACTAGATCATAAATAATTCATTACTTCAATGAAGGGTTTGACCCATTACATTTTATATCTTTTGAGGTAATATTTAATATAAGTTGTGACAGTTGATGAACAGGTGAAAGCAATTGTATGAAAATAATTGGGTGAGCATTGTCACTTTTAAGGGGAATTTAGATAATTTAACTAGATTGTTATTGAGCATTGTTAGATTCAAAATGCTTTCTTGAGCATGCAAAGATGCTTTCTGCTGTTATTGAATGGATACTTGATATCTAATATAAGATATAATAAGCATGAGATATCTAACATTAATCGATGCCCTTTCACACTAATTTATCATAGTTCGTTAAGTTAAAAATAGCGCATGAAAAATCAGTTATTCAATTTTTCAAAAACATATTTTATCAAAGAGTTTCAATAAAAAATTCGGAAATACTGTGAACCCAGGATTTGAATTATGATCAACTATTTCCTTCTAATTAAAAGATTAACGCCTGAACAATGTTATTGCTTCTGGTAATTGATGGATGGTACGGCTATTTCTCATCCATCATCAATCATTGAGTCTACCATCATTCACCTATGCCAGGTCTACGCTATTGGGCTCTCATCAAAGCATTGCTTTTAGAACTTTCCCTTCGAAACTGACGTATTCACTGAGAAAACAATATATTAAAAAAAATAATATTATTATTGGTCTATCAAAATAAGTAAAAAAGTATAATACTATTCAGTGTGACTGTATATTTTGAAAACTTTGAACAATGAAACAGCAGAAGAGCCATATCGGCTTTATCAGACACATTAATAGTGGATATGGACCTTCAAATAAGAGAGGATGCTTATGTTACTGGCAAAGACCTTGCTAAGAAATCAAAGGAATTTGTAACTTTATAGACAATATCTATACTCATGATCTGTACTAGCACAAAGAGTAGAATAGAAAATGCAATCTGAGGTATTTTCTAAGTATCTATAATTTAAATAACTCGCTACCGATTTACTAAAAAGGTTTTAGGAAAAGACGTTAAAACCAACAAAATCATATTGAAATCCTCATTGAAGGATGTGATACTTTTTCGTCGTTCTGCGGAATGCTATTGACTGTGAGAGCACAGTAAGATATCTAGAAACAAGGAATCCAGACATCCACACTTATCAGTTACTTGCAGATTAATTACATGCAAATATTGAAGTAAGTATTAAAAAAATTGCTTATACACTAACAGAAGTGGATTTGTTGTACCGCTACCCACAGGCATAGCAAATAATGCCTTCCCCTCCAGCCGCTACTATCTCCTATCGTTTCTATGTCTCTCTCTCTCTTTCCCTTTCCCTTCAACCATTTTATGTCAATGGTTATGTGTCTTATGTTATTATGATGAATTATATGTTAGACACTTATGTGTCTTTGATTGAGCTGTTTTTATTATTACAAATAAAATAATTTCACTCAAATTTTGCCGCTCTCCCAAAATTATCGTCCCAATAAAAAATGTTGCAGGAATAAATATTCAACAAATCGTACTGATCTTATAACAATTATGAAAATATAATAGATCCCAGATAAGCACTGTCACAAGCTTCACTAATATTATAACATAACTTGAAAAACATAAAACAAATGTTCGAAAAATTGAAAATAAAATTTTTTCGTGACAGTTCAATCAGATAACATGACACCATCCCCTTGCTTATATTGACAATTAATTGATTGAACTGAAGCAGAACAAATAACTAATTCGGAGTTAAATTTGTCTGGATATAGACACGAGGCCTACATGTCAGGGAAAAAAAGATACGGTGTAATATACACAAAGTACCTGAACATTAAAGCTACAGTTAAGATTGCTGTGCCCAACATTACACCTACATTCTGAATTATCATTTAAACAGAAACTTAATATTAATTTAAACTTAATATTAAGAAACTTAATTCCACTATTTACTAACACATACCAGACCGAAAAATGTTCTTACTAAAAATACACACCATTGTAAATCTCCAAGGCCTATTCCAGTTCAAATCAACCAATAAATAATATAGAACTTGATTTTTCAGAATTCAATAATTTTTTGTACATATGCAGTACCATCAGTTAGGATAATAAATGCTAAACTTCAGATTTTTCTCATTATTAGTATTTGAGTTATAAATAAAAAAATCTACTATTGTTAGTTTTTTGTTTATACATAAAGTGAAAATGTAATGTTGTTTCTATAATTTTTAGAAGAGTTTGCACTGAAGATGGGGAAATACCCCGAAGAGTTGATAAAGTTGTTAATGTTATTTATTGTTAATAAAAATATGATAATCATTTTTAATAAAAAAAATCTGTACCACTACAACCCATGAAGGGTCATGGGTTCAGTAGTTGGTAAGTACCGTACTGTTTCTAAGGCAACGGTTGGGCAAGGAGGTGATTTGCCCGAGATCACGCTCAACCGCCAGGTTTTTTCCCCAATTAAGGGTACCCAGTTTATAGAGAGGCTGGGTGAGCTCCAGAAGAATCTCCCGAACCCACAGGGTCGATACACGACTGAAAACAGATTATGTCATATGAATGTATGTGTTAAATATCATGGCGTTTTTTTAGTTCTATTATAAAAAAAATAAAACCTTACATTTTTATGAAAAGTTTTTTCAAACTGGTATAAAGATACAATGTATACATCATATTTACAATTAAATTTACATTGTTAAAAGTCATTATACAAACTGTTTTTAGTTATTTACCATACCCGACATTATTCTTAAGACATTAATTGGTGAATGAGCTTCCAAAATACTTTTTTTTGATTGACAACACATTGAGATACCATTGATATGTACATTCTTATATCTATATTAAACATATAAATTAAAAAACAAAGCAAAGTGATTTATTTTGTTTTTTAAACCCAAAATCGAAATATGAACTTTTATATTTATAATGTATGTATAAAAATAAAATAAAATAAGTTTCACACATGTTGAAAAATCTTGAGTCTAAAGTTATTTTTTATTGGTTGATTTGATGTGGAATGGCCCTTAGACGTGTATAGAAAACAACCCCGTCGAATAAAACCTTAAATTTTAAATACTTTTACTTTATACTTAATTATTCGGACTCACAATTCACACACAACCGGTACATTATTAAGGTTGAAAAGAAGTTAAATCGCTTCATGCTAAAAGGAGTTTTGTCTGACTATTTTCATATTGACAAAACACCGTTTAGCATAAAGCGATTCAGTTGGATTTCTCGGTCTAACAATATAGGTAATATTTAGTTATAACATTTACTCTGAATTAATTATAAAAATGCTCTTAATATCTGTGTGCGAAGCAAATCAAAGTCTTTGTGTGAATCTGGACAATATCCTTCTTAGAAATATGCTATTGGTCTGTGCTAAGTAAGGGCTGAGAGGAGGTACCACTAAGTGTAGTATAGTAATAGGGGATTGTTGTAGCTCTGTTTCTCCTATTAGCATTTGATAATTACCTGTTAGTCTAAACCTCAATCTATGATAGATCCATTACAGCTAGTATAATTTCTCCCAAGTATCCCTCTATATCCGGTGAAAAATCATGTTAGCTTTATTTATTTGAATTAGCCAAAATTTTAATCGCCTAATGAAGGTTATGGTCAGAGTCAGAATTACTGTCAATCAGAAATTCGTTTTGCCTTCTCAAAATAAAATAAAATCGTATTCATGAACAGGTAATAATGCACCTGATACCAAAAGGCATTTAAAATAAAACAAACAAAAACTAAACTACTTTTGATGAATAAGTATTTGTGGTTATATAGCACATTAAAGAAAACTACAACTAGGTCGAATAAATATTAGTGGAATGAATAATTAATAAAATAAATGAATAAGTCTTAGTTACCTGATTTAATTAGTTAAACACTGTTACCTCCCGGAAAATTAGGCCAACTTTCTCAGATATACCCGTATATTCTCAATAAAATTCATGCTTTTACACAGTACTGATTACACTTTAAGATTGCGTGTAATAATGACACGTAGTTCCTTTACTTTTACTGAGGAAATACGTCAAATCTTCGAGGACAGTTAGTTCATCTCTCCACACAAAGTAGTTCCAGGTTAGTGTGTATTAATCACATTAATACATTATTTTGGTCTCCTATTTTTTCATAATGCATATTCGTTGTTTTAGTTTATTGAAGAACAGTGGTTCATCAATACTTTCAAATAGAAACCAGGCAATGGCCTTCCTATGTTCTATTTTTCATTATAAGTCTACTTCATTGGAGCTCATGTGTTAATAGATGCATCACAATTTTTTTTTTTTCAAAATAGATTTCTCAGTATAACGTTTAGGTCGAATCTCTGCTAATATTGTTTTAATTCCATAATTCAATGTTAAAAATCATGTTTTAATCGTGATGCTCTGGTTGAAAAATGCCAAGTAAATAGTTTTTTAGGCAACATGATTTAGAATTAATTTTCTAGACTGTTGAATACAAATAGAATAAAACAAAAAGAAAAAAAAAACAAATAGAATAAAATCCATGCTTATAGAGACTTATTGATCCTAAAGATCCATTTAAACTTTTTCTGTAACCCTTATAAAACTCTTTGTAATCTAGCTAGTTTTAAGAATCGTTTTGTCTTTGCAAGTTTAGTAGAGAACACTCAATCAGGATATTTTATAACCTGCATTGCGAATGATGGTGGCATTTGGTAGATGCATCACCCTTGTTCTCGGCCCCGAGAGGAGAAAAGAGTTCCCTAGAGAAGTTAAGTTATATGCGTCCTCGGGCTGTGTTGAGGCTGTAAATATTGTGGCTCTAATGTATCAGAAGAACGCTTCTTTGACATTCACCTTAGCAGAGAATTGCCTCGAAGGTCAGAGAAGCATAACGGAAGAAAGAAAAACAGTAACATTCATGCAAATATATGAAATATATGGTATCCTGAACTCAAGAAGAAAAAAATTCCTAAAAATGTTGATAAGATCTCCATTATGATATAATGATATAATGTGCCAAATTTGAAAACTCGATACTGAGGCGTCAATATAAAATCTTCAAGCTATTCAGTAATTAACAATTTTGTTTTGCTTATAAAACTCTATTTTGGTAGTAACAAACATCAGGTCATTATATATACAATTTAACAACAAATTCAGAATCCACTTTGTTCCATTAATCCAAGAGCTGTCTACGGACACACGACGACGTTTACTTTCAAGAAGACGGTATGTAAGGGATATCCCAAATTGTAATTGGACATCAAATATTAATTTGTTTCGGAAAGGTATCGTTGGCTTTTCTCTTCCTTCGTGGCATTTTATTTGACATTATATCACATTCCATGATTGTAAAAACATATTTAGTGTTGTGAGTTTAATAAATAAAGTGAAAAAAATAAAAACAAATCATCTAGGAAACACTTTTAAACACAAGACTTAAGAAGGCATGGATTTAATTTTTTTTTTTTAAATCCTTGTCTGTTTCATTGTTTATTTTAAACAACACAAGGTGTTTGATAAAATTCTATGATGAAATAAATCCTTAGAATTTATTTTATATAGTATTTTTTGACTTTCCAATCACACCCTTAACAACGAAGGTCTGAAAGAAGAGTTAGTTACATTAAGTATTCTGTTCTCCTTGCTACATACAACTGCTACATAGGACTCTATAGATTTTTCTATGAAAATTTGATAGTAATTTTAAAATGTATTGTATATTAAATAAAAAAATGGTCAATTTGTTAGGATATTAATGGAAGATTCTACATATGAAGCCTACACATGTTGCCTCCCTTTTTCTTCAGTATGTGTGTAAATGCCTAGGAATGAGGTACTGTCTCAAGTTGATGTGTCTTTGGGCTATGGATATGAGATGAGCTGCGTTTTATTTTTATTTATATGATCTTTTTTTATTATTTTAATTTTTTTTTCTTCTCGAGGCTCGGTGTGAGAAACCCTCCATTTATATCGTAACATTTACTTATGTATCTTTTTGATTTTTTTGTCCTTCTATATTAATAGTAAATTAGTTTAGTTTCTAGCGTTTCCTCCCTTTTGATTATGTGCTGCGAATGTGCTGTTTTCAGAATCTCTTTGATTTGCTGTTTGTGAACTTGGATATCTTTTCTTACTCGATGTCATCACACTGTGCTTTAGGATGGATCTAAATAGTTCTTTCCGCTGGTGATTGGTAGGATGGAGGTCAGTTCTCCAATTTAGTGTTCGTATGACGACCTAGTTAAGTAAACTGAGATAGTGACTCTGTCATTATCTTTCTCTGCCTCTGCGGCTGGGAACCGTCATGCATAACAAGCAAATGACATGATATAATCTTGAAGGATGGCAGTGATGAACTGTGGTTCGCTTAGAGCTACACTCCTAAATAGTTGGGGCTGGTCTCCACTCTGAAGTTGCGATTCCTCAGATCGTTCTGATCCTAAAGATATCTTAATTCTCTCAAATCTTCCAGTGGCTATGGCCTTCTCCATATTCAAACCAACAATACGCAAAGTGGTATGAGGTCATTATTTTCGTTTACCAAAATTGAAATTCTCCATAGAAGTCTTTCCTCTAGATGCTATCTTCTTTTATTTCCTTAAGTCTAGTTTCCATGTATCAAAAATAAATTAGTAGATCCAATGAACATTTTATTGATATTATCGATAAAGATAAATGTATAATTAATTTATTTCTTGATTAAAGTAAATTAAAGATTAATTAATTAAAAATTAATTAAGTTAATGATTAATTATTAATTAATTTAAGATTTAAATTGATTAATTAAAAGATTAATAATTAATTAATCAGAATAAGTAATTAATAATAAGTAATTAGATAAAAGAATAAGTAATACTCTTAAAAAAAAGACCATTTAGTTAAGATACAAACTATCAATCACTAGATACAGGCAGGCTTGGAGAGTTTCCAAAAACATAAAGCGATCTAGATTTGTACAAGCATCAAACAAAACGAAGGTGATTTTTCTTGTCTAACTTAATCAAAATTTCCATGAAAACAGAATTATGAGTTTTCTATTTTAGAAAACAAATATTGAACTCCATTTTGATTTAACATATTATTACTAAACCAACTTAATCTGATTTCGTATCTGGATTCTCTTCCTCCTTTTAATTTTTATATTACTGATTTCATTGAAATCAATTGTGGCTTGACTAAATGATGGAAATGCGTCTATTTGTCTAGTGGAATCATGATATATCTTTCTCCTAAACTACAGTCTTGAAGAAATTTTAATGGTATGTGGTGATTAGTTGAGAGTTATGAGGATCGTAGGTAGTCCAATCAAAGAAAATAAATAAAAAACCAGTTTTGCCGTTTTGTTATGAAGATGAACTTTATAGTTTTTGTTAAAATATTATTTAATTTAAACTAGACGAAATATTATTTCTAAAAATAAAGAGTTTTCATGGTTTTCTTTGTTAAAATATGCACATATTTTTACTACATTTTATATTTAGCTGTTCTTGAAATGACGTTTCGAGAATGCAATATCCAATCTTCACTCTTTCATCATAAAAAAGTTCACTTTTATTACTCTATCAAAACTGTATTACTTTTACTATTTTACTTTATATAAAATATGTTTAATATAGGATACGAAAATTTAGAATCTTCCGTGCTATGGTTTTATTCATAGCTCATTTATATCAAATTTTAATTTATATTGTTCAAATAAAAATATTTTTATTAATCATTCAACTACCTACTCTGTTAACTACCTATAAAATCATTAGATGACAACATAGAAAATTGAAAACAAATATATAATAGCAATTTTTTACTTCTGATTCTGTATAACTTTTTATAATAACTTATAACTTTTTCTCTAAACTGAAATCATTCTTTGGGTCATTATGAGCATTGAAAAACAATTAAACCGATAGAAAATATTGTAGTATTTATGGGTATGGGTCCATTCTCACATGAAGCGACGAGTTTGAATTTGTATTTTAATAAAATAAAAAATACTCCAAACAGTCTGAAAAAAATTAATATACTCAGTTAATGATTAAATGAATATTCATGCCCCTGCGAACAAGAGGATCATTTATTTTTAAGATAAAAAATAAAAATGAACACTTCTAGGAAGGTGGATGATGAGGTATCTGGGAGAACGGTTCTTTTTACAACCAAATCGTCATTCCTCGTCCTCTATCCTTATCACACATGATCCATGGAATATTTCGATTAAATTTTGATATATACTTTGTAAAAAAATGTGTGAACATTCTATTATATGATTTTTTGATCATACGTGACTTCAAACATAAAATATAAAAAAAAATTTTGGGAAGGGAGGGAGCGGTTATAATTTATGTTTTCTTGGTCGATTACAAAGGTTAATTATTGAAAATAATACACGAAAAAACATGGCAATCAAACACTGGGGTCATGCTTGCTGTAATTCTGGTGGAAATCTACTATGGTTTATTGATGCATCTGAACAATATCACTTAAATAATTGAGTAATTGAACTCAAATAACTGACACAGCAGTTGATTATCACTCTTCTATCATTTAAATATGTAATTTTTGTTAACGCTTCTTAGCATCATCGCGCTAAGAACGCCTATTACGCTTCTGTTATAGATGAGAGACTTTACCTGATTTTGTTTATTTAAATGAGTTCAACTTAAAAAAAAAAAAAAAAAAATCATTTTCTGGATAAACATATCAATATCTTGATTTTCGTAAGGAATTTTTATTTTTTAATTGTGTCATTACATTGTATTTTTTTATGTTTATGAAACTTTGGTCGTCAGTTTTGTGAAAAGATAAATATGAAAATCACAAATTGTCTCCAGCAAATATAGTGGCTGATACAAATGATTTAAATTGTAAATTTCAAAGCTTTTATAAGAAATTTTGGAATGATACTTATGAAAATGTTTTAGCAAAACACATTATTTCTGTTTTTGAAAATTTAAATAAAATCCAATTAGTGAAATATAGAATAACAAAAAAAAAATCTGATGTGGACAAAACATGACTTCCTTGTACGCCTATTAAACTATAAATCGATGGCTCAAAAAGTGATCCTGAATTTGGTTACTAGTTTCCGAAGATTGCAGTATCTCAAAAACGACACTCGGCGTCACGACATCCATCTATTGGCACACACACGCACACAAATGGGGAGGAAAACCAATATTTTACACTCAATTTTAACAATTAAAACAAGTAATAAAAATGTTTAATTGGAGTGGAAACCAAATAGCGTTTGTAACCTTTATTACCGAAACATATGATTTATGTATTTAATTTAAATATAATTTTTGATATAAGCTTATTATGACCTTCAAGTAAAGTACCATTTTCGGCTCACCAATTTTAATTAAAATATTGTAAATACATTCATATCGATACAAAAGTCCTATTTACCAAATTTGAGATGTTTTACATAATATTTTAAAATATTTTATGATGAAAGTCTAATATGACCTTCAAGTAAAGTACCGCTTCCGGTTTTTCAATTTAGACCAAAATCTAGTATGTTATTTAAATCAATGTATAAGTTATAAATACTAAATTTGAGAAGTTTTGCAGAGTATTTTAATATAATTTTTTATGGAAATCAATTATGACCTTCAAGTAAAGTATCATTTCCGACCAAAAAGGGAGGTTCACAGATTTTACAACAATCTTAAATACAAAATTTCAACTTTCTACTGCTAACCGTTTTTGAGTTATGCGAAATACGAACGAACGTACGTACGAACGTATGTACGTACAGACGCCACGACGAAACTAGTCAAAATGGATATTTCCGTTGGAATCTGAAAACCGAAAAATTTCGCGATTACAATACTTCCTTTACTTCGTACAAGGAAGTAAAAAGATTGAAATGGATCATCACTGGAATTAACAGATCGGGTTTACAGGTACGGGACACTGATCAACATTTCTATATGTTGTTTTTTTTACATTCCGATTCCCTCCCTTTTTGGCTACAGTGTCAATGGCTTAGTATAAAATAAACTTAATTTTCTTCGAACATGGCGAAATATTCCATGAAGCCCTCCCGGCGGAAAAATAAGATGGTAGCTCTTCAGGATATGATTACAAAAGGGAAGAGAGAGTTAAGTGTATTTGAGATGGAGGGGAATCCACTCGGTATAACGAAATTGATAGGAAGAGCTACAAAAATTTATTCTTCCCTGAAATAAATAAAAAGGTAGAACTTTATTTTATTACTTTTGGTAAAAAAATATCTGAATATAATACAAGATAAATGATTATCATACTCATTGTCAACATGTTATTCTATAATTTAGGTAGTTCTTTTAAATCTAAATATTACCTACTTCACAGTTGGCACACATGATAAAAATTATTTAAATGTTTTTATGTTAAACAATTACAAGTTTCATCTACAGGTTTAGAAATTGTAATATTCGTTTGTTAATATCGCTCTAAATTTGAGATTATCTATTTTATAAATACGAGTAATAATGAATGTGGGTAGGGGGGATAAGTTTGCTTACTTTTACAATTACATTAAAGAAAAAAAAAAAGATGTTTTTTCATCACACTATCTAACGTTTCGGCCAAAGTTTATAAGCCATCTTCAAGGCTAGATTAGGTAGAGAAGGCAACGTGTCACAGCAACTAAAATTCACTTTATTCGTTAAGCAGACCAAGGTCTGTTATAATTGTCATATGGGTTTGAACTAAAATGCCTTAATTCATTGGCCAAGTGAGTAGCATAGGATCAAAATAAACAATCTCCACTTTTTCACGAAATATATTTAACTTAGCTATTTGAATAGATTTTTCGCTAGGTTTAGGATCAAAGCGAACATTTTCTTTAGTTGGTTTGATTAATCCAGATTTAATAAATCCTTATGAAAATGTTCCTTTAAGCAATTTAGAAATCAAGGAAGTAGAAAATCTTTTAGCCAAACTTTTTGGATGCCATTGGTGCAATATTAATTCATTGGTATACTATTTCAAAGTTATTCCTAATGTTATTGTGGTTGAGGACATCAGATAAATTGTGAATAAACAGATAAATCCACAAATTTGATAGTTTGATTAACTCAATAAATTGTTATTAGTTGTAGTTGTTCATTAGAATTAAGGCCTACTTAAATTGTTCAAGATTTGAGGTTTTCATTACAAGTTTTATGTTGAATCTAGTTTTTTCTTTTTGTCAAAATATTCAGTTAATTTTCCAACTTGCATAAAAAGCACTTTACATTTTTCAATTTATTTGAATAGTTTTTAAATTGACATATTTTAGTAATAGGCCAACTAATTATTCCTTCTTTTTTATTTTCAATAATCTAGTAAATATTTTTGGTTCAATAAAACTATTTTTATTGTTTTTTAATACAGAACTTTCAATGATTAGAAGAAAAGACTTATTTTTGCTTTTTTTTTGTGAAAAATTCATGATCAAATGGTAATCAAATAAAATGGTCTCCATTTGTTCTTGGGTCAAAACCAACAATTTTTAATTTTGTAGATCAAAACATACAATCTCCATATAAATATCCTAAATTTATCTAATATTATTCAAAATTAAAGTTACAGTAGTTTTATTAAAATGGTGTTTAGGGAATCAATTGTCAATCCACTGAAATTATACATAATTAACATCATATTATTAATTAATTAACAACGATTGATTTTTTTTTTAAATATTAAATATTTCCTCCACAAAAAACAGTTTTTTTTTTGTAGATTATTCTGCAGGGAGAGCTTTGTCACTGGAGGTTTATGCTGTCCAATGCAAGTGAATAGTTTTACACAAGATAAGTGGTTTGCTACAATTCAAACCATTTACGATTACATTTTTCTCCTTCTTTAACATATACTGTAGTAGCAATAGTTTGTTATAATTATTTTTTTATGTGAAAGTATATTCAAATAAAAAATCAATATTGCAGTCAAATATATGTATTACTCAGCTTGGTTAAATGCTGTAATGTACGCATGCATTGAGTATAACATGTACTAAAAATACGATACGTCACGAATCAACACCTTTAATGAGATTTTTATGCATTCCTTCGAGATCCTTCTTTCATGATATGCTTTTCTAGTCACATTTATATATATTGTGCCATAGTGTTTGCTTATTGAGTCGATTGGTTCTGATGTAAATAAAATAATAACGATAAAAAAAATATAAAAGTGATTGATTGTTCCAATGTCTGATCGTACATTTATCCATTTAAGAAAGGAAACTTATAATATCCTGTTTCATGGTAACAGAAATGCTCTAATAACTTGAACTTGCCTGTTTTATATAAATGAATTAAAAGTGATTTTTATTCTCAATGTTAATGATATAATATTATAGATGTAAAAAAAGTAGTTACTATATTGCTCACCATTTATTAGTTTTATCTCATTCTTATTACTTTACTTTTTCAGTAAATTAAAAAAAAAATTGTTATAACAAAGCATATTTGAGGAGTTTTCTATTTCTTATCAATATATCCACTTTTCATGCAAATTGAGTTTTTGGCGGATTAAAACTCTACATTCAAAACTTCATTTTTTCCTATCAAATAGGGGTTCAAAATCATCATTTTCAATCAAAACTGAACATATCTACATGAAATTTACCCTTACTAATTTTCACATTTTCTTTCAAAATTTGATATATCTACAACACCCTCCTGGCCACTTAATGCCCTTTTCTTTCAAAATTTCACATATCCAAAAATAAGTTATTAATTTAAAATTTGAATATTTTTTAAATAAATTAAAAGTCAAAACCAATTAAAATATAAAAAATTATCACTTATAGCCGAACTTATGGGTGGACCTCAGAAAAAAATTATGTCCCTTGTAGGTGATTATCAAGTTTTTATTATTTTTGTTAAGATATCTTATAGTTATATCTTTATATTTATTTATCCTCACCAATTCCCCTTACTGAGCTGTGAAGCGCCTCGCAAAACAGAGACGATACACTAACCTTTGATCAGCAGTGCGTAACTCTGATGTGAGAACACTTCAAGTCGCTTGGAAGGGAGCGTTCGTTACATCTATTTGGCTATCTCGAGGCTTCATTCCGCGCGAGGTTGCTTTTACCTAGGAAGTTCGGATCTATGGATTAGTTGCGGTCGTCACAACCAACCAAACTTTGTCTGCCGTGATAGGGTTAGTTACAAAAAAAGAATACGAATATGCCTAGGTTTTCATGTACTGTAGTTATGCAACAGATTCGATATTTTTGGAAAATCCTCGCATCTCTCACGAAGATTTTCTTGTTAGAAATATGTTGGAAATATAATGGGAAAGTGCGACGCTATTAATCTACTAAACTGTTCTTTGCCATAAGCTGCATGTTGGAATCATTAACTCTTATCTGACATCCGAATTACACCCGTTGCGGATCCTGATGCTCTCATTGGCACCGCTGACCGGCTACCGAAGAACGACAATAGATCCTACCGAGCTAGAGATAAATAAAACGAACGAAGCTGATTGAATAGGCAGTATTGGAGTGGTGTTAATAGAGAGTAAAAAGGCGAGGGTGAAACAGTGGACAGGGCTATCAGGAGCCGGCAGGCCGAACTGGGGACAGCCGATAGGGACGCCTTTGTCCCGGGACCAATATGGGGACCGGTTTTAATTCAGGCCCTTGTATACAGCCCTTGACACTTCCTTATCTACCTTGGACCTCTCTCGCTTAGTCGTCATCTGGTCAACTGACATTCGCCGCCTTTCTCCACCCATCGGAGCTGATGAACTGATCAATGCTACACCATACCCTGCAATCAATGTTTCAATACCTGTTTATTAAATAAAACTTATTGGTGCAAGACAAATTACACTACTTATGCACTTACACTTATTGATGCAGTACATTCTTCCTCAACTTCATGTATTATTTTTTTTTTTTTTTTTAACTGCATTTCTTTATTCGCACCTGCCACAGTTGAGAGTGACAATCAGCAAATATGAGGATACAATAAGATAGTCATGGTATGTTAGGCATGTGCAGAAGTTTCCTCACTCAGTTTTTTTCAGTCATCTAGGGGAACTATCAGGCATGTTGATTGTGGCAATGAATATGTTGATATGCTTGTAATTTGTCATCTAACCGTTTTTAGGAAGTTCATAAGTTCATTAGGGATATCTTTTTTGCATAAATTTACGGTATAGAATTTAATATTTTCCTCTAGAAACTATTTATGATTTGATTTTATGTTGTATTACAATTGAGGCGACAGATTTTCATCGGATTCAGTTTTGACCGTTCCGAATAAGAAAAAAAGAAGTTTCAATTATGACTTGGAACATTTGGAAACACATGGTAAAAAGTATAGTAAAACATATTTAAAAAAATAATTACTTTATTTGTTTTTTTTAAAGTTAGCTTCACTTCTTTGAAATTAAATTAGGTAATTTTGGAATTATTCTGTTATTATTAAATAACGATCACTGAAAGCACGAATACCAGCATATTCCTGGTTGAATAAAATGATTTTGCAGGTTGATTTTGTTCTTTAGAAATGCTGCGTTAAGAAAAAGAGTTTATGTCGTCGAGTTACGCAATAAAGAACAGTTTGAATAATCTATTCTCGTTTACAATCTTTTAAAGAAGAATTGAGGGAACATTACCAAACCCTGTAGAGTTCTCAGTTATACTTAGACTGTGATACCTGGCCCGAAATTAGAGATGGCGGCATCCTCATGAATTTTTCTCACCTAGGGTAAAACAATTTTATATATATAAATTGTTTTTGTACCGAATTTAAACATCTCAATATAGTAGTAAAAAATTATTATATATTATATAATTGGATTGATCACTTCAATTGTTACTATTCCATAAAATGTTCTATACAAACTGAGTGGTCATTATTTTAAATAAACACCAGAGCAACAAGATATAATATAGCTTTTCCTTTGGAAACGGATAAAAAAAAACACATCAATAAACTTATTACGGTTCTAAATTTCATAAAAATATATTATCTTTCGAACTTCTTTTTCCTCTTTATTAATTTTATCAAAGACGTTTCGGACAGAATTAGTCCATTTTCAATTCTAAAAACCTAATGTACAAAAAAACTTAAAGGGCCTTAATAAATATTATATAATAAATATTTTTTTGATATTCTAATAACTACTTTTTAATCAGATAAATATTAATATAAATATCACTATCATCATTAAAAACAATCGTGTAACACCACCATTGGTAAAATAATTGATAAATAGTCAAATGAAAATTTATAATTAAAAGTTATTTTATAATATACCTGCATCATGTTTTCTTACTTTTTCATTATCTGATTCAAACCTGGATTATTGTCATTACTATTTCTAATATGAATAATTAATTTCAAGTGGCCTGTAAATATTAAGTTCTGAGTTTATTTTACAATAATTAATGCAACAATTATGTCCTAAAACTATTTGTAAATGAAGGAATGAATTATCTAAGTATAAGCCTCAGTTCGCATTGCTTCTCTTTGTGAAACTGAACTGTGGACTGTTGCTAATCACTGTTGTATTTACACTTTGTTGTAAATATAAAATGTTAATTTTATTGATAATGTCCATATACTGTTGACCAATGCCTTTTATATCCATCTTAAAATTTACCGCATTTTTTATATTTTTGGTAATATATATATATATATATATATATATATATATATATATATATATTCTATAAATTTTCTACTTTTATTGTCATCTCCTATATTTAAAATATTGGCATTAATCAAATCAACTGTTGACGATACTTTGCCATACCAAGCCTATGCTGTTGCATTTCTATTTTTGTGATTTTTTACATAATTTTTATGTTAATTAATTCTAGTGTTTAGATTTTGTTATACTCACATGATATTGATACATATGATATTGATCCGAAAATTGATTTTGTAAATCACGTTTTGTTTATTATTCTTATCTATTTTATCTTTTGTGTATGTGATCAAATTTAAATAACTTCATTTGTTACTATTTAATAAAATGCTCTATACAAACTGAGTGACCATTATTTTAAATAAAAACTCGAGCAACAAGATATAACATAGTTTTTCCTTTTGAAACGTAGAAAATACACATCAATAAACGTTTATTTCTACTTTACTTTAAACTTTGAAATAAGAATGCAAAAGAATAATATTGATGATTGTTATTCATTCCGAGTCTCTTAACATTCATAACTGCCTGCGATATCTTAAATCAATACGCTCTTAGGAATACTAATAGCCTACATTTTTTATATTTAGACAAATCAAATCGAAGTAAAGTTTTTTTTTCTTATCCTCCGTTTATCCGAAGTAAAGCAAGTATAATTCTGATGTATAACAATCGTTTTTAAAATTAGAATTGTGAGCATATGGTCTTCAAGAGTCCGTTCTGATTTAATAACTAAGCAGGATCTATCGAAGTCTGTACTGACTATTTTTGAAGGACCTCTGTCCTCACCAAAGCTATTGGTTACAATATGTGTATAAATTCTCTCATAAACAACAAAACTCTACAACAACCAACTATTGACCAACACATGCGTAATCATTATTCCCGTTTCTACAATAAACTTCACGGATATCACAACAGGCCGATGAACGATATGGCTAAGACTGACATGACCATTAGAGGAAGGCTAAAAAGGAGCTGGTTGAGAGATCTCCTTTTCTGAATTGAAGGGCTAATTTAAGACGGGGAAGAAGTGCTCCTGGGCACTATCCTTACTCATGCCTATCTTACCACTTATATCTATTATATCCATACATTTGCTTATTGTCACTCTTTTTTTAGACAGGTGCGAATATATTTTTGAAAGATGAAAAAAATAAAATAGCATTTTGAAATAGCAGTTGATTCAGGCTTTGCAACAAATATTTAGCAAACTTTTTTTTTCTCTTGGGTTTTACATGAAATTATTAAAGATTCGCCATTTATAACTTATTGTTAGTAATAAATGTGACGCATTATCAAGTACTTCTTGTTATTGATAATGCATTTTATTGATATTGTACAATACTGCCGTCATAAGCTAAAAGGACCAAAAATGATTTGGAGTTAAGGGCTTTTAGCTTATCACGGCTTGAGTATACTCTTTCATATAACTTAAGCTTTCGACGTTTCAATTACTATATAAAATTCAATTTTTTTTTAATATTACAAAATAATTTTACAAATTATGACAATTAGGAGTAAAATGGTTAGTTATGATGAGTTGATGTATTGTGGTGTATTTCTGAAGATGGGGCATTACCCCGAAACGTTGAGAGGTAAAGTTATGTGAAGGACTATTGTGTAATATAAAAGGAAGTATTGATTCATTGAATGTTGAAGGAAGTACCATACCAAACCTCATCCGACAGTTTCATAGGTGCTGGTATGCTATTATAAACACAGTGGGATAAAAATATTGATTTGAAAAACAATCAATTTCAATATTCAGATAAACTAAAATAGAAATGTTCTACTTTTTTACATTGGTTTTCTGTAGATTAAATTTTTTTTTGGGCGTATCTACATGCCAATTATAGTATGAACACAGCTATGTTTTAATACAATATGTTGTAAATTGGTCCATAACCATATAGGATCTCAGAGAATACGAGAAGGTTAAAAAGGAGCTGAATGAGGGATCTCCTTTCGAGACTACTTGAAACATAATCAAGACAGGATATTGCGGGGTTCTCGCCTTCCTCATACCAGTCATTGCACGAACACTCACTGGCATTCTATTTCTTTTATTAATAGGGACAGTAAGCTGAAGACACTTTGAAGATAATGTATATATTATTGATCATCAGCACCTCTTTCTTAGCTTCCATGATCAATCAACTATTACATGATCTGGGAATGAGCTCGCTCATCTGGTTTCTTTTCAGTCTTCTTGTACTCTATAGGATTTATAGTGTAGCTATTCCTCATAATAATCTATTGATAGAGGATGTAACACATATCAATTTTCTGCTGTGATTGTTTTGATCAATGGGATTGTGAAACTTCGAACAGAGGAGTAGCAAATGATAAATATTGTAGGTCAAGATAACATGGAAATAACGATTTAAGTTAAAAAAAGAAAGCTCTATATAATGTATCTGTGGTTTATATAGCTTTCTTTTTATAATATAATATATTTGCTTGTATTACATGTTCGTCATTAGCTCATAGGGTTTTGATTAAGATGTTCAAAGTAATAAGTAATAAGCCAGGTCTCTTTCTAACAGGGACTAGGTGAAGTGGGAACGAAAGGAACGGGGTAAAACTAGACCAGCATAACATTAATTTTTTGAAGGAGGTGTCCTACGTTGCGCCGTGAAAATGTAATTAAATATATATTAATAAAAAGGTTTAAATTTTCAAAAATAGGATGGATCATATTCTTGGCGCCATGTTAAACTAATGAATATGAAAATCACTACGTTTCAGGAGAGCAAACATTTGTTGTATTCGTGTGTGTATTTTAAATATTTTAAAATAGTATAGGAATATTTTAAATACTCCTTTCTACATGGCGCATTGGTTTAATTTTTCTAAACCTTATAATGTGGTAGTTTTCAGATGTTTAAATTGTGTGATCTAGTCTAAAATAGGAATAAAAAAATCATTATACTCAATTTTCCTCAGATTCATATTTTTGTAACATAATATTTTACAATATTAAAATTGTAAAATGTGAATCTCAGGCAAGCTTAAACTTTTTTCGATAGTTATATAACTATAATAATCCTCTGGGAACCGAAATATTTTGCACATGCCTCAAAATCGCTACTGCATGAATAATGAGTTCTAGATTCCTCTTACCCACTTACCCCTTATGGCTGGGGCAAGTGTGTACTAGGTACTATTAAATTGAATTACCATTCTCATACAAATGGAAGTGATAGAAACATGGGATTGAATGTAATATTTGAACACAATTTTCTAAGGAATATTTCTAAAAATAGAGGAAACATCCCTTATCCTTTCTGAACATTACCTAATCGAACAATGTATTTATTTAATAATATTACACAAAAATTGCATAATGAATTCAAATTATTATTAGGAGATAATGAAAAAAGGAATAACTTTAATAATGATTTAACTATTCATATTTTATTCTAATAAATAACTTTATAGGATTAATACCTTAGCTTCAAACATAATGATTTTGCAGCCATTTAAAGCAGAATTTTTGTAAAATATAGTGCACATTACCTTATTGTTTTTAATTTTATAAGGGTTTATTCAAAATATTTTCTAAGCAATTAATTAAAAAAAATAACGTTAACCATGTACTTCGTTCATTACAAAGCTCTTGACAGAGCACAAAGGGCCCTCTGTTGCTTTGTAGACGGGTTAAGCTATTCCAATCAGGTGCTTGATAGTTTGCCTATCAATATTGAATAGTTGAGAAGGTGATCGCTTGGGGTTTGACAGCGGCGAACAAACATTGCCAAGAAGGACCTCAAGTAATGCCATTAGCTCATGCAAACGGCGGTGCTTTGTTCGTAGTTTACAGTATACTGTTACCTGGAACGAACCGGCTCCACTTTACTCAGGACAAAGGCATCTTATTAGATTGACTCCTGTTTTTGTCTCATTAGGAGCACCCGACCGAGAAGTTGATCAACAGAGACTTTAGAACCACAGAAGAGGGAATAGTCAAAGTATTTATTCGCTGACAACTTATTTACAGGACTCTTCTGGTACAGAGGTTGTAGTAAAAGAATAAAACAAATAAATACTTTATGTATATGGTTAATAAAAAATGGTTAAAGTTGAAATGAATTTGAATGATATCTTAAGATGAATTTGAAGATCTTATTATAATCTCAATTCAATCAACTCATACATGGTGTTGTTTACTAATTTTATTTCAGTGGATTCGAGTAGATAATGGGTATTGGGTATTCAAACATTTTAATAAATAATAGATCAACATTTTTCGAATGCACAATTAGGCTGTTTTTGCACCTCTCGATAAATGGGATGTCCCTGGTCCTTCAGATTACAGCAAATGCAGGATCCTTTTAAATAATAATTATTTTTAATACTTTAATAATTATCGGATCGTGTGAAAAAGATGCATGTTTTCTTCGTGAACTAAATCGGAGTCGAATCCTGCTCCAATATTTATCGGACTGTGTGAAAACGCCCTTACAACTTATTTATCTAGGGATAGCATCGCCCCTCCGTCCAGCAGTATGATGTGGTTTAACGAGTAGTTTAGTATACTTGCCATACTGTCATAAAAAATTTTTGTTTACATTTCGCACACCCACATTTATAATTTCATTATATATTTCAATTCTAATCACAAGTTTATTTTTAAAAAAACAATGAATTATATATAGCATTTCCAAGTCAATTGTAACCTTTTGCATTTCAATTGTAACCTTTTCAAGCTCAATTGTAACCTTACCCATTTCCATTGCAATTTTTTCATTTCAATTATAACCCAACCAGACATGAATTAATTCTATTTTATTATTGAAAAATAATTATTTGAATTATAATAATAATGACTTTGGAAATAATTTCGGCTTATTCTTCCGATATTTTTTTCGTTTATTAAATAATTGATATTAAGTACTAATCGTTTTCGAAGGTTCTGATTCAATTTTTGTAGTTAGATTTTTGATTGCGCATGCGCATTTCAATTTCCGTTACTGTTGAAGTTCTCTATTGTATAGAGATCGTTTATTAGATATACAACGTTTCTGATTCCATTTCTTTAATTTCTTCCATTCCAATTCTTTGGTACAGGTATCGGTTATTATGTTTTCAATGACTATATTTTCAAATTTACTATCGGGATTTTGATCGCGCATGCGATTTTCGATTTACTGTCCTTATTGAAGTTTTCTGCATTAATAGGACCGTTTATTAGGTTTCTAAGGTTTCTTATTCGGTTTTTCGAATTTGATATTTTATCAAAGATGCTCATTTCGAATAAAATTATTGTAATAACCATTACAATTGACATTTTTACGGTGAAGTTATTGTTCATTAGGTTTTTTATAAGACGGTATACTAATACAAAATCTCAAATATAATTTTTATTTGAAATGCGCATAAAAAAATAAAATTTGATAAAAAATAAAATTTGAAATTTGCAATCAGTATCCATTAATAAACGATTTCTATGACGAAGAAAACTTCAATAGTATCAGTAAATCAAAAAGCGCTTGCACAATCAAAAGTGAAATTGAAAAAAAATCGATTCTGGACCCTCGAAAACTTAATTAATGATTCCTATATCATATAAAACTTCAACAGTAACGGAAAAATGAAATGCGCATTCGCGATCCTAAATTAAATTAAAGAAATGGAATCAGAAACGTTGTAAGCCTAATAAACAACGATCTTTATATAATAGAAAACTTCAACAGTAACGGAAATACAAAATGCGCATGTGCGATCAATATCCAATTATAAAAATTGAATCGGAACCCTCGAAATCCTTAAAAAAGATTCATTTATAACAGAAAACTTCAACAGCAAACTAAAATCAAAATGCGCATGCGTGATCGAAAATCCGAAAGTAAATTCGAAAATAGTGCCCTCAAAAATCTAGCGATACCTATACCGAAGAATTTTGAAAACTAATAATTAAGTAGAAATGATCATGGTAGTAAATTTGACATTAGCAACTTCGAAAATCTAACGTATCATTACTAAATCGATAAAATCCATTTCTCTCTCTCTCCACAAAAAATTAAAAAATAAAAACTATTTAAAAATAAATAAACAAATTTTATTTAAAAAATTTAAACTAATTCAAATTAACATTTAATATCAATTATCTAATAAAATAAGAAATATCGGAAGAATAAGCCGAAATTATTTCAAAAGTCATTATTATTGTAATTAAAATAATTATGTTTCAATAATAAAATAAATAAAATGTCCGGTCTGGTTACAATTGAAATAGAAAAAGTTACAATTGAAATGGAAAAGGTTACAATTAAATTGGAAAAGGTGATAATTGATTTGGAAAGGTTACAATTGAAATGGAAAATGTTACAATTGGAATTTTACAAGTGGAAATGCTATATTATTAAAAAAAACACCAGTAGTCATATGGGACTGTACATTCCGGCACTTACTATTGTATTACTAATTTAACTTATTAGACTAGGACGCACTGGGACTGTACCTTCCGGCACTTACTATTGTATTAGTAATTTAACTTATTAGACTAGGACAAGTGTGTCATTTGTGAAGTTTATCTTTCTATAGATTCTTCAAAGTATGAATATAAGATTAATATTCAGCCTTTAAAAAAAAAAATTCTAAAAATTTGTATGCTGACCTGTTAGGTATGTTTAGGCTTGAAATATAGTTCGACACAGTCTAATAACCTGCTCTTAACAGGACTGATACTTCAAAGAGCTTTAGTAGCTGTTTAATGTGCAATAAAAATATGATGCTATTACCTGACGAGTTTTAGTTAAATATGCCTAGACCCCATTCAATGATACTATGAATTGACGACTGCGTTTTCAACTTTCCTGCAAGGAACATCTCAAACGTGAATTAGCAAAAAGGGGTAAGACTTGAAACCAGCATAACATTACCGTCTTGAAGGAGGTATCCTTTGCTGCGCCGTGAACTTGTGATTACCATAACGTATCTTTTTTAACTATTTATGTATTTAACGGCCATAAAAAAGAATAAAATTATGATATTCAACTCATGAAATAAATTGACTTTGACATTTTTTTAAAAAATTTTCAATTGATATAAAAATATTATTATGCAGGATTAATTGGTAAAGAGAAATATAAAATAAATGGAAATGTAATAGTACCACCTATCACAAGGATTAATATTAATTAATGGAATTTTATTATGATGTATCTTAACCACTTTTGACTCTTTTTTCTGATTGAGTCGTTAGTTGCATAAAAATAACCATATTATTAGTCAAGTTAAATTTTACATTCTAATGAAGGAACTAACTTACTTTTTTAAATGGTAATTTGTTGGTAAGAAGCAAAAGGATGACATTTTTTTTTCCATTTAGTTGTTTGTAAATTGAATTATTTTATGACAAATACACCAACTCAAACATAGCTAGAGATATAAAATTCAAGTTTTACAAACGAGTGTGACACTTAACCTTTTTATTTATATGGCATTTTGTAGGTTAGAAGTAGAAGAAAAGTAATTTTTTTTTCGGTTTATTTTTTAAATAATTTTAAATGCTTAGTAACTACTGCACTCCCTCACAGATACTATCCGATGTGGACTACTCTCTCTCCCGATCCCCTGACTTTAATATTAGGCAAGAAGGTTGGAGCTTTGGAATTCCTTTCGTTTTTACCCATTTATGGTCTATTCAGTGTAAGAATATATTATTTATATTAAAACTATAAAAAAACTATGTACAGAACTGGGTGATGTGGATCAAGATTAGAAAATAATAAAGATAAAAACAGAGTTTTTATCTTATTAATTATTGTTAGATAAATGCTTAATTGTAAAAAAAAAAAATAGTGGAAAAAAAAGGGATCCTGTGGGGCTGAGAGTGGAAATCATTGTTGCCCCGATCGGAGGGAGCTGGGAGAATATCGGGAAATTCCACGAGCTCTACCCTGGCCCTCAACAAGGTAATGAACTAGCTCCGCGAAACGTTAATTAAATACATTTATTAATTACCAGTAATTGCTACCTTCCTTCGGCCCTAGTTGGAAATTCATACCATGTCTGCTCAAAGAGTCGTGGCATTTTCATTTAACTGTAATAATCTATTGATTCTGTTAAAAAAGAAATGATGTTCTATTAAAAATTACCTTCACCTTTATCATTTTTATGTTTAACATGGGATAAGAAGTAATTTCTATGAAAACCATACAAACACATGAATTGTTATTTTTTGGATACAAAATTGCACTATTTGTGTATATCACAAATTTACAAATTTTATTCACTACCTTTGTCACTAAGAACAATTGACAGAATGATGTTAAATTATAAAAATTATAATATTTTGTTTGCTTAAGAATGCTAATGTTAAAAGCGTTCTTTGACAATTCACCAGAACAATTTATCACTCCTCAGGGATATGCTTGATACTTCTGATGGCCCGGCATTGCAAACAGCTGGGGTCCTATAGATCTTTCAGAAGGTAGCCATACCAAAATTCACGCCCAATACGGAGTCTACAGAGGATTAATTCTTTTCTAATATTAGGGCTGTGTTTGTGATCAATTTTGAGAGTTCGATTAATTATAAGTTTTGTCTAGTACTTCGTATTTTTTATAAAATGTTTTTGATATTGTATCTTAACGTGCCATATGGGAAGCATGGCCGTTTAATATTCTACTACGCAGCGTTGGGAAGAAACCCACCAGAAAAATATGTTTTGTCGTTTTGATGTAGTCTCTACCATCATATATTTATAAAACTCAATATTTCCTGCCTCCTGGGAAAAGAGCATTAGTTCATTATTAACTTATTTTTTAACTTATTATTTCATTATTAATTCAAGCATTTGTTCACTATTAACAAAACCTCCAACCCAACATCTCCTAAAGGCTTTCGCCCAATATTCATCCTCTCTAATCTTTCCAAATCTCTAGAAAGAATAGTACAATCACAGATATCTATTTTCCTGGAAACTACCAACCTACTTGATCCTCTCCAATCTGGTTTCCAACCGGGCTTCTCCATACAATTCGCTCTCACTAAAATCACCAATGACATACTGTTATGGACGAAAAAAAATTAACGATACTAAGACTCCTTGAAATTGTTTTTGACGTTTTAACTCTGGATTTTTTCATTATTTTTATATTTTAATTTTCTTCCATTTTTCTTTATTTTTTTGTTTTTTCTTTTCTTTTTTATGTCAGTACGATTATATATATTTATATTTTTTATCAGAAGAATGTTCTTTTTTCTTGTTTTTTTCGTCACTTATATGATATAATTTAGATTATTGTAAATATCAATTGACTGTTATTAATGTCGTCTTTGGCTTGACATTTTTTCCGTTTACTTGCACATACTTGTTATTCTTAGTTACCTAGTCCCAGAATAAAGTTTATTTTTCTATTCTATTCTATTCTATATATAAGTTGATATGTATTGAGATGACATTTTATTGGATTTAAGAGAGCAATAACGTCAAACAGAAAGCAAGACTGACTTTGTATTGCTTCGATAGATTTATATATATATATATATATATATATATATATATATAAACACAAATGAATGGTTCGGTAAAACCACTATACTGCAGTTTTTAATGAAAATGTGTTATTGAAAAAGTAGTCATCTTGTTGCTTTCGACGAGTGATAACACCATGTGCCATGTATGGTACTGAATACTTTAAAGTCGTTAGCCGTATAGCGATAAAGTTTCGGGGAGTGCATTGGGAACACAAGTTGGACAACTTTCAAATTATTTTTTCTCATAACGAAATTTTTTTTCATAATGTGGTTTCACTCCTGGACCCTTCAAATATAATACACGTTGTTTTTATTATTAAATATTTCAATCTAAAAAATTTAAAGGCAATTAATTACAGAGATAAATGTTCACATCCGAACTATATATATATATATATCTATACGTCAAATGTAAACTGTCGTAAGTCCAATTTTGTTGATTTGGATTTTATTATCGAATTTGCATTATTCTGGCCATATTTCCTCCATGAATTTCAGTTACAAACAAATCTCGCGGGGAATCGGATTTTCCTTGGGGACGTGGAAAAGGAAATTCGTATGGTTTGTTTACCTTGGAAGGTGAGATAATTGTGTTGCAGAGGTTGAGGACAGATAAGCCTTCCCGTGTGACTGCGTTACCTAACCCCGGCTTCAGTTTCTCGTCGCTAACTAGGTTACACTCAAGTGCTTCTCCTATCATTTAGCCTGCTTCATCCTCAAATCTTATTGCCTCCTAGCCTTGCTAAACTGTATGCTGTAACATCCTACAGTTTAACACTCTCATCTTATAGAGGAACTTGAAAAATATCCAAATTAAATCACAAATTATTGATGAATCATTTCGTGTAATGAGTACAAAAACTTCATACTTGACCAAAAAAAATCCCATTGCTCAGAAATGTTTGTCATGAGATACATTTTTTAAAATTTTTTTTAATTAAAAAAATATTATTATTTATTAATTTTTTTTTTAATTTTCAGGTAGCTTATTTTTTATCGATGAAAATATTTTTTCATGTTTCTCCGTTTCTCCCTTAGTCTAGGTGCGATAATTTATTTTTTAAAATAAATCCTTTACGGTTTTTTTAACGTGATAATTAGGAGAAAAATAGTAGAAACAAATTATATATGTTTTAGAAAAAAATTCATATGTATCAACCTGGTGAAAAATTCATAAACGTGCTAAAAAGTGTTTTTTCAAGTTTAAAATTGATTTCTTTTTGAAAACTAAAAAAATGCTTTATAACTCCTAAAAAGAGGAGAGAAATAAGATTTGGACGATTGAAATCGGTCAAGTTTTGTTAAAAAATAGTTTAAGTTAAAAAAACAACACGAAACATGGCCACTTTTGGATATTTAATTACGGGATTTCTAATCGTCGTAAGAACTTGTTTTGGTGCTCAAATTTTGACTTTTGTTAGGACCTAACTAAAAAAGAATTTTCATGTAAAAATAATTATAATATAGCGAAAATGTAAAAACAGTTGTTCTCGATAAGCGGCTTGAACAAGGCCCAAAATGGTTCCCTAGCGATTTTTCAAAATGCTATTTGTTCACACAGAGTTGTTCTACAGCCTTATTTTCATGAAATATATACGAGGTTCGATTCAATACCTCAAAAATCTATTTGAAGATCGGGTATTTTCTTGCTTGGGGAATTATGCGAGCGTTGGGGAATTTTACATGGGAGGGGAGAAGCCTCTCTCTTGATCACTTTCCAACACTCAAATCCTGGCCGTCAGAAAAGCTTCCCCCACCATTCAGGATTTATTTAAAAAATTAATATTTTTCGCCATCACACCTGGAATACTATCCAATGTTTGTTCTCCTGACCTTAGATCATTAAACTTCTCAATCTTTTTAATACCACAGTTAAAAATCTCAATTTTAATACATTTTCGTTGAACTTTATTCTAAATACCAGATCCTTCTCGTCAGATCTAGATGTATTTTTTATTTCCATAATATTTTGAAACAAAAAAAATAAAATTCAAACAGTTTTAATTTATTGTAGAGAAGTTATATTTACCTAACTTTGGAAATATATCTTTTAATTCAAAGGATTTAATATTTTAAAAATTAACTGTCTGTGTATCTGATCACTATGCAAATCAAATAAAAAAAAACCTATTTTAAAATTGGATTTTCTTTACTTTTCATAAAAACTCATTTTCAACAACATTTCTGGTTCTTTTGCCCGTCTTAAATTTGTGATATTTTATTTTTATATTGACTATGTATAAATAGTCTTATTTCTTTAATTCCTTCCTGTGTTTTTATGTTTTTAGTTATTTTTCTTCTATGCCCTCTATTTTGTGTTATCAGAGCTTTTGATGGGGTATCCATATCTTCATAGGCAACATAAAATTAGTATGGACCTTCTTTTCTCCTGTGAAAAATTGAACTTCTTCTTCTTCCGTGGCGCTACAGACCGGTGTGGTCCCTGGCCTCCTCAATGAGTCTTCGCCAGCTGGCTCGATCTTGTGCGGCTATTCCGGGTTGTTTCCTTAAGTTCAGTCTGGACTTAACTTCAACTTTAACTTTCCTTAACTTCAGTATCTCGTTGAGGTCTCATAGTAGTGTAATTTAAGGAGAGCGGATTATTAGTCCACTGCCCCCGAGTCAGAAGGAGGGGCTGCCTCCTCAGAGCTCCCTGACTCGCTCCCCCATCCGGGGCGGCTATCTAGGGAAGGTAGCCCTAGGGTGAGTACTGTAATTGGCCTTGATCTGTAGTGTAGGAGTGGGTGTAGTGTGCTGTTATTAGTGTAAATGTGCGAGCGTCAGAGTACTGTTCCCCCAACCTGGAGGACCAGTGGCTGTCTGCGACGCCGACATTGAACATTGAACTATAGTTCATGAAAAATTGAACTATAGTTTGAAAATGAATTTTATGAAAAATAAAGAAAATTAAATTTTAAAATAGGGTGTTTTAATTTTTTTTTCCTGAATTCTAATAAATGATATAACATAAAAAACCCTATTGAATCAATATAAAAACACCGAACTGACTTGGTAAAATTTTATACTGAAGTTTTTCAAGTGTTCAATACCAAGCAGAATATTTTATCACAGTGTTTAAATAATTTGAAACAAGTATTAAAATAATTTAAAATAAGCACTATTTAAAAGGAATATGAGGGAGTACAAGTACTAAAATTTTGTACTGAATAAGGTAGACGTTTGGTAAAGTCAGCATAAATCAAAGCAATTAATTGTATTACATGGGAATTAGACAAGGAGCGGTGAGGCAGGGTAGATCAATATAGGACCCTATACATGGCACCTATGTTTACCTAAGTTTGAATATCACCAACCCGCTCCCGTTAATTAATGGCATAATATATTTAATTATCGTCCCCACCGTGTAAATTAATTACAACTTCACTTAAACCACGAGGGATTCCGTTTGTGGAAATAATAAATAAAATTAAAAAGACAACGGCATCCGACTGCTACTAATGAAAACGTCCGTATTTCGTCATGATGTTTTGTGAAATTTTTCACTCTACTCAGGAAAAAGTTTTAAACAACTCTTTTCTTATTCAAACATAAAACGATGTCAAATAAAGAAAGGTTCAGGTTAAGTATTTCCTCAATTCTATGGTCTCTTTCTTCTTTTATTTTTTTATTTCATCCTCCTCTTTTTCAGGTCTTTCAGAAGAAAAGAAAACTAAATGGATCTTTCTATTGTCGAGTACCAAGGGAAGAATAACAAGAGGAGGCCTTTGACTTTTGAGATTTTCCGACTTCTTCGGATTCGAAAGATTCTTACGATTAGCCAGTAATTAAGTCGATTACTAATTCATTTGCGTAAAAGCGAAATCTTGATACGGGGGGGAGGGGGAGGAAGGGGGAAGGGTTAGGAGCGCAGTAATTTGGTTGAGTGCCCTTTCTATTCATAGCAACCGCTCCTTTGACATTCTTAATGAGTATCTCAGGAATGAAAAATCATTATTTTTTAAAGCCACATTTTTTATGTAATGATGACTGGTTCTACATTCAGTATATATATATATATATATATATATATATATATATATATTGATTTGTTAAAGAAGGTTTGTTTTACAGGGTATGCAATATGTTTGAAATACCAAACAACCTTTACCAATTTTAAGATGACTGAAAGTAATATCCTTTCAGTTATAGAGGTATAACTTCAATAAGACACTAAAGTGGGTACGATTGCTTGATGATTGAAATGCAGTTTTGAATATCATCGTGAAAGAAAAAGTTTTTGGCTTGAGAAACGAAGAACAAACCAAGAAATTGAGAACAGTCAAAATTTTATAAATATAAAGTAATAGCAGTCGACCTATTGAAGTACTAGAAGAGAAATGGACAATCACCAGCAAAAAAAAACACTGACTCACCAAATAATAAGCGACAAAACTTCTCAAAAATTTAATAAACAACATCCTAGCTGAATATGACAGATCTGAAAAAAATCTATGTCCGATTCACGATAAAGTATATAATTATAGTTGTATAATGTCGGAAGTAAATAGTAAAGCTCAGTATAAATTACAGTGATATCTGTTTTACCAATCACAGCGTGAAACGTTTTGGCAAAATTGGAACAACATGATAGAAAGTCTAGTTTTCGCTAAATCTATCAGTTAATTCTGACATTACCTGCTTAATACTCGTATTAATTAAGGATGTCAATAACCGATCGGTTATAATCGTTACCCTTTTTTTTTTGTATCGAATAACCGGTAATCGAATAATTTTCTTTTTTATTCGGTTGTTTTTTTAAATCCAAAAAAAATCAGAGAAAAAAAAAGATTGAAAATAAAGTTGGTAAAATACGAAACGCATTGAGCAAAAAATCCGAAATAATCATTCTGCCTTCTCATACAGTACACAATAATGTTATTCTGTACTCTACGTACCTTCTTCTCTACCCGCCTGCCTCCTGTTCCTCACCTCCTTGGTAAAGTTCACCGTTACACATCACGTAGCGGATTAAAACTACAACTGAATTTCCATTGTTTATTTTACGTTCACCAGTAACGCAGTAGCGGTTTTGAGGTTTAACAGATTTATTTTTGGTTTATTATTTATTACTCACTCTGTCTCATTCTCAATTATATCACAAGTTGGTCAGCTTGTTAAATTCTTTATGATAATTAAACACGTGAAGCTCTTTAATTTTCCTTACAATCTCTTTGTATTACTGAACTGGGAAAGTCAAAGAATTGCTGATAATTGGATACTAGGCTGTAAAGTAGCCATTCATTTTTTTTTTTTTTACTTGTTCAGAAACCGATTTTAACTTGAAAAACTGGTGAAAATTTAATTATAGTTCTGCAGCAAAAAAATCACCACAAAATTCCCGAATTCGAAAAATTGCTAACGACTGACTAAACTTGCCCAACTAATTTTACTAAACATTAGTGGATGGAATAGAGACTTTATTCTTTTTTACCTCACTTATATAAAACTAAAAAAGAAAATTTGTAAAGCATTAATTTATCTCACAAGTATGAAACCTGACTAACATTCGTATGATCCTCACCGATTTTTTTTATTTTTTTTTTATCGTGGTTTAGAATGAAGTGGCGTAATGGATTTGAGTCCGTTGAAACCATTTATTAAATATACATTAAAACTTTTACAACTTATTTTTTCATACTTTAAAGCACTTTTGGCTTGAATGGAAACATATTCCATTTTAACTTGCTAACGTAATTTTAATATGCAAATTTATAATACATTCATTTATTTGAAGAACAAGGAATCTTGACTTACACCACTATCATTCCCACACAGCCTCATATCAATGGTTTTGTAAGGCCCACCAAGTATAATCAATGGTTTTTCTAATACCCAGTTATGGCTATTAGCTATTTTTTTACTCGTGTAAGGGCTTAATAGGTTATTTCTAGAAGATCGATGCAAAATTTACCTGAATTAAAAGTGTTTTTAATGACCAATTATTTGTAACAATTACAGTAACTGTTATTTGTGACGTCATCAATAAATTTTTCTGATGGGATGGGATATTATTTCATTTAAAATAACAGGTTTTTCCAAAAACAGGTCATTTGCATTGGTTAAAACAGATCGGTTTTAATTGAAAGTAGTATAACTTTAATAGCCAATAATTATTTTTTTCACAAAAAACCGACACCCTAGTTAATAAGGGATAAAGTAAAACTAATTCTAACTCGATGATTTTGGTATTGACTGATCTAGTGTTTTCACTGTAACAATCATATTAAATAAGTACTCCAGCCATAGATGCTGGACTTAACATATACATATATATACAGAACTTAAAACATGGACAGCGCTATTAAGTCGAATGTGTCATTAAACCTTATAATGATGGAATGTTTTATTTCTCAATAGATGATATTGTTCAATGAAATTTACTGGTTATCAGTTAAATATACAATTCTTAATTATAACCAATAACATGCTAGCGCGAAGCGGACCCAATTGATATTGGCGCGATGTCCTGGGGCGGCGTACATGTTAACTTTACACAGCACACCCACTTTGACCCGGGCCTTGCTCTATGTCCTGGCTAGTCTAACATGCTACCTTTCCCACTAATTGCACGCTTTACATAAAGGATAAATTTAGCTTATATTATTATAGCAACATTAGGTAATTTATGTTTACTAGTTTAAACCAGTTCATAGAATAAATTTTAAATACATTTATATATGATAAAGTAAAACTGTTTCTAGACATCAAATCATTTTAGGCATTATTTAGGATTGATATGAAGGTTGGCTAAGTCCAAATATTGAATTATATAATACATAGTTCTTGATATCAATTTCACAACGCTTTATTCACTTTTTAAGATTATTTCTCTATTTTAAGGGGTTAGTGGTGAAATTTGGCTAAATTTAGTTGTTTGATCATTTCTGAAATAATAATAAGAATTCTCCTCTACTATTCCTTGAATATTGTTTCATATTTTCGTAAATTCCGGAAAGAAGGCGATATTCTTCAATGACATGCTAACAGATTAATGACTGTCCACATAATGTTCTTCCATGTTAGGTTCTCCTGACTTAAAAACATTGCACGTACTTATACTTGTTGTTACACAATACAACAACAACAACTCAATTTGTTTTACTGACTTCATAATTTGAGCTCTTTTGAAAGCCACACTCCATATTTTAATAGATAATACAGTATATATTAGTTATATTCCATAGTCATCAACCCTTTCATGGTGTATAGATACTTCCTTCACTCGTAAAATTATATTAACTGTTTATTGTTCGGTTTGAATTGTTATTCTGGTTCAGTCAAGGCATATCTTTTTATGCAGCGTTCGTCCAAACGAATGTTTTTGTCCGATAAGTAGACTTCATAACTCGAAATCAGTTTTGAGTCTTTTTTCATTGTTAGAGCGCAAAATATTTTTACCATTTAATCTAAAAAAATATAACATGCATAAGATGTTTTGAATTTTTCATCAACTGAAACAGAATAATCTAGCATTTTCCAGTCCATTTACTGTTTGTCAAACGAATTAATCATTTTCCCATACAAATTAGCCAATTGAAAATATTTTAGTTTAAGTTTTACCTATCTATTTAGTATTAAAAGTTGAACCTTTTCCCAAAACAAATAAGTATGTAAGTTTTAAATTTCTTTGGATTGAATATAACAGCATCATAAACCAAAAAAAATCACAATGCTCAGAAATGAAGATTGAATTTTTTCATTTAAGAATTTTCCGGTAATATGGTTTTTCTCGATCTTAATATCTTACATTTCTCTAGCTCTGTAAGTTTTATTCTTCTGACCATCGTTTTAATGTTACGGTCGAAAACCTCACTTAAGGACTTTTTAGTATCATACATACAATTTATATATTGAATTTTTCAGTCTATTTAAATATTTTTTCAGGTAAATGATACAGTTTTACAGGCAAATGAAAAATTTCGCTAGACAGATCAACCGTTTTTTTAATCGACCTAATTGACTTTTTATAGCCCAATTAAAATTTGTTTTTTTCAAATTAAATCTTTTCCTAAAACGAAATGATCAAGATATTTAATTAAAAGCTAATAATAATTAGCAATTAGATGATTTTCAAAATTAGATAAATATAACATATCTCTTCAAATACAGTCATTTTCATTGAAGGGAACATTTCTAGTTATTTGTGAACCCTCTCCACTTTCATCTAATATGAATGTTATTCTATATTGCATAAAGTTATTAATTAATTTATCTACAATTTGCTCCTACAGAAAATAGAATTTGCTGGTTTTTATGGTTACTTGATCATTTTATAATACTGAAGGAGGTTATTGACAGTTCCTAATCATTCAGCAATATCATGATTTGAAGCCAAACTTTGATAATCAATAGAATTCTGATGGTTTTATTTAGTAATTATGGAATCTATTCTAGAAAAATTGATATATTTTTTTTTTTAATAATCACGCAGATCAGGTTAATTACAACTTTTAAACATTGGAAAAGTTACTAATATCGGATTTGTTTATAAAATAAAATTAGATTTAAATTAAACTAAGTTTAGCTCTACCTGAAATTATGACCGTTCCCTGTTTATTTGCTTGATTGCCTACCGACCCTATCGAAGGTATTGATACAATCCAGACCCGAAGGGCTTACAGGGGTCACTAAAATGGTCGATATGCATGGTTGGGGTCGATTGCCCTAAACATTTGCTTATAATTTTAGGCTTATAATCAAAACACACCATGAAATATTTTAAATTCATGTACTTTAGAGGTATACTATTGCAGTTTATTATAGCTGGTGAGCGTTTAGAAATATAAAGAACTAGATTTGAGATTTGGTTAATCGAAGGATTTTTTTATAGGCGAGAAACCTTTAACTCATCAGCGCTGTGAATTGAGGTATGGAAGAGATGTCATCAACAATGAGAAGAAAAATTAATATAATTAAATTAAATTTTAAAATAGATATAGAAAGATGATAGATAAACTTACAAGAATAAATTTAAAAAAAAATAATAACAAACCTTTATTTGTGCAAATAACAATAAAATAGCAATTATTTAGAACAATACACTTGCTGAAAATTTATCTTGAGCACAAACTCAGCTAGTATCTGAGATTTTCTTGGAGGAAAAAAAATGCATTAAGAAATTTAGTGGAAACAAATTGAAGACAAATTGGAAGAGGAACAAGCAGCTTTTAGACCACACCGACAAACGTAGGATCACATCTTCTCGCTGAAGACGATTATTGAGAAGGCATGGGATAGAGGAAAGAACTTGTACCTAGCGTTCCTGGACATAAAAGCAGCATTCGATTCAGTCCCTAGAGAAGAAATTTGGACAGCTCTAGCCGCTAAAAATGTGCCCGCAGCATTAATAAATGCCATAAAAAGCACTTATCATGACTCCAAAGGCATGGTTAGAATTAATGGAAGAATGTCTGAGGCTTTCGCCATGAGAAGGGGTGTTAGACAGGGGGACAGTCTTAGTCCTCTTCTTTTCATCACTTTTATGGACGAGATATTGAAAATCTGCAAGCGGAGGACAACACGGATGGTCGTTGGAAAGTGGAACATGAGGACAATCCTAGCGCAAGTAATGGTTTTTGCAGATGATATTGTCCTCATAGCCGATTCCAAGGAAAATCTACAGCAGGCTGTTACGGAGTGGGAGGCTGAGCTAGAAAGGAAGGGTATGATATTGAATGTTGGAAAAAGCAAGGTGATGCACATCGGACGTGAAGAAGAGGAGGTTTTGGTTCACTGCAGGGGAGAAACCTTGGAGACAGCGCAGGAGTATACTTATTTAGGAGTAGTGTTCACCAGAAATGGGAAAATGGACCAAGAGCTCTCAAACAGGATTAAAAAAGCAAATAGCATATACTACCAGCTATGCAACACAGTGGTGGGGAAAAGGGAATTGGAAAATAATGTAAAATTACATATCTTCAAGTCCATATACCTACCTACCCTTATCTATGGAAGTGAGAGCTGGGTCCCGTTGGACAAGCACTGGAGTAGGGCTACCGCGGCAGAGATGAAATACCTCCGGAAAATGGCAGGCAAAACAAGGAGGGACAGAGTTAGGAATGAGAGAATAAGGGGAGACCTGGGAGTGACTGCACTGAAGGAAACAGTGGAGAGACGACAGCTGGGATGGTTTGGTCATCTGTGCAGAATGGATAAGGACCGGGACCCAAAGAAATTCTTTGAAGCCAGGCCTACCGGACGCCGCCCTCGAGGAAGACCAAGATTGCAATGGATAGACCATATCTCAGGGATTGGTGAAAGGAAGGGAAGGTCTATGAATGTAATGAAAGCGCTGGCTGGAGATCGAGAAGCTTGGCAGTCTTGGATCGGGGCACCTCCACGCTGAAAGGCACTAAAGGAGGAAGATAAAGAAGAAGAAGAATTTGTACATAAGTGAAAATTCTCTGTTTTGTTTTATTTTATTTTCATTAAATTTTTTTTTTTTTAGAAGATAAAAAATAAATAGAAAATAATGATTTAGTCTACGAAAACATTTCGGATTAATGTTATAATTTATATAAGAGAAAATATGTTTTGTTTTTTTAAATTTAAATAGTAATGTGATTGAAGCTAAGATGTCACTAACAGATTTAGATAAATTTGGAATCAGACCTATTCTATTTATACTGAAATATAGGTGCATTCCTCAATAATTAATTATATTTTTAGATCACGCTATTGTTATATTATTCACTAAGCAGAATTAGATATATATTAAATCGTATCTGCTATGACCTTTACGTTTTCATAAAACACACTCCATCCCTATTAAAAATATTTTAGATAGAGAAGCACTAAAGAAATAAAGTTTTTTCAATCTTAATTAATAGAATTGCAAGGTTTTTTAACGTTTAAAAAAAAAAGTAGTGTTTTTTATGCTAGCAATATGGTAATAATATTTCTTTCATCTGTCTCGAAATATCTATATGAGATATGAATGTATTGAACAGTACTACTAAACATATAATTACAGGATCACATTGGATTCGTAAATGATGAGAACATACTGAATTGCACACTGCAGTAATCTTGCAGTACAGCGTTGCAGGGACCTTAAACCACAAAGGTCACTCCAGCAAATTGTCAATTGCAGGACAAAAGCCATCCTATCATAGGCATTAATTAACTAATTAATACTTACTTAACTTGTCACATGCATAATATTGGAGACATTATTTCCATTATGTGACATGCATTCATGAAACCTGATTAATAATATTTGTTTTTATTTAGAAAAGATTGTTCTTTTGAAATCGGTATAAGCTATACCAATTCAGAAGTTTTTTTTTTTTATTCCTTGCCTAACCATGCAAACATTATTTTCTCTTTCGACTTATAGCCCAGTTACCTAGTACATTCTACCTTTCTTCAAATAGCGTAGTTGGCTTCTTTTTTTTTTTATCTTGCATGTGATGTCAAATCCAAATTTTCGACCTCGGCAGCTCTATGGATCAACATTAAATAACTCCAAAACTTTTGTCCTTTTGAACAAGAAGAAGTAATATTTTTTTGCAAAAACCGTCATATAAATTTTTAAACTAGATCAAATTTGCAAAGATTTGAAACCAAATAGGTCTCTATAGATTTAATAATTTCTGAGATGCAGTTTCAATGTTTGCCGATTTTAAGCTGTTTTTCATGTTTCACCAATTGCAATCGGCCTTATACCTTCATTAATCTCTTTTAAATGCTTCATTGAAGTAATAATTTAGTAAATTTAACGTTGGGAAGGATCGGGGTAGAGGGAGAATGGCCGGGGTAGAGTGTAGGGACCAGTAGACCATTAGAGTTCGAGAGAAATTTCCTTGTGACGAAGAGCTGCAAATCGGGTCTTGTCGTTGGTAACAACAATCAACTTTACAGAAGAAGTGATAGGTTAATAGTCGATGGAGTTCTATACGAATTTTGGAAGAACATGTAAATGTAAGATGCCAGTCATATCCACTGAAACTGTGGGTGAAAGAGTTGAGGTGACGATCTGCAGTTTTAAGATGGTGAAATCTGGCGTTTTGCCTCTTCCACACTTCTGGATGTATATGTTGTGTTGTGTGGGACCTGTAAGGCCGGTGAGGATGACCAACAAGCTATGCCCTCACAGGCAATTACCACTATCTTAAAAACAAAGGACTTCGTTATAGCTACAGTGACGATCTAAAAAAAAACCTGAATGCTTTGTTATCAGCATCTGTATAAATTTTAATTTTTTTTTTATTTTTATGATTTGATAAAAACTTTTCTTGTGAAATCTGAGGTTTGGATGTTTCCTCAAATATTTATTGATGTTTCCTTTAGAGAAGGTGACTACGTTCAGAGCTCTCTGTGCTATTTTTTTGAGTCTCTCTCTTTTTGAGACTCGAACGATGAGCTTTTGGGTCACACCACATTGTGAAGGGTTTTTTTCTCGAGTCTCCTCAATGCCAGCAGGTTGGAATACTGCATATGAAGAGGATTTGGTGCACTTCCTCATTTCCTCTAAAGCTAACTGGCCTCTTCAATCCTGAATTTTTTTGTTTCTAATACAGTAACAATCGTAGATTATTTCTATTAATTCTAAAACGTATTTTATCATTTCATAGTTGGTACATTCAACTATATTTTTTTAAAAATTGTTATCCTTCATTGTACCAGTTAAAAAGATAATTTTATCCATGATTTTTTTATGTTTGTTCGCCACCTGGAGCTTTATTGCGTACCGACAGTGGTACCACCTCGTCATTCCGTACCACCCTCTGGGAAATACTGGCCTCGAGATATCTGGATGTACTCGCGTTTAGTGCGATTGATGAGGAAGCACTAATAATTATTGTAATAGATTCTACAATAAGATTCGAAACGTATAATCAGCATCGTGACATCAAAATACAAATAGAAAAAGAGTACATTTGTATCAAATCCATTCCTTAGCTAAAAGAAAAGTTTAGAGATGAATCTGACGAATAAGATTTTCAGCAAAATGGCTTGGGTTCGGAAATAGGAGAACCATCCTTCTTGCAAAAAATTTTCTGGAGAAGCAGGGCTTGGAAAGGAAACAAGGTTTTTTTTCTCGATATTTTTATTAATTCTACTTTTCTCGACTAACTCTCTTTTTTTATATTGTCTTTATTAGATCGTTCCGTAGGCCGTGTAATTTATGTGTAATGTGTGTGTAATTTAACCACTCAATGCAGTTGAGCATCCACTCACAATTTCTATAAAGAGTTCTTTGTTGCACTATATTGTAAATATTTAGTACCGACCAGTCATAAGCAAATGAGTATATATTATACCCTAATTGAATGGAATGACACACCAATAGTGAGAACGGTAAAGGAGGGATAAATACAAGGATTTGCATGCTAAGGCGTGATTGGTATCCCACTAGGAGGAAGCTAACACTGTTAAAAGGAACTAAATCAGCGGCTGATGAGGGAATCTTGTCATCCTCGCCTCATCCCCGGGGAATCAACACACACCTCCTAACTCACTTTACAGTTCCCTCCTTTCCTTTTTTACTTTTATAAGGTAGAATATATGTAACATATTCAATTTCAATTTTTTTTTACTGTAATATTTTTTTTTTTTATCTCAAACCTTATGTCTTATATATGGATATATTTTCTACGAATTGGCAAAAAATAATTCAAACTGCACTACTTTTATTGATAAAAGTTAACAGTAACAATTTTATCTGATAAACAGTTAATATTTTTAAGTTACGGATTTCCATTTTATTACCTGATGGTTACTCGTCCTTCCTACAGCAATGAAATAGGCTCATAACACCAGAAGGGATTTTTTCACTTGTTTGAACATACTTTGATTTTTAATATTTTTTATTTTATATTAGATTTTGTTTCGTAAGTACTAATAAGTAATGTATTATTTATAGAATAACTGTACTATAATAAAATGCTAGCAAAAATGTTTAAGTGTGATTTGGAGAGCCTCCTAATAAATTGTGTTGGGTGTCCGTTCCTCTGGGCCATTGAGAAAAAAAACTATATTATCTCCTGGGCAGGAACACCTATAGCGCAAACATTCTGACCGGCGTGAGTCCTGTACGAAACGTATATTAAATAAAATTACTCGATATAAGCCTTCAAAGTCATCAACAGCAATGTTGAGCTTCTGTCCACCAGGCCACTTTAACTCCTCTTTTCAGACACAGTCCGGAATCTTGGCTTCCTATTAGACAAAAAACTTAAATCAAATCCACATTCTATTTACATTATATTATAATTTGAAATGCTAGACATGATCCAGGGAGGCACTCAACGGTACCTCTTCCTAGCAAGATATTAATTAATTGTAAATCGATAGTTACGATTTGGGCAGATCCCTTATTCTGAGAGCATTTGCGATTACCTGGGTCCTGGCCTGTATAAGGTCTTATTCTGAGAGCATTTGCGATTACCTGGGTCGTGGCCTGTATAAGGTCTTATTTCGCCAGGTTTGACAGACGTCGTTTACAATCGTTCGTATGACTTCAGAAATGAATGTTTCTGCTATGTAATTAATTATAAACTAAAGAGATTTTGTAATTAGGCTCAGTATTGAAAAGCTATAAAGGTTTTAGTTCTGTAAATTGATTTCTTTACCTATTCTGCATATACCTACGACTAAGTACTATGCTAGTTATACAAGTGGAAAAGAAGAATCAAGAACCATTGGTAAAGTTTAAAGAATAACTGTTTATCATTTTTTTTTTCATTTATATATGTTAAATGAGATTTAATTAAAAAAATTGTTCTTTCTTTTTCCGCCTCTACTCCAGAAGGTCGTTGGCGACTAAAAAATAAAAAAGAATAATTTATACTATGTTATAACACCCAGTACTCTTCAAGAATTTGAACAAAGTGAAGACTTGCTCTTTTCCGATTTTTTTTCCAATTTGTTCAAATTGAGGAAATTAAGCAGCAAGTATTTTGCTGATTGTGGGAATATTGCCACTGAAAGTTTCCAGTCCAAAGTTTTTAAGTATAACTTCTTCTCTCCTCGATTTTCTGAAACTTGCAAACCATTTTCGACTATTAGGTTTCACTTCTGCTAACTTGGACTCTATTCTTTTCCAACTATTCTCACAATCTACCAGTAATCTTTTCTTTGATTGGTGCACCCAGTCTTCCAAGGTAAGTTTAGTTACTCCTGTAGCTTCACATCTTCTAGCCAATGCGTTGCTTGGTCAGCTTTTTCATTACCCAAGATTCCGCAGTGGGCTGGAAACCATATTTAAATAATATCAGAAAAAAATTAATCTCATCCACAAGCTTTATGTAAAATTTTCAGTGTTAGAGATACTATATATAGTTTTTTTTTTTTTCTAACTAAGGATGTTTCCTCACAGAATTCGGAAAAAATTTGTACAGCCAAATGATTCGAGTCAGCTGTTTTGACATTACAAAACGCTGTAATAATAAGCAGTTTTATTGACAAAATAAATGTTTAAGTAAATCTAATATTATATTCGCAACAGGCTAAATATAATGTCTCAGAATACTGAAATATTAAATTTCAGAAAGTTAAAGTGCTGTTTGCTATTTTCTGAAATAGAGAATGGAGAAAAATTATTTTTGCAAATTAACTACAAATTTCTATCTCTATTTAATCTCTGATGACTAGCTGGTGTTGCACACACCCCTTGAGGCAGCGAGCTGGCTCATTCTATCCTTAGGCAGGAATTTGAGGGCAGACTTGGAACGTAAGGGCACCACTAATTCGGGATTGCCTCCAGCCTCCCAGCCCTGCTCCTCACTGATAACAGAAAAGGTGAGAAGTTCTCATTATGAAAACCATATAATATTGATAGTATACCATTGTGATAATTAATAGGATTCGAAACATATATAGTTATTTTATTATTAAAACACAACCAATGCTTACCATCCCACATTTTCAATAAAAATTTGTCTTGTCTCAATGAGATGCCTCCCTAACAATATTTTGTGATAATTTTCCAAAAGTGGATATTTAACTTTTGTTAGTAAACTCCTCCTCGTGTCTTTCCTACGGTTCTACAATATTCACACCTCTTATTCTAGACAAATAGTCAATAAGCAGTATGTCTATATGTTAAGTGAAGCAGATGCCAGTAGATAGTAAGAAGTAGTCTGATATTGTGATATGGTCACAATGTTACAGCCATTATTATACTTTAATATAACCATTCCTTAATTGTATTGTAATCTTTTAAATTTGAATTATAAACCTTTCAGATTCAAATGCAATTTTTTTCATTTAAATTGTAACCTTTTCCATCCGACGATTTTTCAATCGTGACCCAACTGTACTTGAAGTAATTCTATTTTATTTATTTTATTATTGAAAAATAATTATTTTAATTAAAATAATGACTTTTGAAATAACTTCAACACATTCTTCAGACATTTTAGTCTGAATTGGGTAATTAATAAATACCATCATAATTGATGGTAATAAGTAAGTGCTAACTAGTCCAAATAAAAATTTGAAAAAAAATTGCTTATTTATTATTAAATATTTATTATGTTTTTTTTTTTTTGTGGGGTGTGTGGATTTCATTGGTTTGGTGATCGTTCGTTAGGTTTTCGAATTTCCTATCGAAATTTTGTTCCGCAACAAGTATTTCTAATTAATTAATGACTACAATTCTTCGGTTTAGATATTGTTTATTAGGTTTTCAGGATGCTATTTCCGAATATAATATCGGATTTTCGATCGCGCATGAAAATTTCGATTTTCAGTTACTGTTGAAGTTTTTTATGATACAAGGATCGTTTATTAGGCTTCCGAGGGTTCTGATTCAATTTTTGTGAATAGGATTTTAAACCACGCATGCGCATTCCGATTATCTGTTACTGCTAGGATTGTCTTCTATATAGGTTTCCGAGGTTCTGATTTCGTTTTTGATTTGGATTTTTTATCGAGCTTGCGTTTTTCGAATTACCCATACAGTCGACACTTTTTCCGTGTCGTATCGTTTATTAGGTTTTTAAGGACGTTATTTTTTAATTTAGTAACGTATTTTCGATAACGCATGCGTATTTCGCTTTTTCCAGGCCTGCTGAAGTTTTCCTTGATTTAGGGATCGTTTATTTGTTTATCGAGGGTTCTGATTCTGATAAAAATCCAATTCAAAAATCGGAATCAGAACCCTAAAAACCTAAGGAAAGATCCCTGTATTGAAGACAATTTCAACAAAAACATTAAATCGAAAGGCACATGCGCGATCTAAAATCCAATTCAAAAAATGGAAACAGAACCCTCACCGGAAAACTTAAATTTTAATGGAAAATTGAAATCTGCATGCGCGATCGAAAATCCGATAGTTAATTCGGAAATAGCATCTTTAAAACCTAATAAACAATAACTAAACCCAAGCATTTTGTTATTAATTAATTAGAAATTAGAAATTTCGATAGAAAATTCAATCTTGCTAAGCTTCGAAAACGTAATGAACGATCACAAAATCGATGAAATCCACACACTCACTGCAAAAAATAAATAAATAAACAATTTGTTTATTCAAAATTTTCAACTGGTTAGCACTTAATATCAATTATCTAATTTACGAAAAAAATGTCGAGAGAATATGCTAAAATTATTTCAAATGTCATTATTTTTATTCAAATTATTATTTTTCAATATTAAAAATTATTGAAATAAATAAAATAGAATCAATTCATATTTGTTTGGGTTATGGTTGAAATGGAAAAGGTTACATTTGAAATGGAAAACGTTACATTTGAATTGGAAAGGGTTACAATTGTAATGGAAAAGGTGACAATTTATTTGGAAAAAAATACAATTGACTTGAAAATGAAGTATAATAAAGTATAATAATGATAGTAATATTGTTACTATATTAGACTACTTCTTACTATCGACTGATATCTCCTTTACGATTAAAATATAGACATACTGCTAACCGACTATCAGCTTGATTCCTTAACTTTATAGAAGCAGGTTCTTATATGTCTAAAATAAGAGGTGGGAATTGAGTAGAACCGCAGGGAAAATATGAAAAGTTTTCTATCAAAAGTTAATTTATCCATTTATGGAAAATTATCAGGGGACATCTCATAGGGACAAGGCAAATTTTTATTGAAAATGTTGATTTGCATCACTTTTTTAATACGGGAAAATCTATGATTTGAAATAAACTGCTTAATGTTTGGGTGTAAAATATTAATTTGTCAAAAAATCTTTTTTATTTTGAGAAGTGGACATATTAACTTTTGATAGAAAATTCCTTATATAGTAAAAGAGACAAGAAGACTGGGCAGTATTTAATAGAATAGTAATAAACAAATAAATAGGACAATAAGAGGTGTGAATCACTTTCTCATGCATGGAACGAAATAGTGTAATTGACTATTTCATATACGATAGGAATGTAAGGCAGTATTTCGCTGATATAAAAGTAGTAAGAGGAGCGGAGATAGGCAGCGACCACCTTTTACTTGTGGCTGATACAAAGATCATCCCAGAGTATAAAAGGAAAATAAAAGCATTTGAAACCCTCAACGTAAGGGCCTTGGATGACCCAGAGAAAAGGGCCCTCTTTACAGAAAGCCTGGAAAATAAATTGAGAGAAACGTCATTCGATGGAGACGTGGAAAAGATATGGAAGGCACTCAAAACATGTATCCTGGAAACAGCAAATACAGTTTGTGGGAAGAAGAGAGTGTCCGGTAAGGGAAAGCGGACAGATTGGTGGACCAATGACCTCCAACGACTGGTTTCTCAGAAGAAGCTTGCCTGGAAAGCATACCTTAAAGATAGAACTGAAGGAAAGCTACACGTTTATCGAATAGCCAGGAATGAATGTAAGGTAGCCATACGCCAGGCCAAGAAAAAGTCATGGGAGGATTTTGGTAAAAGGCTGAGCGAGGACCATCGCGAATCTATAAGAACATTTTGGCGAAAAGTTAAAACGTTAAGAGGAAAGCAATGCAAGCCCATTAGAAATGTAAAAGGTAGCGATGGAATCGTACTTACAGATAAGGAAAAGATCCTTGGCAGATGGAAGCAATATTTCCAGGAGCAATTCTCCGAAAACCCAGAAACAGGCCATTACCATGAACGAGAGTCCAACATGCAGGAAAGCCTGGAGGTTATAGAGGAAGAAGAAATAGAAAATGCAATCCGTAAGCTAAAAAGAGGTAAAGCATCAGGAAGGGATGGAATTGCACCAGAGTATTTGAAATATGGTGGTCAAGAACTTCTTAAAGCACTTCAATCGCTGTTCCAAGAAGTGTATGACAGAAAGAAAATTCCCAGGGACTGGAAATATTGTATTATCCTCCCTATTTATAAAAAAGGATGCACAACAGACTGCAAAAATTATAGACCCATTAGTTTGCTTTCCGTAGTCTATAAACTTTACACTTCTATTCTAGAAAAGAGACTCCGGCGGATTGTAGAAGGGCAATTAGAAGCGGAACAGGCTGGTTTTCGTCCAGGCCGACAGACGCAGGATCATATCTTTGTTCTCAGAAATATTGCTGAAAAAGCTTGGGACAGAGATAAGAATCTATATCTTGCATTTCTTGATTTGAAGGCAGCGTTTGATGTGGTCCCAAGAAAAGAAATTTGGAATGCACTAATAGCCAAGGGTGTACCTGGAGCCTTGCTGGCAGCCATACAGTCAGCCTACCAAGGTGCCATGGCAGTGGTAAGAATAAATGGTATGGAATCGGAACCTTTTCCAATTGCGAGAGGAGTTAGACAGGGAGATAGCTTAAGTCCCCTTCTATTTATAAACGTAATGGACGAAATCCACAAAATCTGCAAGCGCCGAACTGCATGGACAACAATCGGGAAATGGAATATGAGAACTGTCCTCGTTCAAAGCCTTTTATACGCGGATGACATAGTCCTAATAGCCGACACCAAGACCAAACTACAACAAGCTCTGGTAGAATGGGAAGAAGAGTTGCTCAGGAAAGGGATGCAAATTAACACCTACAAGAGTAAAGTGCTGGTTATGGCGAGGGAAGAACAGGAAGATGTCCAACTCATCTGCAATGGCGAGACACTTGAGGTAGTGAAGGAATATACCTACTTAGGGACCGTAATTAGTAGCTCGGGTAAGATAGACGCCGAAATATCAAACAGAATAAGTAAGGCGAATCAAGTGTATTACCAGATTACTAATAGCATTATCGGCCACCGATAAGTAGATAAGAAGACCAAAATGCATGTATATAAGTCTGTTTACCTACCTACACTCACCTATGGCGGAGAAAGCTGGACAACACTGGACAGACACTCTAGTCGCATAACGGCAGCGGAAATGAGGTTTCTTCGCAGATCTATTGGGAGAACTAGAAGGGACCGCATTAGGAATGAAAGCATTAGAGAGCAACTAGACGTTACAGAGCTTAAAACCACTCTAGAAAGACGGCAACTACAGTGGTTTGGTCATGTCTGTCGGATGAACGAGGACACAAATCCTCTAAAGGTATTAGAGGCTCGACCCACAGGAAAGAGACCACGCGGACGCCCCAGAATTACGTACCAAGAATATATCCAAAGAATTGGAAGTAAAAGAGGCAAATCGCTCAATGAGATGAAGCGGCTAAGCAGGGACCGAGAGGAGTGGTTACGCTGGATTGAGGCTCCTCGACGCTAGCTAATGGCATAAGAGGAAGACAAAGAAGAAGAAGAAGAAGAAGAGGTGTGAATCAGAGATCTGGGTTCACTATATTGATCTAGAAAGGTAAATTACAGCGGGAAGCATACAAGGAGCCTGTTATATGCAGAGTTTATTGGGTGAGGAGCTATTAATTTCGTGTCTCATATCCTCGGGGCTGGAAAGATCTAGTCATATGTTTTTATAACTATCCTTTGATAACAGATAGATATTTAATTATTTATAAATATTTTTTTATTACTAACATACTAATAATTCTAATAATGAATGTGACCTACATTGTTGCTTCGGTTCACATTGTTCTTTCGGAATATCGACATTAGTAATAAAATTGCAATTCTTAACATCGAAAAATCGCCAGGCTACTGCAATATTTAAGCTGGAGATCTCATATCCACAAACAATCACAGTAACCATTAATTATCTCATTTTATTTTCTCATCACTATTCGTGTCAATGCTTATGAAAAAAAAAAAAATGATCAAATTCTTCCAAGTAATATTCATGCCAAGTTTAGTCGTGACTGCGAAATAAACACATTTTTGATGATACGGCCACATTAAAACGACCGCCATTTGGATAAGAATTCAAAAATAAAAATCAATACATATATATTATTAGTGCCAAATCTGAAGGAAACCAAACGACGACAGACAGGCAGACGAAATGCCAAACGGTCTTGTTGAAACTTACGCTCAGTCAATAGAATTCAGGGAAAACGAATAGCTATTCAACAGTTATCGATTAGCATTTGTGTTTAAAAAAATAAATAGAGAATAATAAATAAATACAAATTATGAAATGCCATTAACAGGCCCAATTAATATCCAAATAGTTTTTTCTCGCGTTTTATATTTCTAACTTTTCATGCGAAACATTGCGTTTTAGTAAAAAGAAATTTTAGTTGGATTTTCGGGTATGTTCCTAATTGGGAACTTTAGCCGCTACCGATTAGGCTATTAATCTCTCTCTCTCTCTCTCTCTCTCTATATATATATATATATATATATATATATATATATATATATATATATATATATATATATATATATATTTAACTTATGAAATTCAGAAGGTATAACAGAGAAAAATAGAAAATAAAAAGTTTTAAAAAAATATATATTACTGCACTAATCGAATTGAAGCCTTTATTATAAAAATAAATTAAAACGAAAAATATAAAAAGGCATATTTCACATAGATATTGCAAAAAAATTGTAATAACTCAAATTTGAAAAGATTGCTCAGTTTTTGCTTCCGAAAATATGTTTTTTTTCTTTATTTAAGTAAATAAAAACATTGAATGAGTGTTTACTTTTAAATAAACATTTTTTTAAATTTTCCAAATATTTGTTCCCAATTAAAGACATTGGCCGCTAAAAGGTTAAGGGATGTCCTTGTCAAATTTGAAGAATACCGAACAGCGTATTTGATCGTGACATTTCTGACGATACAGGGCCAATAAAACGGCCAATAATTCTAATCTTGGATCAAAAAAATCACTTCACATACATCGTTTTTCCTGACTTCTTGGAGCATTAATGAATAAAATGGAAACGACGCATTTAGCCGTTAATCGTGTTACAAACAGACAACCAAAATACCAAACGGTCGGTTGAAACAGAATATCATACGAGTACATTAAGTCCACAAATGCTATCCCGTAACTTAACAATTTACGAACTCACATATCACAGCCGAAGAATTGGGAATAAAATATATATGATGTAACTATTCTTATTCCCTGATGGTTCGGCGGACGTCCGACTATCTTATTACAGTAGTGACTAAAATAAATTATTTAAGCACGTATTTCCTTATTAATCGTATTTAGGAATATTCAAAAGTGATAATTATTCAATAATTGTGACGAAATCCTTGGTATAAATATATTCGCTTTTGACCGACAACAGGTTCGAAGAGACCAAACGGTTTAGGTAAACCAAATGTCATTTTTATCCACAGAGAGGAGAAGGTGAGTTAAGCGGTGGCATTCGGAGAATAAAAAGTATCTTGCTCCCCTAACACTTTCAATATCAGAGGGATCAGGGGGTGTTATTTACAACTCACACCAGTTTGCTCACAATCTCTTGACAATGTTTTTACCTTTATTTAGCTAACACACCCCTAACCACCACATGGAAGAGCTAAAAAATGAAAAAGAAAATGCATAAATATATCGAAGACATCAGCAATTCATAGCCAAAACAAATAACAATTTAGTAAATTGAATCTCTTTTATGTATTAGGGAAATATTAATTTTTCATTCAAATGATAATACATGGTGTCGATTCAAAGTATTTTCAAAATAATAATTTTATTCTATGTACCACTTACAATTAGTATATTATCGGATAAGCGTAGAATAGACCTTGATATACGTATTATTTTTCTCCTTAGAATGTTTGTGTGTTTTCTCAGGATTGGAACTATGGTTGGGCAGATGCTTTCAGGGCCAGGTAATTTCTGACCTGACTGCCTCATATTGTTTTTTAGTGTTTCATAGCTGAGAAAAACAAAGCGTTAAAATTGGGCCTTATTTTTGTAACTTTAAATTACCTTCTTTTTTTTCATGGAATACCACAGTTGAGCCATCTAATTTTATTTGATATGAGATGAGAAAGCTCATTTAACTTTTTATAGATTGTGACTAGTAAAAAACTTTTATCTTTACAATATCAAATAATTTCTTTCTGATGTGAATAAATTTAATATTTTTCTAACTTCCTTAAGGTGGATGTAGAATATGAATCCAAAACGATTTAATATAGAAAAAAAAATAAAAAAGATTTCTTTAGAAATCTCGTTTAATTTAACCGCAGTCCAAACCTAATGATCCTCAGAAAAATTAGACCATTTTTCTGGCTTACACTGAACCTGAAGAAGTGTAATATCAAATTGCATTTTTAATCACTTTTATAAAAACTTTCATATGATATCAGTTTAAAAGAGCTTTATGTCCCAAATTCATTTTAATTTTAGATAATATAAATACAGGTGCTACAATATAAAAAAAATTGAGCTACCATGTCGTGTAGGAAGCACGCCACTCACCAATCTTTTTTTTTTTGAATTGTATAAGCCATAAATATCTTAAAACAAAAATGGTGGAAATGAATTTGCCCATTGATTCAATTACAGTTTGAAACATATTAAAAACATCGTGAATTATGTAACCTTTAAAGGGGATCGCAGTTTTTCAGTCAATTGTTTTTTAATAGTAGAATTTTATTAGAGAAATCCGAAATGCTAATATCTCTAAAAAGAGTAGAATTAGTCGAGCAAAGTTATTTGAATTCGTAATTGAAACAATTACTTCCGACGACTGTAATGAATCCGTTTTTATAAGCGATTAAAGGATATAAGCGAAGTTCTCCAAGACCGCTATGAGAAAATACCTCAGGGATCATTAATTTTACTTTCAGAAACTCTTTCTTTTTTTATATATAGCTGGAACTGCCTTCTTCGGCTAAACGATTAAACCATTCATTCATTAAGCCAACACCAATCTCGACTTATTTAAAATAATTCAGGCATTTTACTTAAAATATAATTAAGTTGCATAATTAAAAACGAACTTGACTGATGTTATGCTATTATATAATAAATAATAATTTGTATACAATTATAAGTCCTTATAATAATTTGTATGCTGTTTAAGTGAATTTATAAAGACATTACTAATTGTTTTGTGATCGCATTACTAGTACCATGTGCTCAAAGGTACATATTATATAATGTAATTTAAATACTGCTATATATATATATATACACTTTTGTTATATATTACATTATATAATTTAAATATTATATTTCCACATTTGAAAATATAATTCATTATAATTAATTCATAATGATGTGAGTAAAAACAGTTCAGCACGCATTTTGTCTTTTATCTTGAGTTGAATTAAATATATTAATTTGAAAAATAAATACAAAAAATTAAAAATATACTCCATATTTACTTGCATCATTTTTTTTTCTTTTCGATCTCAGTCTGCTGTTTACTCGTCATAATAAATACAATTATACTCAATTATACAATTGTATTCTGAATGAATATACAATTATATTCATAAATACAATTATACTTAAATACAATTATAATTCTTTCGACGCGCTGTCCTTTTTCATTTTGTCTGTGCCATTAAGACAAGTAATCAAATACATGCTGGTACACACCAAGGTTTAAATGGATTATATCAAACAGAAAAGTTTGTACTGGTTTCTTCTCGCATTGAACTAATGAACGAAAGATAGGTAGGATGTTTATAAGTAAACGGTTTAAGAGTCTAGGTTTTTCCAGTAATGCCAATGAGTAATTGGTTTTTCTGTTATAGATGGGAATAAATTTAAGATTGGACTATTGGAGATATTTATTTGATCATTTAAGCAAACATCTGGATTAGATTTGAAGGATTTTATTATTTCAAGTGCTTCATATATATTTAATTTGAGGCTGATTTGATGTGTTAATTTAACTCCTGTGTCTTTGATGAATATATGTTTTTTTTCATTTAAATGAATTGCAAAGTTGGAATTCTCTGTCAATAAAACCACTATCAATCATATTTTTAAAAAAACAAATACAAAAAAAGACAATTAATGATATCTATTCAACAACCCCCGAAGATAGACCCATCCTGAAACATTATGTTTCGATTCCATATTACGGGCCCTCTATCCACCAAACTCGGAAATGAATTGAAAAAAAATAGGATTAAACTCTGCATTTAAAATAGAAAAAAAACCCTATTCTCATATTTATCATATCCTAAAGACAAAATAGACCCTTTCCAAAAAACTAAATTGTAATGATTGTACAGCCAAATACTCGGGAAATTATTATTATTGTAACATAAAAAGTATTCAAGACAGTACCCATAATCTTCAGAACATAGTTCTGGAGATTATAGATATTTTCCAAGCGAAATTGAGGAAACGATCGGTCTGACAGTGATGAATGCAACCGTAAATACCATTACTTACGAATGATAGATCCAATTTAACGATAGGCATGTCCAATCCAGCTATCCAAACCATTCTGAATACCAAGCATCATCGGGAACTGATCCTCGAAGTTTGAATTAGTTCTGGTGTTTGGTGAAGAGTTAACCGGTAGTGTTGAGCACTTACTATATTACATATGGATTTGGGATTTATATCTTGCATTTCGTAGTTATCAAGTGTGTGAAGATGTTCAGCTTTAGAAACCCATATAGTTACTGCCTATATTACACGTTACTTACTTGTGTAATGACGAAGTTTTTTATCTCTGGTTAGTTTTCTGAAATGAGATGAAAGTTATTTTTATTCCGTGACAGACAGTTTAAGAAGTTGTGCCTGGTTGTCTAAGATATTTATTTGTTGACGAATTAATCAAAATTATCACAATAAATTTAGTTACTAGATATGATGTGTATGATACTCGTAAATATATCTAATTATACGAGATCTAAAATTAAACAATTTAGCTTTAGTTAAAAAAATATAGAAATGCAATTAATGTTGATGCTAATCTTAACTGTTAACTTTGTTAGACTTCGTAAATTGTACCTAAACCTCAATCTTTTTTCTATTTAATTTCTTAAATCAGGCTTTCTTGAAATATAACTTTTTTCTCGGTCCGTATAAAATCGAATGATTGTAGATGTCTGGTTGTGTTAGGTTTTTATTTGTGGTCGAATTAATCAAATAAATAACAAAATCAAAGTAACTAAAAGTAAAAAATAAATAATTTTTTATTTATTTAGAGGATAGTGCCATTCGCAAAAAGATGTCTGAATAGAACTGTGCGTTAAACCTAAGAAGGAACCTTCCTTGTATACCTCACTTATGCTAAGCAAATACTCCATTTCCGGAGTGGGAGATAACAATGTTATTGATGACGTCGAGAGCTGGAACGAAGCTCCATCAAGAGGGTTGATTGGTTTGTTTTTCTCTCAAGTGTTTCGATTGCGTAGATGAATTAAAAACTGTATAAATGTGTGGAAGCAAGATGATTGAATTGTAATAATAATAATTAATTGGTTTGTTTTTTAGTTATTCCCATACAAATAGAGTTGGCCAGTTCAGTAAATGCCATACTGTATATACTAATATACAAAAAACGTTTTTAATTAAATTAAGAGGATAAAATGAAGACTATATTAATAAAAATTCATCAATTTATTTTGTTTGGAGACTATATTAATAAAAATTCATCAATTTATTTTGTTTGGACAAGTAGATTTTCTTGAAGCTATTGTTCATTTTAGCACCTGAAAAAAAGTCTATAAGACCTTTGGAGATCGTTAGCTGATGAAGAAAATAAAATAATTGTAAAGGCTCGAATGGGCGCGTTTTGAAATGTATATATCAGTGGAAATCGGGATCCTTGAATGCTTAGCTTAGCGAGAGATGAGAGTGTAAGAAGATATGCGAATTATTTTTAATGCCATTAGGTAACGACTGTCTTAAACGTCCGTTTTTAGTATTTTTATTAATTCATTTATTTTTAAATTCGCTCTAAAGTAACCTAGGTGTACTTTACAATAATAGATCTATGCATTATACATAATTGGCAATAAATCTCTATCTTATGTTACTTAACCTATCGCTTTTTTTAATTTTACATTTAAGTTATAAAAATAATAAATTAAAGACGAAAGAAGTACAAGTAAGTAGTTTAGGATAAAATTCCTGCTGACTTTAAATGGATTTTTAATAGCTCAACTAGGCACCTAAAATTGAGCAAGTATACTGAATGGACAACAATGTTTTTATTATTTTATAGTTCTCTCATAAAAGGACATCTTTTATGATCTCTTCGAGCCCAAAAATGCGGTTTAAAAAAAATATTCTAGTCGCCTCTTCTTATTTTAACCCGATTACGGCGTAGTAAAAAATTATCCCGCTTTGTGAAAGGCCTGTTTCTCGACCTCATGGTAACCTGGGGAGACAATGTGGTCACCACTAAGCTCCAACTGCTCGATTCATCTTCTGAATACGAGGAGATATCAATGTCAAAATTATCTTTCAAATTTAGAGGAGCAAGTCAGAATTTCAATCAGGTTCTGTGTATGGAATCAGGCTTTCTACGTAAGTAATAAATGAAATAAAACATTAATTAGTATAGATATATAGATAATAGAGAATACACAGTATCTGAAATCTGTTTCAAAATATTTATCTTTATTCACTACACGATAAAATTTTACAATTAATAATTAAACATTCACTCTTCAGATTCCAGTGGTTGCTGTGCTTATTTAATTTGAGAGCACCATCTCAACATCATGTAACATCTTCAAAATGTAGAATTTGAAGTCCTCATGAGATCTTTTGACTGCCAGGAAATATCATAAGAAAAAGCTGATATTAAGGTAAGTCGTGCCAAAGATTCAAATATGAGTTATTGATTGTACAACCTTTCTCAAATAGTTCTAATAAACTTCACTATCCATTTATTTTAATATATTCATATTGAAATAGTTAATTAGATCAATAAATAAATAAAAAATAATTTTATCACCACCATCGTTTATTTTTCTTGTAACGAGAAATTCATTAGACAAATATTCGACATTTTCCTTTCCTTTAGTGATACGCGGTGAGGACATTACACAATACATATCATCGATCGAAAGTAGAGGGACTGACCAGATACCCTAATTGAATACCTTGTGGAGAGGGCTCAGTAAATAAAGGCATCAAGCTGCTCTGCAGTTGCATAGATTGCATCATGAATATCTATATTGCAACTTTAAGTTGCGATAAATTCGTTGTATGAATACGTTTGAATTATGCATGGATCTATCAGTCAGAACCTGTAGGCTTCCTGCATTAAAATGTTACCTTAGAGCTTCCACACTTCAGTGGAGATTCTGAATGTTATCTTTTTAAGCTAGTTGTTACCAATAAACAATTTATAGAATATGTATATTTTTAAAATATATTATTGTATTGTATATATCGTTTATTTTAATTGCCTATAACAAGCATACTCAACGGACTCCGAACACCTATTTTTAACATTTGAGTCATCTGACGGTAATTAAAATGAAATGTAGATTGATTCAGCAGTACTCTAAAATATCTGGAGCCTTCTAAAAGGACAAAACTAGAAGATTTTGCTTTAATAAAATAAAAAACTCATTCCTTATTATATTGGTTTTTGTTATGTATTTTATGCGATATTGGAACCTTAATTTCTTATAACATGAAGAAATCTTGACGACGTCTTAGGAGGACGGTGTTTATTTTTATTTTAAATTATATTACTTATAGTAATAATGCCAATACAGTAATAATAAATTATAGTTATATTAATGTTCATTATTTATTAATTTATTTTGGTTATTGTAACATCAATATTTATTAATAACTAATAATTTTAACTTTCTTTAACCAAACTAAAATAATAACTAATAAACTATAATATAACTTATAAAAAGATAGTATAATATAACACAATTTCACTGTCCTACTATAAGTTAAATATTGCTATCAGAGACTTCTTTATGCAGTAAGAAATAAATTCTATTTTTTTTTTAAACTTTTAATTTATATTATATTATTTTATTATAAGCTATGCTACAGTTAATTAATTTTTATTTTAGTTTTGCTATAATAAGTTAAAATTTTAAACATTGATTGAACAACACTAAACATTGGTTGAGTTGAGGCTAATATTAAGTAAAATTGTTTCATTAATATATTCTAAATAAAATTAATAATATTTTAAATAAAATTATAATAAATAAAATAAAATAAATTACACTTTTATTTAATGGATTGAGCTAAGTATTGCTAAGATAGCACCCTATTTTTTATGATACCTCAAGATATGTATAATCTATAGAATAGATCATATAAGAGCTATTAGATTCAATGTACTTCATTATTAAATACTCAGAAAACATTATGCGATTGTAATTTGCAATTAAATAAATTTAAATAGCTAGTAAATGGGGGAGGGTAGAGCAAGAAGACGGGTGCCCCCTCCCTCGAATATGTGCAGACTCGAAATCAATAAACCCGCTGGGAGGCCCCGGCCAAACGGTTACCGAAACCTCTACCTGCTCTTCGCTGGTTCCTCTCGGTCACTCGCTTGTCACGGCCCTCAAGTACGTACGTTTCAGGGAGCGAGCAATTCCGAAATAATCCACTTCCAAATCTCTGGACATTTTTTTTGTTTGTCACCAGTAAATATACTAAACCTGCCATTCAGTTTAGCAATTTTTTTAGATATTCTAATACCGACGGAGTAATTATTTCCGTATTAATTTCTATATCTGTCATCTTAACTCATGAATCAGATTGACATTACAATGAATTTTCCCTGAGGAGGACAGTTATGGTTTGAATTTCCGTTAAACTGAAAAGGTGTCTTCAAAATATAAACCATCAATCGAACTTTAAAAAAAAAATAAGTCAAAATAACAATAAACCTTTAGAGTATTATTGGAAGATTTCAAAACCTCCAGTCCCTCACACAGGAATTAATAGCGAACCATTCGCAGTATCATCAGGATTGAAAACCTCAAAATCACATTACTGCAGACTGGAGATAGCACATCTCACACCAGCAGTCTAATAAAGACAAAACAAATTGAGATAGTGCTCAATACTCGTAAAAAGTTCACTATGCACTAATTTTTATTAGATAGGCCATAACACAAGCTGTATTGGATTTACGGTCTTTGTGAATCTTTTGTTAGATTGTTGATATGAGATGTGCAAACGTGCAAACCAAAGCATTAATGTGATCTTTTCTTGTTCTGTCCTAATGATGCCTGAATGGCAAAACGTTCTACAATTTTTATAGAAGCATTATTACAAATACCATTTTCGAGGTTCATTCGAAGTATTGAGAAATTGTAAGCGATTTTGAATATCGGAAATTAATGTAATAGTTTCGGTATAGATCACTCGTTATTTATATGAATGAAAATCACTATCTATATTAGCATTATTTAAAAAAAAAATTATTTATTATGATTTACAACTGAATTAAAAACAAAATAAGTAAATAGACTGTATGATTAATATGACTTTGATTATTGGCAATTGTTTGAGAAGAAAAGTTTAAACTTGTGAGTTTGAGTGTGCATAAAGTTTATAATGGAAGGACAGGTATCTGTTTCTGGGAAATTTAGCATTAAATGAGACATTTAATTAATAAAGGGCAATTTAAAACTTCCAATATAATTTTCAATTTTGTTATATATTTACCCTTGTTTACCCGTTTCTGGGAAATCCATCCTCATCTCCAGAACTTACATTCTCTAATTAAATTCCATCCTGTTGTCATTTAAAACAATAAAATACCTTTGCCATATATTGTCAATAATTAGTCTAAGCTCTAAGTATACAATATATCGTCGTGGCCACCGTGAAACCTCTTTAATGTCCAAATCACGATTTTTTTTACACGACAAATGAAAAACTGGTTTATAAGCAATGTTTCAAAATATAATTTTATTAACTAATTCTAAACATTACTATATGGTATGATTTCTAGCGGTTACTGTTCCGTATGCGATGAATACTAACGATAGGAGCATTCTTTTTGATCAGTTTAAATCATGTTACGATTTTTCAACACATTAGTGCTTTTCACCAGCATATAGGAGATTAAATATTGTTCCTAATAAAATCAAAATCACATAACTGATTTTTGTCACATAGGTTTCACGGTTGCAACGACGGTATGCAATAAGTTAATGGCCTTGACTTAGACTAATTATTAGTCAGTGGCCCATCTCCTGGAAATGTAGTGAATATTAGAGTAAAATTGAAAATTATATAAGAATTTTTTAATTGTCCTTTATTTATTAATTTATTATTTATTGAAATTACTTCCCAAGAAATGAATACAAAGAAGGGACATTTATTGTGATAAAGAATTTTATAATTAAAACTTATTTATATACAGAGAATTAGTAATAATAATACAAAATACATTTAGTTACACATAGTTTCTCGTAGAAATACGATATAGACATGTGGGTAAAAGTTTTAAAATGTGGTAGGTTCAAGCATTTTGGTATACTTCCTTTTCTATTCTGTTCTCGTTGTTCTTAAGTTTCGTCACAGCTTTTGAAACACCTATTTCTTATTTTTATTTCATTACCTGTCATCTGGCCTGCTCTCGATGTCCGCGTGTAACATACTCTCATCTGCATTGCATTCTGGGTCCAGATCTTTAGCTACTCTGAGAAATTCTTATAGGGCATCTGTAAGTGCTAGTACAGTCCTTGCTGTAATCTGCTAAATGCTGTGTCATATGGTTGTAAATTGTACTTTCGCCTTTTGTTTTTATTTCCCTTATGACTGCTTCTAAGACAAGGTTGAAAAGCACTATTGATAGTGGATCCGCTTATCTAAGGCCTCTTCCTATTTTGAATTTTCGTGATTCTTCCCATTCATAAGTATCCTAATGGGCGCATTAGCCAGAATCGTTTTCACCATCCGTATAAATTTCTTCGGTGCTTCCAGCTTCTTCAGAAGCTTGTATATTTTTTCCCTTTTGACGGAATCGTAGACCTGTCTGAAATCTACAAACAAATGATGAAGTGTAACCTTGCACTCGTAGGCCTTCTCGAGCATCTGCCTTACTAAAAAAATCTGCGCGTAGTTGACCTTCCCGGTCAAAAACCACACCAGTAATCACCCAAAACTATTTCTGCCCACCTTGTCAGTCTTCTTCTAATTGCAATCGACAAAATCTTGCACACCGGATTTAGCAATGATATTCTCCTGTGATCATTACACTCGGTTCTATTGCCTTTTTGTATATTGGACATATTAGGGACAGACTATGCTTCGGGCATTTTCTCGGACCTCCACAAATCATAAATGATATTCAGTTGACGTCCGCATAATGGTATAGAAGGAACAATCCCTAATTAGATTGATCCTTCTATACCATCATGCAGACTTCAACTGATTCGAGTCAAGTTGCAACGCATATTACACCACCCAACGACTCAAGATTCAACAATTCAAAATTTGATTCTATCTCCGAACAGGTCATAACAGAGCTAAGGAATGCAGAACGGAAAGACGCTATCTATTTATTTTCAAAGTTGAGACTCAAGTATGCAACAGCTAACAAAAACATCTGGTTCAACCACGCCTGGGAAAGAGAAAATCTGACACCGTCTTATGTTCAAATAAGATCTGTAGTTCAAACAAGAGCAGCATCAAGAGCCATCCACGATGCAAGACGACAATGGCTGAGACTAGAAATCAATCATTGGCACTCAGTTAGGGACAGCTATAGAAATGGCAAATAATTTATCAATCCCTAATTATAAATGATATTGTAAATATCCTCCCATAAAACGTCCCTAACATTTTTGAACATTTTATTTTGGATTTCTTTCATCTCGGACGCATTGAATTGGGAGGTTATTTCAGTAATTTCTCGTCTGACCTCTTAGGAAAACCGCGTTCTATTGGCATTTAAAAAACATTTTGGTATATAATATATAAAGAAAACGAATTCTTCATGAAATAAAATCGATGTGATTGAAAGAAATGTGTGTTTTTAATTGTAAAATAATTTAGTTCACGCCTAATGAGCAGAAACCTGAAAACAAAGATTCATTAAGTTTTATTTAAAAACTTATACTTTATGTTATTTTAAATGTTTTTCCAAAAGTGATGTTTTTGTAAATTATTTGACCCTTGAAAACAAAATACTAAAAACGCTATAAATTGTTATAGAAAGATTTGAAAATGGATAATTTAGAGATATTAGACGAGAACTAGACAAGAGGATTACGTTGTCTGATCTTGTAGGCTTGGGTTTGGCAAGATTTGTTGCAGAGAGGTTCCCAGGTAACCCTCTTTGGTGGTATCGGCATCAAATCTAGTTTGATTCAATGTACATGCATTACAGGGTATCAAACCTTCCTTGATTCAATTTACATGCATTATTTCACAATTACAATCAATATAGTAAACACTGGTTAGTATTCGGCAAATTTTATTCCGAATATAATTAATAAATAATGAATACAACTTTTATATTATTTAAGGATAATGAATAATCCTCTTTTTTATTTTATTATTCATTAAAAAATGTTTTCATCATTTTTTAATCAGTAATAAAATAAAAGCAATTATTCAGTTAAAAAAATCGAATAATAAAAAAATCTGGTGCTGTGCGCTCATCTCAACTTTCCCTTACCCCTCTATAATAATAATCTTTTTTACATAATTTTAAAGAGTTCTCATAAACACTACTAGAAATAAATTCAGCAGAATGCACTTCTTCAAGTCTTCTCTAACAAAAGTATAATAAATTAGTTTTTTAGACAACTATGGTACTACAATTCTGTACACTAAATATTTTTGGTTTGTCAAGCTAAAAATATATTTTAAAAATTTCGGTTTAGTTTCCATGTTTAATCGAAAGCAGATGGTGTATGGTGAAAGATACCCTCATGTCGAATGGCAAGAAAGAAGCCAGTAGGGAAGAATGGATCTCTAAGGACACATAGTAAAAAATACAAGAAAGGCGATAACTAAAAGCAATAGTGAATGGCTCGGAGAAAGAATACATATGAGAACCTGTAACGCCAAAAATAGAGAGGTAAAACGAAGTGTAAGAAGAGACAAAAGCAAATGGGTCTTCGAAATGGCCGAGAAAGCTCAGACCGCTGCGAATACCGGAAACATACGAGAACTGTATAATATATCAAGGAGCCTCTCCGTTATATGAGCCGTTTACTACCAGGCTAGGAATGCAGTAGGGTTTTCTACTCTCTCCACTATTGTTTCTTTTGATTCTGGACGAAGTAACGAAAGCAACAAGCAGTGGAAGACGCAGAAGCATCCAATTCAGCTCACTGGACGCCTGGAAGACATAGATTATGCACATGACATCTGTCTCTTAGCGCACTGGTATACAGATATTTCGAGAAAGTTGGCATACCTGTAAATAAATGCAAGAAATAATGGCTTAGAGATAAACAAAGGGAAAACCAAAGTGATGAAGGTTAACTCGAGATCCGCTAACCATATATTACTTGGGAATGAAGAATTAGAGACAATCGAATCATTCCAGTACCTGGGTAGGAAGTTGGCGCCGGATCGGGGCACAGAACAGGATGTTGTAAGTCGAATCCGTAAATCCGCATTTTTAGCAAAAATGTTAAGGCCTTCGTATTGTATGGATCTGAAACCTGGAAGGTCATCAAAATTATAACGAGGAAGTTACAAACCTTTCTTAACAAGTGTTTGAGGAATATTTTAAGAGTGTGGTGGCCTAGATTGATTGGCAATGAGGAAATCTGGCGAAGAACAAGAGGGAGGTTGATGCCGAAATCCGTGAAAGGAAGTGGAAAGGGATAGGGCACACCTTGAGACGTCCAACATTGCAAGAAAAGTCCTCTACTGGAACCCTCAAGGATGCAGTAGAGTTGGTCGACCCAGGATAACTTGGAGGATGGATCTGATGCAGAGGCTGATGCAGAACTTGCTGGAATCCGATGAGCAGAAATAGGAGAACTGGCTGCGGACTGAGACAGATGGCGAACATTCATAACGGCCCTATGTCCCACTAAGGGATATCAGGAATTAATCATCATCAATCAATATAAATTAGTATTATAAAACATTTATGAATTATGAATTTAATTAGGCAAGACTTGTCTTAATTAAATTCATAAATATTTTAAAATACGAATTTATATTATATTTAATTTAATGTGTATAATAATACCAAACTGTTTTAAATGCAGATTTTTGAATTTTTGTGTGTGTTTAGAACTGAAGATGAATGTATAACATTTAAAAAAAGATTTCAATAAAAACAAAATTATAGAAGTGGCAAATAACTTATCAATCCCTAATTATAATTATTTATTAAAAAGTATACGTGCATCAGAATTTAAGCATTTAGTTTTGTTGATTCGGAACGCGTTCTCAAATTATATTTAAACATTGCCGAATAATGTCGAGAGGTAGTGCTAGAACAGTTATCTGTGTCTGTTAATGTTTTATTTTAGAGAGAAAATAAGTGAGTAGTTAACCTATGAGCATATTAATTAACATTGTTTATCATTTAAAAATAAATTGAACGGAAATTTAAGAATATTTTTGGGTTTATTTTATTTTATTTTTTTTCGTCTTTGAATCATTTGCAGGATTCAAACTACTCATTTTAAAAAACAATAATATAAATTAAAAAATGATCCTCGAAAAAAAAAAACTGTGATTGTAAAAACATTCTAAATATCGTCGCCATTATGTTTAACTAACAAATATGAAAAATTGCATTTTTGCAATTCCTTGGTTTTATTAATTTAGCTGAAGCATATTTGTTAAATGAAATCATATGAACACAAATGTAGAGCATAGAAAAGTAAAAAGGACTAGAAGTAAACCAAACATTCATAATGGAGAAGTTAAAAGTAAAACATAAAGTTCTTTTTTGGAGTCTTGAAAGGTAACTGTATTCACATTCGTTACTTAAACGTGGTGGTGACGATATCTAATTCTTACATAAAGACATTAGATACTGATTTCCTTTCTACATTTCCTATCTTGATATTAGTTCTTATAATATTTTTTCGTTTGCTTACTTTAGTATATTAATGGATATTATCTTAAAATTAAACAGTATTCAATACTACATTCTTTTTGAATTTTGTTATGGTTAATTCATGCAATAAACCATTCGACGAGGGATCGGGACCAAACGATAAATAAAGTGCTAAATATTTAATCTGAATGGTACAAATGCACCAATTTAATTGATTATTGGCACGTCAGATCGGGGAAGTGTTACACAGGATTAGACTTACCGTGACCCTCTGGTGGGTACATATATAATGTCACCATTTAATCAATAAACTTAACATCACATTCCATTTCGGATTCAGCTCGGATTGAATATCATTCTGCGCTGTTTTGTTGTATAAATTTAATAACCAGCATTACAGTAAGTATGTGTTGATGTAGGATCGATTTGTTTGAATTTTAATCATGAAAAAATAATTTCTACCTAAATAAGAACAATTTTTTTTTTTTTGTGACCCATTCATAAGGTTGAACCGTAGATGTGTAATTATCAAGCATATTAAAGAAGATAAAACCGTTAAAAAAGGAGTTTATTGATTAAAATATTCATGTTTTATACATATATATTCCTCCCCTGATTCTAACTCTGGAATTACCAATGGAATGCGGTAATTTTTTTTTTTTTTACGGATTCTGATAGAAAATGAAATTTGTCAACGAATTCATACCGATCACTTTGTTGATCTGATGCGCCTCGAGGGCGTTTATCGGGAAACACTCAAAACACGGTTTCATTATCAAGTTCTAAATTTCCCTAAAGGAAAGTATTTTTTTTTTTTTAAGAAAACTTTGCAAGTAAAAGTTGTAGAGAATTAAAATCACTGTGAAATGAGTCTACTTTCATTCCAGAACGATAAAAAAACAAAAACACTTTTTGCTGTTATGTACTTTATTAATGCCACTCTAATGCTTAGTGTTCTGAAATGAAAATAAAATTTCATTTCAATGTGGTTTTAATTCTGCACAACGCTTACTTGAATAGTTTTCTGAGAGAAAAAAAGATCCCATCACAGAAATTTTGAACATTTTGTTGAAACTTTCTCATTTTTCGCGATCAGGTCAAATAAGTGCGGATATGTATCGGATAAAAAAAGTGCCCGATACGTATTCATCTTAAAATTTAATTTGTTATCAGAATACGTTAAAAAAATTACCACGTCCCATTGGGAATTTTAGAGTTAGATTCGCTGTTGGAAAACTCCGGTAGATTACAAAATCGACAATACGTCTCAAACTTAGTTCAGGATACCCAATTGAGATCCCCAAATTGATATTTTGAACAATCTAAAAGTTAAATGGGAGGGAGCAGGTTACCTGGTTATTAACACGAGTAATAGTGATATGAGAACTGGAATACATACGGGTTTTAATTTGTTTGGATATTTTGCGTTCTCTCCATTGTTGAAATCGCCCATCAGAAGAGCTGTTAATGTCAATGTTACATTCTAGTTAAAATATCTCTACGTATTCCCTGTATAATTTACATTTACATCCCGGAAAATGATCAAAAGACGAAGGGTATCATATTATTTTACAAATTTAAAAGATTTTCACAGTTTTGCAGAACACAGTCATACAGAACTGCTGTTTGAACTAATTTAAAATTCCGTTATTTATAACCAGGTCAGGGTTATTTATAACCTCTCTTATGCTTTTTAAAATGATACCAATGAAAGAAATGGCTGTTGGAGTTATCATTACTGTATCTAGGTGAAATTTTTTTTTTAACTATTGGAAAAAGTATTGATAGACTGGAATCGCTTTGGACAGCAATTTCCATGATCTTAATAATTTTATTCCTTTTGTAAATGAACAAAATATCTGGGATTGATTCTCAAAAGTTGACCTGCCACGCGCAGTCCTTCTAGTTTAGACTTTGACAACATTAGATTTATTAAAAGTTCCTAGAACTCCCATTCTACTTCTCTAGAACTTTCCGTCCCTAACTGAGCCAAATATTCTGCGCAGAACCTTCCCCTCTTAAAATAAGGAATGGCACGTATTGATGTTCGACCAAATTATTTAATGGCTAATAGACATAGTTATCAACGTTATATCAATTTCTCCAACATGCGACCTTACACGCGACACTGAAATATGATGCTTCGCGGTTGGACAAAGACACTCCTATTTTTAGGCTTCAAATGATTTTTGAGGAATAGGCGGTCGCTAATGCAACTTAGCAAGAGTTTTTATACCGTATAATTCACTTCGGAATTTCATGATCTATGCATTCATTTTCAGCAATAGTAATTTTTATTATATTTGTCCTCAAATATCCTGAATCATTCTTAGCTATCTTTATCTTTTGATAAAAATATATAACTGCCCTAGTTCAAAATGTGACAAGTATTAGTATTCATAATGTTTAAATCGATATTATATGATGTAACATAATTACTGATAATCCCTCTGGACCTCTAGAATGAATGTGATTTAGTGATCATCTATATGTTGATGATGATGATCCTGATAATGAAATGTTCTAGTGATCATCTACATGGAAATACAAACGTAACCAATGATAAATCATTGTATTAGAAAAAAATGGTGTACTAAATTTTAACTTAACTTGAGGTTTATTATTTATTATTTTTTATCGGTTTTGATTTACTGAGCCCGTTACGGAATTCTAGGTAACGGGGAGGTGTTATTGATTTTATAGCTGCCTGTCGAGAGTAGTGCGGCCACCGTAAATATTATTTAGAGTTCGAAACATCATCTACCAAAGAAATACCATCTCTAAAAATTTTCTCAACTTGCAATATCTATAATTCAACTTCAGTTCAATATTTATTTATTTTAAATACAATTATCATATCATTACGCTTCTATTTTATGTACAATCAGTCATGAGTTAAGAGTTGACAGGACGCTTACATTAAATAGCAAGTGTATTATTAGGAAACAAAACGTTTTTCTTTTACATGTGATTTTAGGCGTTTCCTGAAATATATGTGTTTTTAGATACTATACATCCTACGCGGGATATTTCGGTAATGTTTTTCGTAGCCAATTTTCTTTTATCTACACAATGTTTTATATTATTATTATTTGAAATAGAACAAACTTTGTTCTTAAGAATAACATAAGTGTTGAAAGAATAAAAATCATTAAGTATCTATTGCACATAATTTATAAGAAATATATAAAATACAAAAAAATAAATTCTTCTGGTAATACGATTTAATCGATACTTAAAAAAAAAATTGTGAGCAGCGGAGAGTTCCGTTATTAAAATAGTTTTTTAAATTATCTTAATGACTAAAATACAAAATTGAAAATATCATTAAGGCTGGGATAGGAGAAATAAGTCGAGACCTCCAAAAGGCTCTTCTCTAACACTAACTCAATTCAAATACAAATTTTCAATCCTGTAACTCAGTTTAGAGGGTCTGTAGAGGTGCGCAAACAAACAAACACGAAACATGGAAGACAAATTGGAGATCTCCAAAGGTCACTTCTATAACGCTAATTCAATTTACATACAAATTATCAATCTTCTAACTCGATTGAGAAGGTCTGTTGTGGTGCGCAGAATCTTAAAAACCAAGAAAAAATAAATAAAAATGCCGAAATTTTGATTGAAATGTTCTCCCTCTCCTATGGTATTGTTCTGCCTAGAAAACAGCCTATATCAGAAGGGAGCAGCTGGAAGTGTCCAAATGCAGCAGAAAAAAAAAATACAATATGTATCTATATATACAATATATATATATATATATATATATATATATATATATATATATATATATATATATATACATACACACATATCAGACTTCAAAACCCCGATATCGATCATCGATCGATACGGTGCAAAAATCCATTATTGTCCAACAAAAATACTAAAAAAAATCTCCAATTAAATAAAACTATCACCATTAAAAATAATTAGTTATATCTGTTATTTATAAAACTAAAACTGAAATTGAAATAAAACATAAAGAACTGATAAACGTATAAGAAGTATATTATATATTATATCATATTAAGTATATCGTATATTAACATCAATAACTATAAACATATAAACACTATATAAACATCAAACATTAATAAACAACATAAAAGACATCTTCTAATCAGTAAAAATATAATCGTAAATGGGGGAGTTAATTAACAGCACAAAAAACAATATATTATCATTTGTAAAATAATGAGTACAATATACATATACATCTAAACATATTTTTTTTCCACTAAATAAAACCATCGTTATCACAAATAAAATATGTTGGTTTCGTATAAGTAAGTAATAAAAAAAGTCTTCAACTGAATCCAATGAACATAATAACATGCTACAGTTGGTTATTTAATTGCTATTGGTTATTTAATATATATATATATATATATATATATATATATATATATATATATACATATATATATATATACATATACAAACATATATATATATATATATATATATATATATATATATATATATATATATATATATATATATATATATATATATGGGTGTTAGTACATGCAAAACAATATATGTTAAAATTTTTAAATAACAAAAATGTTGTTGAAGGAAGATGAAAGATGTTATACCAAGGATATTCAATAAGCATACCCTAAGGAAAACCTCATTCACCCTTTGTTGAAACATCTGACAGGGAGTATATTTACCTGACCTCCGTGACAGTTCCTTACAACATGCTTTTTCAAGACATTCCCCTTACAAGTGTCACAATTAGAGTGAATGAAACTTTATAGTATAAATAATAATAATAAATAAAATATTTTCATGAATATCTAATGTGAATCTTTGGTATTTAATAATTGTTTTTAATAATAATGAATACTTAAGAATAAATTTACTAAATAATTTTTCTTCTATAAAATAAAACGGACGTCAGTTAAATATTTCGGACACTTTCATAATGTAGAATATTTCTAATTTCACCGGATAAAAATATGTAAACATGATGGATGACCCATTATGTTTAAACTATAATTGATGAAATCATATTTATAATTCATTTCACTAATTACGAATTATTATATTTCTGTATTATATAGAAGTATTTTAATTGGTCAACAGGTTTTTTTTCGACTTTTCACTTATTTTACATTAGGATTGTGCAATTCCAAAAAAGTTATTTCACTATCATGAGGACGCAGAGAGTTTCAAGAAAAATTCTTCTATTGCCTGCCAAATCGCAATCAATTGTGAAAATGAACCGCAATTTATTTTATTTTTTTGTATATTTGGCCCTATATTCACCAAAATTAAAAAATAAATCAATAAATAAAATAAAACTGAAATTTTTTTTCTTTTTTTTGTGAGTAGTTTTATGGTTTCTCATGAAAATTTATACTCGTGAATTTCGGTAACAGAAAACGCATCTTTTAAAATTTGTAACTTACTTTGGCGTATCCTACATGTTTACAGTGTGATGGTGAGCCCCATCAAAAAATTTAATAGAATTACATTTCACAAAAATTAATTAAGAGCATATTTTTTTACGTTTCGGTCGCAGCCTGATTTTTTTGTTTCTTGACTTTCCACTAAACAACGAAAAACAGGTATATATTAAAAAAAATTGTTGCACACCTCTTCATATAATTTTAAATAAATAACAATATCGTCATAAAAAGTAGTAAATTTAAATATTTTTACTAAAAATTTTAGTTATGTAAAAGAACTTTCTGTGCATTAATCATTTGTAGTTTGAAACACATTGATTGAAGGAGAACATAGATTACATATCGTCGGTCCTATGTTAAACTTACGAATGTGAAAAATTCGATTTTTTGTTTTTGTTACTTTTCTGTAGTATTTCGGTTGAAACAGGCTGTAGTAAAGTTACGAATCTGCTAAGGAATTAGAAAGTGCTGAAGTCGGTGTTGCATTTTTAATGAAAAATGTCAGAAAATCTGAACCTTCCGTGCTAAAGTAACGAATTTGCGAATTATTATAAATATAAAAAAATAAATACACATGAAACTTCGAGATAAAACAAAAACCACTAACACCAACAAACAAATTTTCAATAATCGAAATCAGCCCTTAAACACATAAGAATACATCATGTAATCATTTTATGTAATCATATTACATTATTATTTTATATTATGTAATCATTTTTTTGAAGTGGTGATTTTCACATTCATAAGTTAACCATGGAAAAGACATATGATAGAGACAAAGCTTCTTTTAGTAAATATATAAATAATTTATTATGCATTCATTTGTAATCAAATACATACGTCATTAATGTTGTGAATGTATTTCGCTTGCATAATACATTTTTAAACAAATACTAGATAATACTCAATTTTATAAAAATATACTGTACACAAGTTTTACTTGCTTGAATAAATAAATAAATATTTTTTGCTTCGCGGTATCAAAAAAAAAATTGGAACTATGTGTCTACATAAATATTTAAGAGATTTCATTTAATAAATTTTACTGCGCTAAAATGTTCATAATATTTTATTTCTTATTTTAATATTTCATTACAGACTGTACGATGAAATTTATTGCTTTGTAATAAAGTTCTCTTTACTTTTACAATTTTATAGTGAAATAATTGCAAAAGGCTCTAAAATTTGAGAAAAGGAGGTAATTTTATTACCTTTACCAGAGAGAGCAAAAAATTTACATCGAAAATAGAGTGAGTTATGGAGATCGATAAATACTCTTATTAACTCGTTCCGTCGTTTCTGTTCTTTTAAAATCTTCCATCCAGGTAAAAAAGTATCAAACGGCAGGTTTTTTATTTATATAAATGACATAGTTAAAATTATTTTAAAAAAATTTGAGTAGCGTTAGCTTACACACTTTATAGTGATATGTACTATACTCAGTATGTACATCATATACTCATACATATATTGCATGGGTGCTTGATAATTGACTGGTCTGTAGCAATAAAGAGGCAGCTCCATTCTACAAAACTGTGGTAAATAAAAAAAATGGAATTCAGTTGTTCAGCTTTAATTTGTTTAAATAAATATAGATTAACATTGAGAAATCACACCGGGTTATCTGGAATCTGCTCTTCTTATCTTAGATTGGAGGAGGATTAAAAGATTGGATAAGAGATGGGAGCTTCCTCCTAATAAGGTGCAATAGCACCAACACTCAAAATAACACATACAATTTAAATAAAAAACAAATATAGGCAGAACTAAATGTTAAAATACTCATTAATTATTGGTGCAAAACATTATATGCACAGTGAGACAATAGAATAGAATACAGTAAAGGAAACTATCAGTATCATCGACCTACTCACCTTCTATTGCTGTAAGATTGTTGTAATAGGCAGCACTGGCGTAGTTCTAGGCTAGAGTCATTACATCATTGTATTTGGAGGTTTTCAAGAGCAGAAGAAGGCACAAAGTACATAGATGGAATTTTGGTTTTTCAAAAACAGGGATTTTTATATAATTCTAACAACATATAATACCATTTACTGTAGAATATTAAGGACATAAAAATTCTTGCTTGTTCGATCCTGCCTACGTCCTCTAAGTTAATTTTTGTCATTGTTATCGGACCAATAAGGAGCTGCATTCTTCCAGCACCATTAAATCAAGTGGAGATGGTGCTATCCATCAGAAAATGTTGGAACTAAAGGCCGTAGCAACTCAATTTTCGCATCATTAGAAAGAGGTTTTTTTTCTAATTGGTAGTCGAGTCTAACTGAAAAATATGCCTCCTTATTGCTGCAGATTCCTCAAGTACTATTTAATATTGAACAACTTTTGCTAGTACTAAAATTAATACTTAGGTGATTAAAATAAAATTTTAACATTTTCCACATAACAAACAATTTCATAAATATTCACATTACTGAGAGCTGATCGTGTTTAGGATTTTAATAGCTAAGCTGGTAAAGTATCAGCAAACCCATTTAATATTCAAAAGGAAAAAAAAAAAAGAGGTTTTACGATCAAAGAATTCAGTTTAGCTTTCATTTGTGCTTTATAATTAGTAATCACGGGGCGTAAATTAAACTTCCTATTGAGAAGTGAACACAACATACATTAAAAGCGTGATGTGATTCAACGGATAAACAGGCTTCGGGGGCAAAGCACTTTCTACCACCGTCGACCGTTCCAATTTCCTCCTGCCACCAAAACCACCCCACCCCATGACTGACATTTTCAAAAGAAATGATGATTCTTTTGGATGTAGCTCACATCATACCATTTCGATCGGATGTGTTTAAAGGGTGAACTTAAAAGAATATTCGTTTTATCAATACCCATACCAACCAAACCGTACGGTAAATTGTATTCAATAAAGAGGAACATGACGGGCCAGTAAAGTTTTATAATACATCAAATTTGTCCATACATTTACATAGGATATAAAAAAACGTTATAAGGGGGTAAAAATTCTTTTTAAATATTTGTAAAATTCAACTTTATTTTTATTTATTTGAATATTTTTTGTTTAAACTATCTTATATAAAAGTTTTCGAGGATTTAATTTTCAGCCCCTATGTAAAGTATATAAATGATTTTTGGCTAGGCTGGTAAGTTTCTTTAAAGCAGAGCAATGTATCGAAAAATGACAAACTAAATTTGAAGAATTTGAAAATTATTTAAGGCATGCTTATAAGAAAGTTTTGTTAACCAGAGCATCAAATATTGCCTGTGTAGAAAATACATAGCAAGTTTCTTATGTTTTGGCGCTATGTTTAGGCATAACTCATATATATATATATATATATATATATATATATATATATATATTATTTTTTTCTAAACAAGGAATGTCTAAACTATTGAAATTCATGTATATTTTGTAGAACGTTTTACTGTTATATTCTCCGAATGATCTAATTCATTTTTGAATCATAAGAAAAAAAAAGACACATTCAATTAAACATAATAATTCATGAATAAAAATAGATATCCCCCGATATGAGTGTTATAAGACCTACAAATAATATTCCACACCGGTAAAAAGGTGCAACCATGGCTGGCCATCTTAATCATTTTAGGCATAAATCAATTTCGTACCCCCCTCCCCTCCCTCACCTTTCATTCTAGCTCTTCTATTGAAAAGAAATTAAATAATGGAAAAGAGAGCGAATTGTCCCCAACTTGACGTTAATCAAGATTCATATTCAATGCGTCCTTTCATTTCCACAAATCCAGGAAAGGTCCCCTGTTATACCCTTCCAATCATCATTTCCTTGGAATTTCCTTTATTTCCCGTATATGCTATATTATTACAAAAGTCATTGTAAATAAAATCATTAATGTTTTTATGCTATATTATAAAATATATTAAATTCTTAGTTTCTTTAATTTATATCATTGTATACATTCTAAATTATCAGTATTTGCGCATGTTGTTACAATATATTTTATTGTCACTGTTGCGTAGCGTGTATAACAGAAGGTAGTTAGGATGACCGATAGTTGAGGAGTTTTCCATCAAAAGTCAATATAGCCACTTTTGGAAAATTATTATGGGGCATCTCATAGAGATATGGCAGGTGTTTATTGAAAATGGTGGTTCGTAATACATATTTGACGGGGAGAAATTTAAGATTTGAAATAAACTGAATATTTTTTATGTGTGGAATATATATTCGTCATGAAAATCTTAATTTTTGTGAGGTAGATATATTAACTTTTGAAAGAAAATATTCTCAAATAGCTTCCAGCGGGTTTTGATTGCTGGAAATCAAACAGAAAGTTTGACAAAGATAATAATGGAACGCTTCATATGTTTTCATTAACGACACAGAACCATGAATACAAATGCATACTCTTCGATATAGATTAATATAAATGTGTATAACTCTGTTTTTGTATTATCTATGTATCTAATAAATGCAACTTTAAAAAAAAAGATACAGAGATAATACATTGATATAAATTTGTTCCTAATTTTAATTAGTATTTAATCAGGAACTTTTGGTAGTTAAATTAATCTATAGGGATATTAATTAATTTAAAAAATGGTTGGATAAGAAGTAATTAAAATATTACTTATAATAATAATTACTCTAAATAGAAATTAAAATTTGATATTTTTGTTTTCCTGATTTTATCAAAAGAATTGTAATAGGTTGATTTCCTAATGAAGGAATCAACATGACTGATTTCATATCCATACTCAGAAGATTTAAAGGAAGTTTCTTGTATTTTATAAGAAACCAACACATTATAAGGCAAGGTACCCGAAATCCGTCCAGTCGCCTAAATTCGTCTCCCCACTTATCTTGTGTTGATTTTACTGCTACCTGCTGAACAATTCTAAAATTACTTCAGTACCACTCAGAAGATGGTTGATTGTTAAATAGTTGCGACGGTTAATGTTTTGGCTCAGTATTTTTCAACTATAGACTGAGGAGATGTTGGTTACAGAGTGTTGTGAAAGATATTATTTAATTTACCATTACTATTCGTAGACTAGTGTATTGTTATCATGTTTAAAATTGTCAGAGATCCGTGCGTTTAATCATTAAGGTAAGGAAAGCTGCCATTTTTTTGATAGGTCGACTAAATTTGTATCTGGCGAACTTTTTCAACTCGTCCGAAGAACAACGAGTAAACTGTTCTGAAGACAAAGAAAGGGAAAATGGGTTAAATGTGCGACATGTTTCAAATGGTGCCACGCATTGTGTGCATCCATACCAATAGGAGAAAAATTTGTTTGCAATTTTTGTTTAGATGGATAATTAGTCACATTTTTCAATAAAATAATCAATTATCAAAACGTTTTAAGTATTTTAATGTAAGTGAATTTCGTTTTGGGGATTTATTTGTCTTCAAATAAACAGTAAATTGTGAATTAAATAAGGGAAATAAAATAAAAGGGACCACCCTTTTAAAATCCTAAAATTTAGTATGTATTGTTTTTTTGTACTCAGAGAAAAGATTATTTAGTGTTGCCTAATAACTTTACCAGCATTTGTTGGTATAGAATATGGTTTCTTGTATAATTTTTTGGGGAATTCTAAATTTTAGTTTAATATTTGGAATTTCGAATTTGGATTAGAGGAACTATATTTCCCTTAGAGTTATATATATTCAAATTATTATATAAAGGAAATCGTAAAAATTAGAATCTTTAACGTATTTAGTGGAATTCATTGATTTTTTGGAAAATTTAATTAATTTTCTATTTTTTTTTTATTAATAAATAATTAAATATTTTTTATTAAAAAAAATAAAATAATTATAGATGAGAAAGCACATTGGAAATATGGAACTGGCTCCAAATATCAGATTTTAGAAATCTGAAGGAAAAGTGAGAAAATACTAATAAATTTCTTGATTTAAAAATTAATTCGAATGTCGATCAAGTGATCATTAATCAAATATATACTCACTGTTGAATCAAACAACACCTAAATAAACGATAATTGGCTGTATTTGTATATAATTATCATTGTTATTGGCCAATTAATTGTCTATGCTAATTGAAACGCTCCATCAACTGCAACAGGAAAGGGTTCAAAGTTTTTAATTCAAGAATCACCGTTATTATTGAAAACTGAAAATAATCATTAATTATCGTCATTATTGAAGTATCGATAGAGTTTGTAATAAACAAAATTATTTCAGTTCTAAACATAGACCAAACAGTCGATATGAAATTGATGTCATGATTAATAATTTTTGAGCAAAGTGCAATAAAGTAAATGGGAAATATTAATTAAGTGACCTTGTTTTTCAAACTAATTTTGAAGTTGTCTTTGGTTTTATTTATTGTATAAGAAAGCTACCTAAGCTGCAAAAGTAAAATTACCTTTTAAAATAATACAACTCTTCAGTTCTGGTCTGGTACTGATATTGTACATTTTTGAATTATTTGTCGCCATTGATAAGCTGTAAGATTGATCGTAAATTAGTAATCCGATTAATGACAGCTTACTTTCCCTATTTTCTGATAAATATCATTGTGATTGGATCTGGTCCCATCTAAATAAAATGTTTTCTTCGCTGAAAATCTTGAAATCTTGAAAATCTTATTTGAGCAAACCCCTCAAATTTCTCGTTGGTTCAGGTTCTATCCAAAAGCAGTTGTAAATAATACAACTAATTAAATAATACAACTAACTAAGTAAATAATACAAGGATCAGTCTGGTGTGATAACAATAAAAAGAAATAAACAAGTTGGTTTTGTTTATTATTAGTGCCAACATTACTGTCTAGCTATGCAGGTAATCTTGCTTGCAGCGTGAAAATATTATGTGCCAACGGCAGGTTTGCCCACTACCTTGTCATGGAAATGCCCACTCTTCAAACTGAACCTACACCTTTTTAATTAAAATTACCCTTTTTGATTTTAAGATTTATTATTTATTATATTTTATATTATTTATTATCATGGCTTATAAATTTAGAATATAATATAAAGAGAATATAAATATTAGCTGATAACTGAAATCTAATGGCCAAACAGTCAATAGTCATGAAAGCCCTCTTTTTACACGTCAACTGAAACCACCCTGTTGTTTCAAGTCATTTAAAGATTTTGTACTTTTTGTTTGTCAACTTGGCTATGTTCCAAGACAACGAAGAGTCGGCCTAGATTTGTATAAACGAATCGATTAGTTCAATTACAATGTTATTTCTTTTTTATGGTTTATTCTCGCACATATTTTTCCTAATTTGGACTACGACTATATACGATGAGAGCAACTGAAGAACAAGAAGCTAAGCTCAATGAATTGTTTCTTGTGATTTATTTACAATACTATAGTGAGTTGAAGAGGCTTTTAGGCTGGCACAAATATGCTCAAGCACTTCCTTACTTCATATTATTGTACGATCCCACATCCTTTCTTATATGACCCAGCTACTTCGACTCAAATCTGTATTTGAATACCACAATACACGCCATTGCTTTCTCGATCTCTTTATCGGTTCTCATAGAATGTTGCTTTTGGCAGATTGTGCTGTGCCCTTTAGAGATTCCGTTTCCTTCTCAATCCCCCTTTAACATCTGAATAAAATATTTTCGCTAATCTTCTATCACTCCAAATATCGTAATATCCATATCCACAATCAGGTTAAAAAATCAGTACTGTTACAACCTAGGAAAGTCTTGGGTTTCGTCCTTGATAAGGAACCCGCCAAGCTTTTCCTCCACCCTTTGAAGGGCTCGGTTTAATAAATATTTGTTCAGCTTCTCTGCAGTTATTTACTCGGCAATTATAATTATTTTTGTGTATACATTTTTTTAATTCGATGATTCAATAGGGTGGATATTGAAAAAGTATATTCTATGTGTTTTAGATATTACTCTGGGCAATTATTTAATTGATTATTAGATTGTGTTAAAATATCATTCTTCACTCCTTGGGAATTATAAACAAACACTTGCATGATAACTGACTTAATGGAATAACGATAATTTTTTTGTGTTATACTAGTCTAATATTAATTTAATTTTATTGATAATTTAATACTTTCTTTTGTTAGTTTATAGTATTAGTTCTTCCATAGTCCTATTTAGATCTTAAAGCAAATGCGATATCGAAAACTTAAACTTCAGACTAGTTTTCTAATTTTTTATTACATTAAAAAAATTATAATATTACGAAATTATGTAGGATTGACTGGAAAAAAATATAAATTGAAAGTTATGGCAATCTGAAAATTGATTGAATGTTAACGTTTGGAGATGTTAATCCCCATCTTCAGAACTAAAATCAATATTTTTGATAAGTGGAATCTACCGGAATGCCTATCCTAACAATTTACCATTTTATGTCTCCTATTGAATGTTTGCTCTATTATATTAATATACTTTATGGAACAGCCGTGTATCCTCTGTTTTCTAATATGTGGACCTTCCTCTCATGTTCATTTTTACTTTCCTACAATATTTTTTCGTATTTGTTGTTTTCTTTTCTTAGTATGGCATTTTGTACATTAGTATGTAAATATGTAGTATGTAAATACTACTGTTTTTAATTTAACGTTTCCTAGCTGTTTTCATATAACCTCCTTTTTCCAACACTGCATATGCAGATGTCCTGGAGTTAAGATACCGTCTCAAGTCGATATGTCTTTTTAGACTGTGTATGTGAGATGTGTTGCATTTTGTCTTTATATGTTTAACCTTTTTTAATTTTTTTTTTTTTTTATAATTCTGTCCTAATTATGGAATTGAGCATGATGATGCAATCATGATGTTTTGGAATGAGTTGATATGTCTTTTATCGGGATGTGCTGCATTTCGTTTATATATATATATATATATATATATATATATATATATATATATATATATATATATATATATATGATCTCTTTGAATTTATTTTTTTAGTTGGTTGACGTGCTCGTACTCTAAGCTTTGTGTGGAATCATTTTTTATAACATTAATCATTGCTTAAAAATTTTAATGAATTACTATTAACTTTTAGCTTATATATATTCTATAACATGATTATAATTTAATTTAAATTATCTAAAAGTAATTTAATAAAAATAATTAAAAACACAGGAAATTTTGTTTGCAAACGCGACGACAGATTGGAAGACAACAGTGTGTTTTAAGTGAAGTAATAACTAATCCCCGGAGAAGTATACAGAGAATTAGTTGAGTCGCTGGTATTTTTCGATCGGAAATACTAAGAGTTATGAAACGGTCGCGTTTTCATCCTTACCTCTTGTCACTTCACTCGACACTAACTGCTGAAGATAAATGAACGAAAATGGAATAGTGCAAATCGAGGCTCAAACAGCTGGAATTTAGGAACAATTTCTTTAGGAATGTCCTTTTAACAGTTGAAGCTACTTTTAATGGTGATGGTCTTAATCGTCATAATGATCACTATCGTGATGTTGACCGGCAGCATCGGTGGTCAATAAACGTTTGGTGTGGATTATTAAATAATCAGATCATTTCTACACTTTCTTAAGGAAACAGTAAAAGGCCAAACTTACAATGTTTTTATTCGGGACATTCTTTCAACTTTATTAGGAAATGATCATCCATATGTGAGGAGAAGAACGTGTTTCCAGCAGGATGGCTGCTCCGCTCATTTTGTACGCAATTCAAAAAAAGAAGTCAATAAAATATTTGCGAATCATGGGATTGGCAAAGAGACCTCTGACTTAGCCCCCATGTTCTCCTGATTTAACGCACCTTGATTTTTTCCTTTGGGAAACACTGAAAGAAAAAGTCTAGGCCACGCCATCTAAAGGCCCTGAAGACCTTACGAATAAAGTCAAGACTACGGATGGGAAAGTGCATGGGAAGAAGGGAAAGTGGGCGGGAATTTTGGAGGCAAGCATTGCTCTTTTTCGGGGGAACGTGAATAACAAACAATAAAATCTGGAAGTCTTGATAAATTAAAAAAAAAATTGTTTTTTGTTCTTGAAACCTAGTGCATTTTATTTTTATTAAAACGAAGGTATCTTTATCATTTGCTATGAAATAAAAAAAAGATCTTTTATTTTCTTTTAAATTAATGGATAATTTCCAATGACTGTCTCAATTATTGCTTTAATTTATGGAGGGCAAATTATTAGAAATGGATTATATTCAGTATTGTTATTTCGAATTGAGCCCTTGTATCTCTAATTCTAAAAGACTTATTGAAAAACGGATAATAAGGTTTTTCTAAAAAAATTATAATTACTAACGGTAAATTAAAAAATAGACTACACTACGTAACAGTAGAGCAAAAAGTTTTCAAATGGTTTCCCTATTCATATTTTCCATATCTTTATTGGTTTTTAAAAAAATTGACGTTGGGTCGTATTAAATGGGATATGCAGTGGGGAGGTTAAAATAAACAGAAATCCAAAAACTAAAACATACTTGGTAATATAATTTAGTGGGAATAATAATGTATAGCAGCAAGTAATTAAAATGAAAAGGAAAAAAAAATATTAAATTATGTCTACAGACAAGTCGATAAGTATACTGTGTGTGTAGCAACCTAATGCATTAGTAAATAAAACATTTCTCTTTTGTAAGACGACACTAGTGTTAGGATATATAAATTTGTTTTACATTCCATTACAATATATACCAAAAAACTATATAATATTTTTTTTTTAATTATTATTTCCTACATAAATAAAAACAACTTCGATTTATTTGCAAAATTGTCATTGGTAAGATGACAGGGGACAGGTGGCATGAAAGAGATTGTTTTATCTCGAGGGAGGGGAACGAACTGACAGGAGGTGGATGGCGGAACGGAAGGATGGTAAACAATGAGCCACGTCAGTAGTTGCTATCTTGATCCCCCCAAAATATTGTCTCCTCTTCTCAACAGCATCAATCTCTCTCATCCTTGGCTATTACATCTCCTACAAACTTCAATGAGATTCAATCATTGCGCCATTTCTGAATTAATAGCTTAAAATAGTTATATTTCACCCCTATATAATTTCAATTTATTTTACAAGATTCAGAAATCAATATCATGAAATAGAAACATAATATTTAATGATATATAGATAGATAAAAAAAAAAAATCTTTATTCATGTACTATAGTCCGAGAGATTTCGGATGGCAGCTGGCTAGAAGTGTATATCAGACTGTCGTTGCCAAATCTACAATACAACCAGTTCTCCTAAACCTCATGTTAGCACTCAAAACTTTGATATTGTTCCCTATCACGACTACTTTCGTTTGCAGACATCTGTTTGCTGACCTACCAACGATGTTTTTGTTTTAAACGGCATAATTAAAAAAAAATATTTTATTTTTGCATTCATCTCTATTAGGTCGTTTTTGAAATCTCACAAAACACGATAGTCTATTAAAATGTTCGTTGTTATAGTAATAATACTTTACACATTATACTATAATATAATAACTATTGTTTCTTTGTTTAGTAGGTAAATGAAAATTACTTTTCCTTTTTTTTTAAACTCTATGTTAGGTTGCATTATTTACTAACGACTTCTAGATCTCGAAATTATATTCTTATCATATCATTATAAGATTATATATTAGGACTTAATAATTTGTAATTTTTTTCTGATTGAACCTAATTTATTGAAAAATATGATTATCTGGCACAATAATTTTTAAATTGGAAGTTCGAAAGAAGCTGGGTAATGTAAATAAATAAGCAATATGATAAACAGGCAATGCGATAACTTAATAAATTGAAATAATGCGATAAAATATTATCAAACGTATGTTAAAATGCGACCAGGCGTGTGATGAGCCATAGAATATGAAAAGTTGTGCTCCTGTGATGATATATGATCCTTACCTTTTATGATATAGAAGCTTAGCCTCTGTAGTTTATAATTAATTCCCTCCAATTTCACGCTTGCCTCGAATACTCGATCACATAATTCTTCTCGCTAGCAGATAAAATCTCTTCAATATATTATAACTGCCAAAAAGACCGAACTTGGGTAACCGTGTAAAATTAAAAATCGACAATATTGCTTGTACATTTTACATTGTGCGTTTTTCTGTTTTTCTGATTCATTAGGAATTTTCTTTCTGATAATACCTGTCATTAAATAATGGTAGATGTTTTCATCGAATATAATTTGTTTCTGAAAACAGAAATTATTTTATTGATTCAAAAAAACGTCTATAACTCAGGAAACCTTTGACCGGTTTAAATCAAATTTAAACCATAGGTAAAGGTTCTAAAACTATGCAATTTTCTTAATTAATAACAATTTTTTTTACACAGACCTTCTAATATAATGCAAGAACTGTTTATTTTTATGGAAAGAAGAAACTTCCCTTTTTCTAACGAGTCGAAGAACATTGAAATCGGATAAGCTGAAGACAAGACACGCAGCTTCAAGTCGAAACGTTATTTCCTGGCTTTAAAATTTTGAACCACTTCGGAAATTAAAATTTTATTTTTTTTGTTTTCAATGATGTTTTCAACATAAAGGTTTTTCGGTGTATTGAATCAAAAGCTGCCATCATGTTTGTGAAAAAAAAATGTATAGGACTTGATTACTTAATGATTTATTTGACCAAAAAGCTATTATTTTGAAAAGCTAAAAAAATGTTAATTTTTTTTCTTTTCACATCTCTTAGGCCCATTGAACGAAGCACCCTACCATGTGCCTGTTTTTTTTTATAATCCTTGAAAAAAAATCATCGAAATTAGCGACCGTCATATCGTTCATTCCCCTAATCTGCCTAGCAGCTACGAAGCAAACTTTGGCCCCTATGTGTGGAGGGTAAAGCAGGACTCAATGAAATCCCAGTATTTCTTTTCCAACCGTGTCATCATATTGTGCATTGCTATTGAAGCTTTTACTCATTTGAGAACGGAGTTCATCTTCATTACATTTTTGTTAAAACAAAAATTCTCCACGACTAAGAAGTAATAGCTAAATTGACTCCGAGTTTCATCGAATACGAGTCATTAGGTCACGAGAATGAGAGGTTACATATTATTGGCACAACGATGAAAACATAATGAACCATTTTAAAAAAATTGTTGGACTCAGGAATATCTGTAATAGTAAATTATGACCGATGACCATTGCTTCCATCACTTCCTCTAACTCGGATCATATATTTTTTATGTATTTTCAAATAATAATTTTTATGTTACTACTAGTATGGATTTAATATTTTATTTGGTTTCCAATTGCGCTGATGTTAATTTTGAACCCTGATTCCTCATACCACCCCCGGAAAAGAGCCATAAGTTTTGTAAAGAAGGATTGGCAGAAGCAAATTGAGTTGCTGAACACGGTTTTGGTTCATTCTGACCCTAAGCCCGGGACCGACATGTCACGAGTGAAGGATTAGGTGAAGGTAAAGAGGATTAGTAAACTTTATTCTAAATTGTACATTTATTTTCAAGCGTATAGTCAAACCTCTGCCCGGGTCCTGCGGCCTGCAGATAAATAAATGAGCTTTGTGAGTGGATTAAGGCAGAGGTTATTAAAAGTAATATACATTTTTCATTATTTGCACACTTTGTGAATACCTTTATTTCATATTGATAAGACATTTAATATTTTCAATTGCACTACACTGTATTCATTTTGAGATCAAATGAAATAATTTTAATAATACTTTTTTATTTATTTAAGAGGCGTCTTGGCGGCCATCGATAGCCCATGACAAAGTTATTCCCTAATTAGGGAAACAATAAAGGTGTGGTGGGAAATACAAAATAGAGCAACAACTTCTGTCTTGGCCTGGATTGCAGCCCACTGCGGAATCTTGGGCAATGAAAAAGTGGGCCAACTAGCCCATTTGGCTAGAGAGGAAAAAGCGACGGGAATTACCGCAACAAATGATGCCATATTAGAGGAATGGGTGCACAAGACCCAGACAATTATATCAGAAAACTGGAAAACGTCTTAGAAGATAAAAAAATCCAAACTAACGTAAACAAAACTTTAGTCTAGCAAGTGGGTCATAAGCACTAGAAGATCAAAAAGGGAAGAAATTGTATCGAACCCACGTACCAAAAGTACAACAATATGGCTCAAACAGTTCAACAGATTAAATGTGTGATGTCCTATGAGAAAACGCAAATTCTGAGGAGACATTTCAGAACAAACTTAAATGTCATTACTATGATGTAAATAATACAAAACTTAAATGCATACATCAGTATTATTTTATTACAACAAAATAAAACTATCTTCAGCTCTGAAGCAGCCCAACAATATGGGCCGAAACGTCGACATTCATTAATTTTTTATTCCTCGATTATACCCATGGTTAGCTATTTATTATTAAATAAATTCTAGTCAGTACAAAATCGCTTCCCCAATAATCTATTTTTTGTTATACTTTTGGCCGCAGTGTGCGCTATTTCACAAGTTTTTCACGTTCATTTTCCGTATTTTATGCCTCAGTTATAATAATTAAAAATTTACGCATTTGCGGTTATTGGTAAAGAGCTTATCGGCCGGCGGTTCTAGCCCTCGTAAGGGCCTAAAGATCAACTAGAGGAGCGATTAGCCGTGAAGTGTGGCTGAAAGAAGAAGACAGGTTTATAGTCGGGCTAACGAGCCTGTTGTTGGAGCTAACACAATACCCTCCCACCATTACAGGGATAGTCTTGTCTAACAGGTCTAACCCTAAGGGTTAGTGCCACTGTCTGCTCCGGCTTCAAAGGGCTTAACTCAGTGGATTAACTTAGTTCTTACAACATTTAAATATAATAATAATGATGATAACATTTTATTGGTCAAAAAGTATAATATAATAAAATAAAAAGAAATAATTTAAACCGCATAACATAGATCTAAATTTGGTGTTTTCAATTGTTGTACATACATGTTGCGCTCAACTTGAAAAAATAACTTTTTGAGATAATGTGTTACAGACATTTTTCAATTTTATATTTTCTAGCATACGAAAATGCATGTTGGTTTTCTGCGAGGCCACCAGTATGTTATATATGTTAGAACTTGTATAACTACACTAGAATGTGTTATCACCAAATTAACCATTTGGCAAGACTAGTCAAATAATAAATGCTTTTGAAAAAAGAATTTTTAATCAAACTTTAAATGATCAGCGGGTGTTACTAGAGTTGTATATATTAATTTATTTTAGGGACAATGATGCTAATATTTTGGTTATATAAATGTACTGTAATAATTTGAAAATTGCCAAAACCAGAAAAGGCCGAAACGTCACAATATTTATAAATTCACTTAATAAAATTTGTTTGGGATTTTACTAATATTATTGTTTTCTTGGAATTTATAGTGGTCCTATTTTAATCTATGGTGAATTAATTATTATATATACACTAGAATAGTTATGTATCTTGTTTAAACAAAGCCAGAAGATTATAAAAGACTTATCAAGTTGGTCTTAAAACGGCAAAAAATGGAAATTTTTTGGTATGTTCTTGAAATTCAAGAAACCATAAAACTTATCAGATTTCTAGTAATAAAATATTATTATGGGGTCGGAGCTATTCAATAAATCCATCATATAAATAAAATTAAAGCTAAACGTTCAAGTTTATTCCTTCGACCATCCTTCCTTCGAAATCAGTATTATTTCCACTTCGTTTCTTTCCTGGACCGAGTAAATGAAGGTACATCCGATTTCCTCCTGCAGACTCCCACTTTCTTATCGTCTTATCACTAAAGGCTACAGTTAATCTGAATCTCTCGCTCAACTTACCTAAATTTACTTCGTTGGTAGTCCTTAGGGTCACAAAATTCAATTTACGTAAAATGGAAAAAATCTTACTTGAAAGTATGAAAATACCTCCTTAAAACATGTTATTAATTTAAGTCACTTAGTTTTTTTATTAGTTTTTTTATAGCATTTTTAATAATAATAATTTTCTATTATAATTTTTTGTAAAACATATTTCTATGTTGATTCTGTGAAATATCTCAAAGATATAAATTAATTATTATTAATAATTTTATATAATAATAATTAATAATCATTAATAATAAGTATTAATAATTTCTGAATAATTATAATAATTAACAAATAAAAACAATTCTTAAATTACAGCTATGATATACAGGTACAGGTACCTAGAATATTTGAGAATATTCTCAAATAAAGATAGGTATGCATTATACAGTAATCATAAGTAAAGTCAAATAATCAACAAAGTAATTATTGATTGTCCCAATCACCAAAGACAATTATTTATAATATAAAGTTATCATTAGCCGAGACCTGATGCCATAAAGTAAAAATAATCTAAAATGTGCAGTAAAAACCCATTACATAAACAAAAAATATGCAGCAAAATGCATTTATGTATGTGAGCAAATAGCCGAAACAAGCAATTATTTTATATCATTCATTATGGAAAAAATTCTTAAATTAAAACTATAATATCATACATGAGTTGTTAAGATAATTTAAAAAATAAATGATTGATTTGTAATGAGATTTCACCTATTCAGAAAAATCTGCCGACAAGTACTTAAACAAAAAAAGCAAATTTAATACCAGAATGGATAAAAAAATTTGACACAAAAAACAAAACAATAGGTTCAAACAAACAAAAACTGATGTCTCATTGACTGATCCAACGGCTTATATATAATCCTTTAAAACGGTCGACTACCCAAGCCATAATATTAACTGAATAATCAAGAAATAAAACAAATGTCTTTATTTGATTACTTTATTTTAATGAATAATATTGCAATGGATCTTTATCGGATGCTAAGCTCCCAATTTAAGTGTTGCTTCATGATCTTACACAGAATATGAACGGATAGTTAAGTGAATTAGGAATGGCAAGAGAACTGTAGAAGGAATCGATAACGAGGGACTATGGCCATACTGGCATATCCTTCATGGTTAGTGAATATCTGAGACTGTATAATGCACACGGTTTCCCCTTGACATATGAGACAAAAGCATATCAAGGGCGTTGGACTGCGATGGAGAGGGCGTTGTGTTAGGGGAACCTTTCCATCGATTTCAGCTCAATCATACCACATCTATTTATAAAATATATATACAAAACATTTCATTTTACTTAAGAATTTATCTTAATGGTACAATGTGTAATATTTGATATCTCCTCACTTTGCCTACGGTGTTTGGGTGATTATCATGCTACCACATTACTTAGCATAAAAATAAATTGGAGTTTTAGGTATAGTTTCAGAAACATATTAAAGCTTAAAATAAGTTGGTATGAAATCCCCTAACAAAAAAACTATGCTGTCTCTAAAAACTAGTCCTATGAAGAATTATGTGCATAATTTTCACCAAAGTTAAGATTATTTTAGCTTTATAGAAACAAATTAGAGCTTCTTGGCAGTTCTCTCGTTATAAAGGGGTAGCCTCTTGGTAACTATATTCTTATTTCATATTATTTGTTCTAATATTAATTATAATATATATATATATATATATATATATATATATATATATATATATATATATATATATATATATAATATCAATTAATATTGGAGCTTCAGAAGGACTTATTAAGGTTTGGCAGGTTTTATATTGTGACTAATACACATTTATTTGAGGCTATTAGTTTCAAACCCTGCTTAATCCAGTTTTTCACTAAAAATATTTATAAGTTCTCAATGCACTATATCACATAGCAAGGCCGTAATGATTAAAAGAATATCAATCCTATACAAAAAGGGGTTCAAACCCCTCGGTATACTTGGGCCAAATAGGACACAATCATATTTTTTGTGTTTCCTGTAAAATTTTTGAGAATGGATTGAGCCGATTTTGAAACCAACTATTTCATCATGACGGTTTCACAGCAGTCAACGAACGTGTTAGTTAAATAAAAATACAGGATTCATTGGAGGCTACTGGCTACATATCTCAACAGTTGAGTGCTAATGGATACTTTTATCTGTAATATTGAATAATAATGACTGTAAAATTCATCAGCCTACTTCTACTTACTGTATATTGGCAACTCCCTTAATATTAACATACAAACATACCAGCTTGAGACTATTCATTATTATCCTTATTAACTCTAAAAATACAGGTCCTTATATCTCTAGTATAAAAGATAGGAGTAGAGGAGCTGTTCATGAAAGGATATCGGAGGCTGAACAGTAATGAACGGTAAAGCAATAAACTAATAAATAGGGCACTTTTAAAAGCAATAGATGGGATCCTGAGTGCTTTATGGCTCTAATAAGATAAATTACTATGGGAAGCAAACAAGGAACGTGGAAGATACAAAGACAGAGTTTATTGGGGCTATTGACTGGGTGTTCCTAGTGTTTTTTAAACATTCTTTGTTAAAAGACAAATATTTTATTTATTTATTAATGTATTATTAATATATTAAAAAATGTATATATTATTATGTTATATAAATAAATATTAAAACGCTGCCAATGATTACGCGATGGTTTATTATTTCCAGATAGTAAAATTTCAAAAATATTTGGTCTACATATTCACAGGACTTTCCGTATTGCTTTGGTTTACAGTTTGGATAATTAGATTATCATTCAAATGAGCATTTGGAGTGTGGTGCGGGAAAGCAAAATGTGCAGAATACTTTATAAAAGAAATCTACCAAGTTCAGCAAAGAAATAAAGCAGTAGGAACCTATGGAACTGAAATTTGAAGCTTGTTCCGAGATGATCGCCGTGAGAATGCCGATTCTGCTGCTTATAATTTCGATCTTTTCAAAAAAATTGATGAAAATCCGACGAAGATTGGCGAGTACTGAAGATTTCTAGAGCAAAATATTCAATGTGACCGTTTCAAGAAAATGTTAAAAAATCGGATGAAACTTTGAGTATTTTGAAGATTTCTGGTGCAGAATTTAGCTAACTATATTTTTCATTATCGGAAACGAACTGTCAAGGTTTTGAATCTTTCAGGAGCAGAGGCTAGCCCGTTATAATATATCCCTTTCCAAAATTTTTTAAAAAAATATTACGCTAATTCGGCTATTTGGAGCAATTTGGGGCAGAATTCAGCTCGTTTAATTTCAAGATGTTATGCTCCGTTTTTCATTATCCTGATCTCAGCACATGTTCCCCTTTGTTGTACAAGTTCCAGTGACAGCTGTTTGCTTCCCTGAGGATAATAATTTCGTTTAACGCATAATATTCCTATTCGTTAAAATTATTGATTTCTTAATTGGTCTGTTTTAATTAAAACTAAGATTTCCTATATAACTCGAAGTTTTCAAAAGGCATCGAAAGATCCTAAAACTCTATAGAAATTGATCAACAGAAAATCAGGAGATTGATCAATTTTAAAAATTAAGTTCGAGTTTTGAAGTAAAAATAGTCTCCCCATACCTTTTCCTTTAACTTCGATACTTATTCCTGAGGTAGTTCGATGATGGTGGATTCCTCGAAAATAATGTCATAGCAGAAGTTAGAAGCACAGAGTCGGAGTCGTTGAGCACTTTTGGTGCTGATATTAACCGCATCCTCAGAATTACTATCGAAAACAACCGTGACATTGCTACCAAAATGGGTTTTGATGTAGCTGATGATAGTGTAACGTAGATGTATAACTGAAAATATTGCTAAAAGTTCGCTGTATTTTGGCTGCTAAGCACAAGTATTTGTGCTAAGCACAAGACTTTCGAAGTAGCAAATTTGTTTTTTTACTATTAGCTTAGGTCAGAAAAAAAAAAAAAAAAATTGAACTACTTCATCTTTTGCAATATCGGGTCCTGTTTTATGCCTGTGTTGACTGTAGTAAAACACTGGGATGAATATTGATTTATACTAAATAAACACCCAAAACTTCTGGACAAAAGCGCAGGACATATTTTCATATATTTTACACAAACGCAAAGCTCTAATGTAATATACACTCTAGGTTCAACTTACATATGTAGGTATTAACTGTATCGTGGAAAGAGATAACATCAGGCTTTAGAGAGGCAGTGGACCGCTTCTACTCTCTGTACGTATTCTTAGATGTGTTGAGACACCCGAAAGGATCCAGAATATGCGACAGTTACCAATTAACAAAGTAGTATAATGCCTTTCATTGTTGTTGTGGTTTCGTTTAGTACACATCATATCATAGACGAAAATAGTCACATGATTGCCAATGACATAGAAGTAACTGCGACAGATTCATGTCGATAAACTAAAAACTAATACAAAGTATATAGATTAATTAATTTGAAATTATTTACATGCATGGAAGTAAAAACAGTCACTGATCTTTTTTTCTTAAACATAAATTTATTTTTTTCTCATGTATTTTAATTATTTTTATATGTTTCGACAACTTTTAGGAGGGGGGGACAAGGCCCCCTCTGCCCTCCTTCGTACGCCCATGCTTAGGCCATGCTGACCTGTAGCGTTGTCGAATTAGTCTACGAAGTTCATTACGCTATATCTCAGCTAATAATGGTCCGTTTTAAATGCGTTTTTTTTTTTTTTTTTTTTGCTTTTGAAGGGAATTTCATCACCTTTAGACGGACGGATTTTGATAAAATTGAGGTATTATGCGGGATGGTCACTAGATAGTTCCATATCAATTTTATCAAATTCCATCAACTACTTTCGCTTACGCATGCGCATACATATTTTACTTGACTCACCAATATTTAAAAACTGCTCGTCGAATGTGAGCCAAAGCTGGAGAAAAGTTGGAGAGTGGTGTTACAAATGGTCAAGCATCACTCACCTACTTGGAGGACTTCTTTTTTTTTACTATGTTTATAATCTTGATATCTTTGTCAGAGAGTCCAGCACAGTCCAATGCGTATTGGTATAGAATTCCTTTTTATACATAAAATCCAGAAGAGGTACGATTTTGGCTTACAAAAGGAGGAGTAATTTTTAATTTCAGGTATGGTTAATAGCACGCAATTATAAATAATAATAAAAAAAATAAATAATAATTATTGTTTGATGACCTGTAGCGCTGGAGGGTTTATTTTGACATGAAATATATCTTTTCTATTGATCGATTAAAGTAAAAATCTCACTTGGAATTGGGCATGAATTTAAACTGATATTGAGTCATGGATGTTTTGGATTTCTATTTAAAAATACGAAATATAATGTTTCAATTTATTAAGTAATCGAATTTAACTAAACGATATCCTAGAAATCTGAACTCAATCTTTTATCTAAAAGTAATCCTGAACCATTTTACAAAAGGACAAGAAACTCCAACTCATACCAAAAACGTCAGATTCAGTGCAATAATTCTGACCGTATCGAGTGGAGTTCTAACTAGTTGCTACTGAGAAAGGGCAGTTTCCCTAAAGCTCAGCACTTATAGCCAAGTTTCGCCTGGTTGGGATTGCTAAATCTATTGTCTCATAATTTTCACTGCTCCTTTAATTAATGGAGAATTCACCTTTAGCGATTTAGGCAAAATATTAAACTTAATAAACATTAAGTTGTTGAATTTTAAATTGGGGACTTATCTGTCGTGTTTACTTTATATATCGGATATAATAGAATAAATTAGCTCTTAAGTATTAAAATAAAAGAATTATTGTAGACGTTATTAATCAGTTGATTCTTAAAAATTTTATTTTCGGTGTCTGTTAAGATGGTTCTGGAAATGAAAAGAGTTCTAACGTAATACGGGCGCGGAACGCAACACTGTTCCGAATATCGTAACAGGACAGGGCCGTGACACGTACATCGTTACGCGTAACAGATGTTCTTAACATCTCTCCATTCCATTCTTCAATTCTTGTTTAAAACTTGTAAAGGTGAGATCAGTGAGTGTTGTAAAAATTATAGACAAAATCATGGATATTGCTGCAGCGGCCTACATTTTCATGGACTATACAATAAAAAGGAAGTAAAACGTTAAAGACGATGGTGGCATAAACAATTGTGTTATATTACAGTGTACTATAATAATCAATTTTAGTCACTCACCTTTTATTAATCACTTTTAGATTTGAAATTTCAAGCAATTAGCGGGCTTTACAAAAATTTTACCAGAAAGTTACCAATATTTTCCAAGAATGTGCGGCGACAATGCGATTTTTAGTCACTGGTTATTCCTTCGTAAGTTTACACTTTTTTTTTTAAATTTCTAAACATTTAGCAATATAGCCTCAGAAGTTTGTGAAGCTATTGTGGAAGGGTTGAAATATAATCTACATATAAGAATAATTTTTATATTAAAAATTATGTAAATATTTAAAATATAAAACCGCGTGGCACTTCAAATAATAAAAATAAGTATTGAAATTCTCATAATTTATCTTCTTTGGTCTTCTCCATGCTTGAGAATAAGTAACTGTTACGCAGTCCCGTCCAGACATGCTAGAAGGATGCGCACATGCCTTTGATGTGACGCTGAAAAACCGAGAAATGGAACATTCCGGTGTCACTCTCCGACGTTACCATATTTCATTAACAGTGTGCAGTGGCGTAGCCAGAGGGGAGGTTCAGAGGGTTCGGACATCCCCGAAATTACAAAATACTGTTACTTAATCTTATCTGTAAACAAAAATTCTATAAACCTATTTAAATTTTTTTTTATATAATATACCTAGGCATAGAAAATATTACATAGAGAGTGGCCACCTTACATCCACGGTTTGGATGGGTTTCTTTAAAGTAGATCTTTGGATGGACCCACTCCCTCCCGAAACGAAATCCTTGCTACGCTATTGACTTTCTGGCGTCCTTGTATAGTGTTGCATTAATAAGATGGTTCTAGAAATGAAAAGAGTGTTGCATCTTAATAAGCTCAATTAATTTATTTATTTGACGTATCCGAATATTTATTAATTTGAATGAAACCCCATGACACATTCCTACAACTAACATACCAAGTATCGCGTAAGTAATTCCTAGAAAAAACTTACAAATTATACTAGTTAAATATACATTATATTAAATTTGATTATATTAATTTTAAATGCAACAGATAAAATATTACTATAATTCAACTAGTAACAGATGAAAAAATATACATTTTTTTATCAATCAAAGCTGTAATTAAAAAAATTCCTAAGATAAATATAAAATCATATACAATTCAAATTTATCTTACAGTATAATTTCATTCATAGTTATTTTTTTCCTTTGTACGCAGTAAGGGAAATATTGTAATCGCGAAAATTTTCGTTTTTCTGATTTCAACAGAAATATTCATTTTGATCATTCCTGAATCCATTTTGACAAGTTCCGTCGTGACGTTCGTTCGTATCTCGCATAATTCGGTTAGCCGTAGAAAGTTAAAATTTTGTATTTGGGTTGCTGTAACATCTAGTTGCGAAACTCCCTTTTTAGTTACTACATGATTACTGGAAGTGGTTCTTTATTTGAAGGTCATAGTAGATTTTCATCACAAATTATATTAAAATTTAATGCAAAACGTCTCAAATTTGATATATTACAAAGTTGTATCAATAAAAATAATATACTATATGTTAGATAGTCGGAAGTGGTACTTTACCTCAAATTGTTGTTTTTTTTACCTCCCGTTATTTTCATGGATAAGCACTTTTCAAGGTCCGTGCTAACAGTTTTTAACATGTGTGTGAAGTCGCGACACCCAGTGCTGTTTTTGAGATACTGCTATCTTCGGAAACTAGTAATAAAATTTAGAATCACTTTGGGTGCCAGCTTTTATAGTTTAATAGTCGTACAAGGAAGTCGTGCGGTGTCCACATCGGATATTTTAACATTACTTTAATCGTTAGGTCATTATTTAAATTTTAATTTTACTCATCACATTGAAATATTATAATAATTAATCCAAATTAGTAAAATAAAATATAACCATTTTACAAATATAATGGGAATTCTTTCTCGATCATATAAGCCGATTTGTTGAAAATGTTAAAACAATTTTGATGATAACCGGTGTAAACAATAAGCATTAAAATGTTAATAAGAAAAATGTTATAAACATTGTTATTAGCAATGTTAATAATATTTCGTTGACCGGTATAAACGGTAGGCATTCAAATGTTAATAACACAAATGTTATTAATATTTTGCTAGTAGCATTCCGGTGTGAACTCACCTTAAGATATCATTCCAAGCTTTTTTATGAACATTTTATATCAACGCCAAATTTTTATTCGCACATGTCACAGATGAGAAAGACAATAAGCAAATATGATGATAAAAAAAGATAGTCATGGCAGTATCTCTACTCGGTCTTGAATTTGTCCTTTAATTGCTGAAAGAAGGTCTCTCATCCAGCTCCTTTTTAGTCGTCTAGTATTGGACATATCAGCCGGAGCCTTATCGTTTATTATGTCCGTTATGTCCATGAAGTTTATTATGAAAATGGAAATAAAGAGTACTGGTTGATAGTTGGTTGTTGCATGTCGGTATGCAGGGTTTTGTTGTTTACAAATCAAGAAATTCGAACTGTTCTTGTTCATAAAATTTTGTATTGAAAAGATTGTAGTAAGTAATTGTTGTAAGTGCTTCTTTATTGTTGAACAGTTAATCTTCAAAGCGCGCATCCATATGGGTTTATAAGTAGGAATGTGTATCTATTTAGTTTTGTCTAATTTTCAGTTTTGACGATGTAAAAAAAGAGAGAACAAGGAACATTTTGTCGAAGGAACACATACAATATGAAGTATAAAGGATTTAAAACTCCTTGATAAATTAAATTAACAAATAACTGAACACAACCGTTTGGAATCGGCGGTTTGTTTGTGGTCTCATATAACTTTAATATTAGAAATTATATACAAGGAAACGAACAGTATTATTATTATTTTTTTTTAAAACAATATTTATTTTGGATCATTTGTTACATTCTTGTTAATCAAAACTTAAAATGATTGCCAACGTTTAAGAAAAAAGTTATACCTGCAATATTACAACTATAAGCAACACACCAAAAAAAAGTCCTTTAATTTCTCTAAACAACCTTTACAATAAAATATATTAAAAATCTTAAAACAATCATCCTGAACTAATTCCCATATTTATAATTATTTATTTCATCTTATTAAGTATTTATTAAATGTAGAGGTAACATGATAAATTGAAGAGGCGGAGATTAAATGCTAGCGTATATTAAATCCGAAGTAATCTGTAGAAAGGACAGTATGTCGAGCCGGAATGAGGATATACAGAGGAGGGCCCAAGAAGAAGCCAAAATTCCCGAGGACTGTAAAGGATATTCTTCGCACGCGGTGCGGGACGGGCTCCCTGCTTCATTAGTCTTGCCTAATTAGATCGCCAAATATTTAAGAGTTATGAAGACGCACTGTAATTGGCTAGCTCAGCTCCTCTACAATTAGCCAATTTACTGAGGGTGTATAGTATACCTTTCCTGCCGGCAGTTCATCATGTCGAATCTGGACTGTATATCTGTGAAGTTGGCCCCTCAAAGTAAAAAAAAATTTTTTTTTTAGAGTTCTTATAGTCTCCCTAAGAGTTCTAGAGTCTTCTATAATTTTTAGAAATTTCTCTGTTGTTTTAACGACAAAAAATAGCGACTAAAGATACAGAGAGCCAACTTCACACTTCTCGCAACTTTGAAGCTATAAACTGTAGCACAATGGTTAACAAGAAAAAATGATAGGTCTCTTAGGAGGGCTATCAGAGCTCTAAAAAAAACAACCAGATACCGACCACAGGTTTGACAAAAAATAAGGTTGGCCCACCAAAGTCATTATTTTTTAATTTTCCTTAGAGTTCTGATAGTCCCCCAAAGAATTCTCTGTAATTTGTAGAGGTAGTTCTGTTGTTTAAATCACAAAAATTGTGACTCTCATTTTGTTACCAATTTGCAACAACAATTGCTACCGTGATAAATTTTCACCCCTTTGGATTATCTTCAGTCAAAATTTTTACCTTTTGAGAGTTCTGTAGGACTCCTTAAGATGTCTAAAAATTATCCTTATTGACTTAGTTTCTTAAACTAACAGCTAGTTTCTAAGATCTAGTTAAACTAATAGCTAGTTTCTTAAAGTTGACAGCAAAGAAGTTATAAGGCTACAAAGTTGCCCAAAGTTTGAAGTTGCCTCTAATATCTTTAGTTGCTATTTTTTTTTTGTTTAAACAAACTATTTCTAAAAATTATAGAGAGCTCTAGAACTCTTAGGGGGTGGAGGAGATGGCTATCAGAAATCTAATAAAAATTTAAAAAATTTCACTTTGGGGATCAATCTTATTTTTGGCAAAAAATTTTTCGGTATCAGATTTTTTTTAAATTTAGTATTCTGGAATCCTCCCGTAGAGTTTTATCAATTATCCCGATTAACCGAAGTTCCACTGTTGAAAGCAAAAAAGTTATACGGCTTCATAGTTGCGATAAGTATGAAGTTGGCCGACCGTATTTTTAGTCGCTATTTTTTGGGTTTAAACAACAGAAGTATTTCTAAAAATTATAGATAACTCTATAACTCTTAGGGTAGGTATAAGAACTATAAGGAAAATTAAACTTGGACTCTTATTATGGACTAGAGTTCTATGCCATAGGATTTTCATTCGATTCAGTTTTTAATTTAATGTTATTACATCCTCCCCTTAGGAAACATTATTTAACGTGATATATAAATATATATATACTGGAAAGGTAGAAAATGAGGAATACCATTTATATTTGCCGTTACCATAAGAAAAATAAGTATTTCAGATCCTTGTGGATTTAACTCTGACAAAAATTGAAGTGTTTTAAACACATTTCGGAGGTCTTATATTACAAAAGAAAAAGTTAGCTGCCGAATGTTTGGTTAGCAAAAAGAGGAGCTTTTATAGGATATTATGGACCAGACTTGTAATATGGAATAGGTATGCAGGGAAATTTGGGATACTTATTTCGATATAGAATAATATGGAATAGGTTTTTTTTTTTTTTTTTAAAGGAAATTGTCTCTGAAAAATCGTAATTCTGTTGTGAGGTTAGTGGAAGATAGCCATCTCGAAGCACAAGTGAGAATGGTATGAATCCGAATCTCACTTCCAGGCAGAGTTTTAGAGCTTTTCTTCTTACATTAGTTCTTCTTTTTCTGTCCTCCCTGGAGATCGTGGGCTTCTTCAGTCTCCTGTGAAGACTTCCTCTCCGAAATCTTTTTCATATTCTTCTCCTTTCATAAGGTAATAAATAACTATTATGTAATAATCGTTAGTATTTCATATTATCCAATTCGTCCCCATAGAGAGTTAACATCCTCATCCACATATTGGTGAAATTTAGTCCATGGGAATCAGCCTCAGATTACTAACTCATGGGGTCTTATTAAAACATCTGGCATTAAAAGAGCCCTCTCCTTATCTTTGACAGATCCAACTCCCAGAGTATGTTCAGAGGAATACTGTAGTATGCTTTCCGAAGTCAATAAAAGTTAGGTGAGTTTCAAAGTCATATGCCATCCTTTTCTGCACAAGTTGGGTAAGAGTAAATATATAGTCACTAAATGATCTCCCACTTCTGAAACCCGCATGTTCTTCCGTCATCTGACCCAAAACCTCTTCCTTCAGAGATCGACCATAAAGCTTGCCCACACTCCTTGTCACCGTGATTCCTCTACAATTTGTATCCCCAGATTCTGGAGAACTACCATTTTTCACCTTCTTCAAGGGACTCTCTACCTCATCCAAAGAAACACCCTCAATCCCATTGGTCGTTTTCTTGGTCCTCCATTCTGTAGTCCGACCTAAAAAAATAATCTTTCCATTCTGTTTTTTATATCAAACAAGGGCTATTACTATACAATCAATACTTATTTGATATTCTCTCCTCCGTTCGAGTCGCTAATTCTTCAAGAGTAGCTTCAGTACAGATCTTCTTTAATTCCTTATAATTGATATCTCCTGTTTTTAATTTATCTGTTATTTTATTTTGCAGTCTTTTCTGGTAAAGACCCTCATCGAATCCTGACAAATGCCTTAAATCCGGTGCACAACCTGTCTTTATTTTTTTAAAAGTATAATTGAAAAAGTTATAAAAATAAATTCACAAATCCAAATAGAAAACGATTAAGCATCATTTTGAATCGAATGGAGCTTCGAATCTCCCTTCGATTATTCTTCCTTAAGAGGCCTCTTATCGAGTGTAATTCTTCTAAGGAAGACTTTTAATGGTTATACCTATCACACAGCGCGGTCCCTCTAGAGAAAGTTGCAATGTAAAACGGCAGTATTTATTACCTTCATAGCCTTACTATTTTTCTTTAATTGCCAGGAGTTGGTAATAAGACGAACGTTCAATCTTGACCTACTTTTACTGCTGAATGGATAACGTTTGATCTTTTACCATCTCTAAAAAGGTTAATCGGCTTTCTCTAACCTACTCCTAAATATTCAGTTTATTAATAAAAACATAACTTTTCATTACCCAAACTTTCTTTATTTCTTTATTTTTTTTTTCCCGTGACAAATCCTTATACCAAGTATTTATTTATTTTTTTTCCTTAGTAAATTTAACCCGTAATATTATTATTTAACTTATACTCATATTTAACTTAACTTTAATTTTATTATTATATTATTTTATTTTTTAACTTGTCACCTGTATTTATTTCCATTGTCATTTATTGCACCAGTTGGAGTGAACGTTTTTTGGGTGAGATATTAATTTGTAATTTAATTTTTTAACATTAATTTTTTTATATATATATTTTTTTAAATATACTTATATCAATACGTTTTTACAGTTTTCAAATCAATTGTTATGTCTTTTGATCACACAGCATTTAAATTTATTGTTAGTTTTATTTCAGATCAGTGAGTTGGTAACATTGTTTTAACGGTTTTTCTAATTCCCGGTAATCCATTATTACGATTTAGTTGGCGCTTGACCACACGCCTCTCTGGTATGTAATTATCACGTTTTCTTTACATTTCCTCTTCCTCATTGTTTTCTATCCTTCTTCTTTCTTCACCACATAGGATTTTTTATCTATTTTTGTTTTGGGGCTTACATTTCTTTATATTTTTCTCCTTCATCTCATAATTATCTAATTACAACAATGTCAACTTCTTTAACATCATTATCACCTTTTGCATAACTTGTCACGTCACAACTATCTCTGTATGCTTTACACATTACCAAACCTTCATACTATTTGTCTTTTTAATTAATAGATTTCATATATTTCACTATTCCCTGTGTAAATATCGCATTATTTTTATTTTCAATTAATTTTTACATTGTTATTTCATTTATTTTATTTTATTTTACTTTTTCATTTGTCTCTTTTATTATGTAATTTAGTGTTATCTTTTTCTTTTTATATTTCATACTTTTTTTATCTTACTTGTATTTTCTGTTTTTTATCATTTTTACTGTTACTGGTACTGCCTCTGTCTCTTTTTTCATTATTGTTATTTTTTTTTTCTTTTAGCCCTGAAGTTGGCCTAAAACTTAGGCCGAAACGTCGGCACAAAATATATAAGTTCGCTTATGGTAGTGTAATTCTTTGACCGCATCCCCCGACCAACTTCTCCCTTTAAATCTAAAAAGGTTAATTTATTTTCAACAGTTATTAGCGAAAATTATCCATTGTATTTCTAGAAAAAGTCACAAAGCGAGTTACCACTATAATATGATACAATATCTCAATCTCTTATTGATAAATCATTTTGGTGAATCCGTTTCCTTTCAATCCGTTTGGCTATTTCTCTATAGGTCCTGACGATAAGAGGTTTTAAAGGGGGAAGAGCTATAGACTATCAGCCTCCGATTAAGATTGAGAGGACTTAATAGAGGTGATCCTGGGATGTGATTCCAACCTGCTTTTTACTTTAGTAGTCCTCACCTTCCACTATCTTTCAAAACCGCGACCTTTAAACCATGAAACGTTTTTGTAATTTATTTCCATTTTAATTAAGCATAGTAATTTAATTGTATAATCTTCGTCAAAAGACTTATAATTTTCCATTCCATTACTACGGCAGAATGTCAATAAACAACCATAAATTAATTGTAAATCAATGCCGTAAATCAATTCACCATTAATTCTTCCTTGATCAGCTGTTTCTCGAGGTTATACCTTAAGTCCCTCTTTCAATATTGTGTAAATAATTCAATAAAATCAACATCAGCTCGTCTCAGAAGCTATGGCGCTGATAATAGTTCTGTGAGCGTACATAATTGATTCATTTCTCGCAACCATAATTTTTATTCATTTAACTCTTACCGTCATTCAGCATCAACATCATCATCCAGATGATCTTGATGAGTAGTGAAGGCTTGTTGGATTTTTTTCCTGAAGCCAAGAATCGTATCTTCAGCAAAGTAGGCAGTAAAGTCTTATTGTAATTTGGTAAATCTGGCGTTTATATATTGAATAATATGGCTCCAGAACACTTACCGAAGAATAACTTATGATAACTAAAAAAAATAAAATGTTCATTCGACAACTTCATCCCTTACTTGACATCTCCCAATTTACAATGAAAATTATTAATTAAGAAAATTACTGTATAAGTATTAATTAAGAAAATTACAATCAATTATTATAGTGCTGCTGATAGCCAGCTTCCTTAAATCATTATCAAGCCACAAAATTCAAGTACAACTAATTCACTCTTTACATTTTGTTTAATAATAATAATAAAAATAAACCTGTAGCAATGCAACTCATGAACTGTCTTTGGTTCCGTGGTCGGTGAGGACTTACTGTTTCTTGACCAATTAATATACAAGAAGTAATTTGTTCATTCACCAGAGGTTTCTCCCAACCCAATTAAGTTTCCCACTTTGTAGAGACTGGGTGTACCTCAGGAAAGTCTTCCTCAAGGCTGATATAAAAGAAACTCTCCTGCCCACAGCCGGACTCGGATCCGGGCGCGTGTGTCCATTCTGCCATCTATTCCTATTTTGTATAATACTGGGGCCAGTACAAATCAAATCAACCAATAAAAAACATTAAACATATATATTTTATAAAAAAAGAATATTTTTTTTTACTCAAAATCGAATTTACAGAAATATATTATTTAATGTGTTTGTGTGTTTAATTTAAAACTGAGGCAACTTTGCCACGTTTGAAAAATATAATGTTTGGTGCCTGACCTGGTTCCTAAACCAATCCATTTAGGTACTGTTTTTTTTTTTTTTTATACACAGATAGGCCATTGAGTGATAATCTTTTCACGTCTTTTCAAATTTGTCATTTGGTTATGAGACTTAAATCAGTTTTGTTTATAAACTACAGAAACGAATTTTTTGGTTGTCTGCAGAAGTGTCTCGTTCTAGCTATTAATTAATCCGTTTGTAAAAACTCTTTGTTTTATTTCAAATAGCATTTAATATTCCTTCAAAATCTTTTTTTAGTATTTATTTTATGATGCAGTTTGATTTCATAATAAAATTATAGGTTGGCAAAGTTGTCCCATTCTCAACACGCTTCCTGGCCCAACTTTGCCAACTTAGAATTTCGTCATTTTCTTAAATTATGCATGCCTTCTATCAAATGTGCATTATTTATGTTATTTTACATTTGCCAAGACGTATAAGGACCAAGTTGGGAGGACGCAGGAATCAAAATTATGATGATACCATGTTATAAACAGCTGTAAATGCAGTGGCTAATAGTGGAATGAGCAGTGAAAAAGCAGTGGAAAGGTTTAATATCCCTCGAACTATTCTTATTAACAATAAAGTAAAGAGTTTCCATAAAAAAAAAAAAAAAAAAAAAAAAAAAAAAAAAAAAAAAAAAAAAAAAATGCAATTAACTGCAATCTACAATTAATTGCAAAAGATACATATGCTAAAAATGGCAGGTTATATACAGGATGTATGCACCATCGATAAAATCAAAAAAGGTCCTAATAATCAATTTTAAAGTTGATGGAGGCTTCGATAGATCAAAGTGATATCAAATAAAAAAGGATTATATTAACTAATAGGCAGAGACAGATACCCTGCAAATTATTACACAATGGTTTGTCACTTCCAAATATTTATAATTCAAAAATATCTGATATGTCTATCTATACGATTTTCCTTATAGCTTTGGTTTAGAGTCGAGACAATTAAATTACCTACTTTTTCTGACGAAAATGTTAAATTTTTCAGTTGACATCTGCATGTTGGTATAGAAGGATCAATCTCATTAGGGATTGATAAATTATTTGCCACCTCTATAAATTTGTTTTATTGAAAACTAGTTTCGAATGTTATACATTCATCCTCAGTTCTAAAAACACACAAAAATAAGCAATTCAAAATATAGTTGGTATTATTATACATATTAAATTATATAAATCAGTATTATAAAACATAATGATGATACTGATTTATACAATTTAATATGTATAATAATACCAACTATATTTTGAATTGCTTATTTTTGAATTTTTTGTGTGTTTTTAGAACTGAGGATGAATGTATAACATTCGAAACTAGTTTTCAATAAAACAAATTTATATAAGTGACAAATAATTTATCAATCCCTAATTAGTTAAATTTTTCTTTTAAGTTTGAAATATGTGAATTATAAATTTATTCATTAATGGCTATTTTAAATTCCTGCGTTCTTTTCTGTACAATAAATATTTTTTATTATTTATATAATTATTTTTTTAATTTATAACTCCAAAACTAAAAATAGGAAAATTTTGCATTTTGCATCCTAGCTAATATTACCACATATGTACAAAAAATGATTAAATTTTAATACTTCAAGTTCCAGACCACTGGTTGATTTGACATTGAATGACCCACTGTCGTAAATTTTAATTACAATAACAGAAAAGACTGACATGATTGATACTATCAATCATTCATTGCTACTACTAGTCACACCTTATTTTTTTTATGAAGTTATAGATAACCGAGAGTTTTTTTTTCCGTCGTTTTCACAATCATACATCAAACGTACTAATACGAAGGAACAATTTTTGTTTTTAGCAGAATCCATTTCTTGATAAGGACGCTAACAGTTGAAAATCGGGTTAAGGAATGGTACAATGACACTATCGAAAGAGCGCGCGGTGTTAGGCCCCGGGTAGGGAAATAATTAATAGAGCTCTGGAACACGCCCGTCCCTCCATTCCCTTTGCTCTCACCCCTCCCCCCCTCCTGCCGCCGGCAAATATTTATATAAATGCAAATTGGAGCGGGCTGAGATTGCCTGGGGACCCACCTTAGCCTGCTAATCCTTCGCTAAAGGCTTTCAATACCTCAGAGTCATTATATGTTTTTTATATGAGCCTGAGTTCTGTGGCTTCTCCGGCTAAGAGAATTGAACATATATTTGTAGATTAGGTTTTCAACTGACTAACTGAAATAGAATAACTTAATTTAAATCATATTATTAATCAAACTAACTATATTAATTAACTAACTAAATTATTAATTGAATATTACCTTATTAATAAATAAATTGGAAAATAATTTTACTCATATTATAGAGGATTAGTATATCAATAAACTTGATAGGAAATAATCTAACAGTATTATAATTTTTAACAAAATCCATTTTTTTTAGTCGTATTTTCCCCGAAAAATTGAGACTATTGCAGTGGGCCGAAGGTCGGCGGTGAGCGGCGGGACTGCGTTTTCTATCCGTTTCATAACCCCTAGAGCACGATTATGGAAGATTTGGAGATGTCTGATATATATATATATATATATATATATATATATATATATATATATATATATATATATATATATATATATATACATATATTAAAAGGGTCAAATGAGCTGAAATTCGGTATGTAGGGCTTTCTTCTAGGCAGAACGATACCACTAAAGAATGGGTAAATTCCAGTGAAAATTTCGGCGTTTTTTAAATTTTGCGCATCGCTACAGCTCCATCATATTAGTTTATAGGGCTGAAAATGTGTATGTGAATTGATTTGGTGTCGGGGAAGTATCCTTTGGGGATTTCGACTTGGTTCCTCCACCCCTCTGGGTTTTCCGATTTTTTAAAACATTTGCGCACCTTTAAAACTCCTCCAAATTGAGTCAGGAGTTTATAATATATATTAGAGTATTATTAGACTATTATCATAGTTTATAATATATAATCCATTTCTTCTAGCACTATTTACAATATCATTAAACACTCTTTTGACATAATTAAATCCGCAATTACTATTATTTCGTCTTAATTTTAAATGTCACTTTTTTTTTCCATTATAACTTATAAGAAGGGTGTACATTCCTATATTACTTTTATTGACATAGTGCACATTTATCCACAAAAATTATTTAAAATTTATGTTTAATTATATACATTCAGTAATTTTTGTACACATTAAAATTGAATAAATCTATTTAGTTTATCTATTAGTAGTTAAATTTAATTTATTCTCTACCATGGAGCAAACCTTCGCTCCAATCCACGATACGTAGGCTATCTTACCAAGAAAGTAGATGGCGATCCTATAAACAAATAGAGGTATTATCTACTATAATTTTATATGCAGTTTCACATTCTAAGTAAAAATCTCTTTCAAACAGTATCTTTCTTTTGTTAATGAGCTCAGTAGTCGCCAGAAAAAGAGATCTCTCCAACAGAAGAAATATATATGATTTCAATTAGCTACCTATTTCCTTTATTATTTTCAGATTTTTAATTTTTATCAGTGAGGGTCAACGACAGATTATAGTTTCAATATTTAACCAATCCACGATCCTCTGGGCTGTTGCCTGAACTTCTTTGCTAGTCGCATCTCATAAGAACTATAAATTTTTGTTCAAGTCGTTACTTGTTTATTTAGTCTTCAACTACAATTAAACGTGAAAACAGAAATTAAAATATTGTCACCAAAAATTGGTATGGAAACAAAAAGTGTAAGAGGAACAATAAAAGTTCTGAGTGTAAATATTGTCATAAATCATTTGGGATTCGGAAAACACGACAATACTACGGTCACATCTTAAGGCTTGTCCACACTAAAGTCGGCATGCGATACAGTACCGCTGAAAATCTGTGTCGCATTATACTGAATCATCATGCTCACACAGAAGGCGGTATACTGCACTTGTATACATAAGGTACCTAAGGTATCTAGTACCCTGTGTACAGTACAATTTGTTCTGTTTCAGATTACAGATTGGGCTGTGCGGTACTTCGGTACAGCTGTTGTAAGCCATTCTCACGAAGAAACAGTCCGATCAAATTAACCAAAAAATTTCTAGATAACGATAAAAAAATCTCGAAATTTCGAAACTTGGCATACTTGCTTGTTGGAGTGTATTGATCAATTTACTAAAAGTCCCCGATGGTGAGGGCGCCATTTAAAAGTTTTTTTTACACTTTGTCTTATACATCTCGGGAAATATTGATTTTAGCGAAGAACTAATTCTATACAAAATTAAACTTGAATAAATTTATAATGATGTTCTCAAAAGGTCCTTAGTGGCAATTTACACAAAATTTAAGTTATACATTGTTCAATTAGTGAAATTTAAAAATGTTGAACTATCCTCTACGGTAAATGAGTGTGTTTTAAAAATTAAAACTGCTGCGTCTTGGATGCAATACTTTGATATGATCACAATAATGTAGGATTTTATTGCTTCAAGACACTTTAGAGATTGGGATGGTCATTTACGTTGATTACGTCATTACGGGTTTTTAAAAAAATCCGTCCACAAAATTTTTATTCCGCGTACAAGGAAGTCATGTGTTGTCCACTTCAGATATTTTTTAATTATTGAAGATCAAATTGTTATAATTAAGATGGATAAAATATGTAGTTAACAGATGTTCTGAAAATTTTTTTACTGGCTAAGTATGAAAATGTGTTTATCTTCAAAATAATGCAGCACAAAATGCTTATTTAACCCTCTGCATTGAATATTGATATAAAAAATCCATCTTCCCTACTTAAATAAGCATAAGTAATATTATCCTATGCAATGTAAATAACCAAAATGAAACATGAATATAAACAATACAAAATTAACATAAAGCAACAAAATATATTAATATAAGGAATTTAGCAGAACAAAAATAAATTAAGAGTACTCATTACATTAAACATTAATTCTGTAATTTAAAGTTGTCTATATTTTGCGTCAAAATTTTCTACTAACACATAACAGACAAATATAATTTATTTAATACTTTGTTCCTTAATATTTACATATAATAAATCTTAATGTTGGGATCTAGATATGAAATGTATTTTCTCGTTTATTTAAATTGTTCATGAAACCTGTATTCATAATTTACCTCGACCAGTGTTTCAAATTAAAAATAAACCATTCGTATAGATTTTGAAATAAATACTAATCAGTAGCAGAAATTGAGATTTTTAATTGGTTATTAATGTTTTATTTAGCTTTACTCAATTTTTTGTTCTTCTGATCCCATCATCTACCAAGTGAAACTAAAGGTAGTATGCAGTCATTCTTAAACGTTCCTTTTCCTTAACGTTTACAACCTGTTTCTTAAACCCTCCGTAAACCCTTCTCACTATAGAGTGTGGAATAAAGAAATATACCCGTAAGGTAGTGCGAAGGACCAACGAAAAATGATTGAATTAAAATGGATAGAAAGAGCATATGCTGTAAGGAAATAGTATAAAAACAAATTTACTAACGATTTAATGAACTGTTGCATGGTCCTTTTCTGCTAATATTCTGTATAGAACGTGAAGGAAGAGGAATAAGGGTGAACCAGGAGCAGAGCAGGATGTATAGAATTCTATAAACGTAGAGCTTGCAAATTAATGAGATAGATGAATGCACCGAAATGTGAGAAACGAAAGTTGGCACGGACGGCAATTGCTAAAAAATGAATATTGACATAAAACAAAAAGAAAGAACAATTGCTTAGTGAATGACATGGAACAGACAAGTTCAGGTAGACAAGCCAGGCAGGAGCGTACGCAGAGGTTTTTTTCGAGGGGAAGAGGAAGAGGTTTAATATGAAGAAGGCAAATAATCACTTGCATGACTATAATCGTCAACATTGGTGTAAGATTTAAGGATAAACATTCATCAAAAACTATTGTAAAAATTACCAAAAAACTACTCAAAATCCAAATCTTATATTGGTGGGTATGAAAATTAAAATTTTTCGTACACTTCGGTGGGAGGGAGGGAGGATATTCTCTTGATCTCCCCTCACCTGTGTACGCCACTGAAGCCAGGAGATGAACAGTATCTGGGCGACGCATTTTAAGCGTAGATATATATAGCGCGATATATGATATTTTAAAACGATTTTATAAATGTTCTCATTCATTTTTTGTTGTTTGTCGTTTTAGTTATTTTAACTATGACAGGAAATTCTGTTTGGTTTTTAAATTTTTCAGTAGAAAATTTATAAATTATAATTGTCTTAAATTAATTCTTTTGAAAATGTGTTATCTTTGATATCGAAAATAAAATATCGATATTCCGATATCATCAGATTCAAATGATCGATATTATAATATATAATCGCAGTAATAAATCCTATAGATGGATTATGGGTTCTAGAACGTTAATGTTATTATTTATAATATTTTAAAACATGTTTTCAATATTTTTTTGTTGTTGAAGAAATGCTATTATTTTGTTCGGCTTTAAAAATTTTCAATTCTCAAATTATAATTTTTAATTCCGATATTATCAGAAACCAAATATCGATATTATAATATCGAATATCGAAGAGAAAATTTTAATATTTCTAAAATATCGAATCGATATTCCACCTCTAACAAATAGGCGTACTTTCTCACTTTTTCTAAGAGTGTGCATCCGTTTTCTGCGATATTTAAATTTCTGCGATTTAAATCTCTATCTAGGTATCAGTCCATAGTTTATCCATATATTTATAATAACCAGAGACTAAGCGGAATATATTGAATTACTTACTTGTGTCTTCAGAAAGATTAAAACGCCCTTAAATTAAGGTCAAAATTATCAGACAATAAAAAAAATAGAAAAAGTAATATTCTTCAGATGATTGCCTATAAATGCGACTCAACTAAACGATTGGATCTCAGTTTAGACATGTACATTTGAAAAATATTTGTATTAATCAAAATTGTTCTACATTAATGCTAGTCAATTAATTAAAATCCGTCTCTACCAGATTACCAGCGATACTTGCATTGCACTTAAACTAATTGCACAAAAACGTCAATACTTTTCTTTGATATATAATCATTGGGAGAATTAAGATAAAGAAATCAGTTAGAGCCGAATATTCTCTTTCAATGAAAACTAAAATATATACAGAATAATGATCCCTAAACCTGCTAATGAAGAAAAAATGACTTGGAAATGATACGACCACTCTTCCATATCCTTGTCGGTCCTCTAATAATTCAATTTCTTATTAATTTATGTACATCTGAAGATTGTCTGGTTTAAAGGACTTCATAAGAACTAATGAACCCCAAAACCGATATCTGTACCCCGAGGGATGGACTCCATTATATAGCTCAATTCTAGCTCAGGCTGAGGCCTTGATAGACAAAAAGGTCAGTTTACCACTCAGCTGGCTCTTGGAGGATAATAAAGTTGGGCTCCTGACACTAAGTGATTTTGTGTCGAGGTGGGGCGGCAAAACGACATTATGTACCCAATACCCAATCCCTTACCTGAGCGCTATATATCGGCCCTGACTGCTCCCAGTAAATAAATAAAAGCCTCTCCTGTTAATCATATTTCCCGCGATAGAAATCTGATTTTGGTAACGTGAATGTTTTAATAACCAAATTAGTCTTATTTAAAACTATAAATGAACTATACGCCTACATACTTACTATATTAATAGATATATTAGTTTTCCCTATTGCTCTAAGTGTTCTTAGCCAGTAGAGATACTTTTCAAATATACCTCTAAGGATTAGATTTTTTTCATGTTTTGGAAACTTGAAGCATTCAAATGGATTGGATAAATTTCGTGTTATACAATTTCATAAATAAACATTATTTTCTAAAATAAATTATATAAATGTATTGTCGGCGAGAATAATGTGGATTTAGGATTTAAAGCAATTAAATTCAAGTAACACAAGTGAGGTTACAACCTTACTTGGGTATATCCTTATTTCTTATATATTCATGATTATAGGTCGAGCCCTAACAATTGTACCTTTCAGAAGGATGCCCTGAGTTTTGGCAGCAGGCATTCTCATCCTTTTTCTCTCGCACGATACATGTACGAGGTTGGCGCGTATTTCTGCTTCTTCTTTCAAGCCGTGTATGTTACTGAACGCCATCGCTGTCATCTATATAGGCCGTGACAGGGAACTGCTCTGCTTCGAGCATTCTCAGTAGCTCGTCGAAGACTAACTTCCAGGGGGAATGGCCAAGGACTGAGCCCTGTAGTTCTCCCTTCTATACGCTCTCCTCAACTTTCTAGAAGTGAAAAAACCACATGTTTTCCCTCTTCGATCCTCAAGATAATTTCTTATTAGGGCATACAAGTTACTGTCAACCTCATACTTCTGCAGTTATTGGAGCACATTCCCACATTGGCCACATTACGGTTTGGAAGGCGAAGGATATGTGGAACAAAACTAGCATTACATACTTTTTCACCTTCTCTACAACGTCATGGCGCACTTGCAGCGAAGTCGGCGATCAATAATTATTAAAAATAATCAGTAGTATAGGTAAAAGCACTCTGTCTTGAAGAGGACTTAAGAATCAGGTTGAGCTCCATCAAGATGTTTTGATTGTAAATAAACAACAACTTTCTTTCAACTGAAAAAATATTGATACTTTTCTTCACAATATCCGAATTTCTTATTTTTGACGGACATATTTATACTTGAGGGATATTTGCAGAATTTTTAGTGCTGCTGAGTGAATCTTACTGTTGCTGTTGTTATGTGAAATTTATAAACTTTTATTATTAGATTTTTAAACTTTATTTTCAATTAATTCTTATTTTAAAGGAACTTTACTATAATGTATACATACCGTTTTGTTTGTTAAACAAACTTTTATAAATCAAGTTATATTTTTTTTTCTCATGGAAACGAATCTATACTACAAATATCATAACATCAGGTAGTGAACGCTCAATTATATGAAAAGTGGAAGTAGTAAGTGAAGTCCGGACTATCAGGAACTCCTGCTGTTGAAGAGTTTATATATAAGTGAGAAATAGAGAAAAAGAAAGATGGGAAAAATTAAATGTTGTGGTAAAAAAATGAAACTTAATTGAAAAAATAAAATATTTTCGGTTATATAATTAGGAAATCGAAGCCTGGGCTTAACATTAGTAATTATATCAGATACCAATGGGACCCAGAATAATGGTTGTTTAAATAAAAGGGATTTCACTTGTGGTGTCAGCTGTTTCTGAGAAAAATAATTCAAACTAGATTGAAAACACCATCAGAAAAAATATTTGAATAACAGTACCGTCGTTTAGCTGAATAATAAAAATTGTATAGAAAGGTTAATATTTTAGCTCACAGGTTTTACGTTGAGGACCCAACCTGGCCTGGAAACGGTATTGTATGCAGGCTCTTTTGTCTTTTGCTTTCAATGTACCAACCTATTGTCAAAGAACTGGTGGAGAAGTTAATTTATTTGCATACGCATAAACCATTATATATGGTCAAAATGAAAAAGGAAAATTGAACGATATCAAACTTCTGCCGGTAATTGTTAGCATTTCAGAACATTTACGACAGCCTCATGGCCGTTGGCTCAAAAATCATAATTTGCCACGTAATTGGTTTTTAAAAATCAGGTCTGGATGTAACTGTTTGTTTAAGTAACTTTGCTACATACCTTGTTATGTTGACTGTAATTAATTGTAAAAGAAAAAAAAATATGACTATTTTTACTATCAAATATTACAATTCTGTCTCACTAAAGGACGTAAGTAATAGTACTTCATAGCTGATAAGTACAGATGAGCTTGATTGACAGACGTCCACATTATTCTTTGTCACGTTGTTCAAGATATTGATAAGTTCAATATAACAATCAGCACCGTAAACATTTATATATCTCACATACGTTAACACATAGTAGGTGAGTAATAGTGTAATCCATTCAAATATCAGTTGTCTTTTCTTACTCTGAATACTCTTTAAGCTAATATTGTTATTAAAATAGGCCGGAATATATGGCGAAACATTTGTGTGAGATTTAATAAGATAATTTCGTTGACTTCTACAGTAGAAGTGGCTAGTGCAGGCAACCTAACAATTAGTTTCTATTAGGCCTAGGAGAGGGAGAAACACCTCACACATTTTTATGTTAATTACCATCTCTTTTGATTTTGATTAAACATTTATTCTAGCCACAGTTCCATATCATGAAAAACGACTGGTCGCTGAATCCATTCTCATCAGCCTTGAATCTAATCCGGTAGGAAAGAGCAATATGTCTGCGTATTTTTAGTTTCCTTATAAAAAAATAATAAATTGTATTTCAGATTGTTGCTACCCTTTTACTGCCTTACCTGATTGAAAATACACTCACAATAAAATAAAGGAAAATATTTTAACTTAAAAAAATAAAATAATAAAAAGCAACAGACTCGAGTGTAAATTGCTAGGTAAGGAAGAACTGTTTCTTGACCAACGGTTGGGCCAGAATCAAGTTCAGCCGTCAGGTTTTGCCTCCCATTACTAAGCCATTTTATATATTTTCTATAACGATGTAACTCGCCTGCTTATATTTGTGGAAATTGTATTTTGTTGCCTTCGGCTGACCGTGAAGCACCACCTGATGAGACCAGGATGGGAGAGATAATGCCCTAGTGGAGGTGAACTAATTTAGCTAAGCTGAGAGGTGGAACAAGTTGATTGCCAGAGCTGGCGTTAATCAATACGCTCGAGGACCGCGAGTGGATTTTCATCTACCGTCTAGGATATCTTCGGGATATCCCTCCGATAGTTCGATTGAGTGCGGCCAATTCGCCAAAGTACCAGTATCTGTTTTACTAATACAATGATTGTGCGTTAATGAATGTGCGTATGGAATAAAATATATTTCAAAGCATAAAGCTATGTAGCAACACAGAAAGGCCGTAATAAAATGAATATTGATAACATTATTTATTTTCCCATATAGGAAAAACGGACCAGCACTTCCAATATGAGCTACAATCTGTGGAAAAAAACGACTGATACCGAATTTATATCGGCCTATCGGGTATATAGGTTTATAGGCCCATTATCAGTTTCGGCCGATGTCGAAACCCGACAGACCGATACATTTTAAAAAAAATTATATTCTTATTTTTCATAAGTTTATGGCATGGGAAATGGAGTTAATGAGTCCGATTTCCTCCAGGAATTGGCTCAAACATTCTGAGGTGTACAATAGAATATAGCTAAAAAAATCAGTAAACATTTGTTCCTTTTTTTGATGATATTTTTTTTAAATATTTTATTTTTACAAGTTGCTGCTACATAGCCGAATCTTTTATCTGACGAAATTCCACTTGGTGTTTTTTCCACAGATTGTAGCTCATATTGGAAGTGCTGGTCCGTTTTTCCTTTGCTACGCAATGAAACAGATTTTTAGCAGATTTTGCATTGTGCACTTATTTACTTACAGCTGCTCGATAACCCGTTGCATAGGTTACATTGCCTAAACAAACATCCCAGATTCTGCACCGTGACCCCAAGTGAGTATAAGAAAAGAAAAACAGATAAAATAGATCAGAGCGCCAGATGGTTTCGCCATATAGGTATAATTCTTAAATTCTAAACTCCCTGGAAAATCATTATAAAATAATAATAATGCGGCTAGTCAGGGAGGAGGGGTTGATTAGTGGGATGTACAATTTAAGTAAAAATGAAACAAAACAAAATTAAGATATACATATATTGCATAACAAGATATTAAAAGAAATTTAAGATAATTAAGGTATACACAGGTATGGAGAACATTCTTTACCTATAACAAGTAGCGGAGTGGCATCTCTGCTAGAGTTCGTACGTCGTGGAGGAGGAGGGATGCACTTCTCAACCTGGATCCTTACCACTTGATTGCGGCACAAAAGAATGTACTAACGCCAATATGATTGCAATAATATTAACAGAAAGGAGTCTGTAAGGATAATTTTTCAAGCGAGACACTACGAATCACGACGAAAAGAAAATAGGCCTATTTATCGGTATATCGGTCGATCTCTATTTCCTTAAATGATAGAGGATTCACATATGAGTAATCTGCTTGCTTAGGTATAGTCTCGCTTTGGAATCCAGCGGAATGAAACATCAGATAAATTACTATTTTCTTCACTTGGTGTAATAAATATTATTGTTTTATTGGATTTAATTAGCTAAAATGCCAAGTGGAAGACATGGATTCAGCTTAAGGAATATATCTGGATTTATAATAAATTATGATTTTTGCTTTATTTTATTTCTGGGTTTGGGGCTTTAAACAAAATTACCCAAATCTTGAAAATCTTCCGTTGCAATAGCATAATTGAAGATGTTAGGGCAAATAATGGTTTTAATGTAAACCTCTTATTCTTACCCTTGTCCATAGGAAAACAATAATTTATAGAAAAAAAGGGGACTTAAAAAAAATTAATTAATGAATTGTAAAATAAACGAAACAAATAACTATTACTTTATTGTATATACAAAAACACACGAAAAAACATCATTCAATTCATGACTTTCTTCAAAAATCATTAATAACTTTATAATAACGAAATAAATTATCACCTTAATTAGATTATTTATAATTAATTCTATGAATTTTATATTGCTGGCTGGCTATAAATAATAAAATAAAAGAATCGGAAAGAATAAAATAAATTAATAGAATGTTCCAAAAACGAAGAAATTAAAGAAAAGAAATTAGAGAAATCTATTCTCAAAAATTACGAAGAAACAATTAACTTGTCTATATTTCGCCAACTTATATATATATATATATATATATATATATATATATATATATATATATATATATATATATATATATATGTGTGTGTGTGTGTGTGTGTGTGTGTGTTTTATAAATATATATTAATATATTAATTAATATATTTATAAAGAACAAAATGGAGAATGAAATTTTCGAACGCTTGGGTGCTGCCTCTGGTTGGTGTCTTTTTGGGCTGTAGATGTGATTTGTTTCCATTTATGTTCTAACAATTATTTTGTGTCTTTTTTTTAGATTTCTCTCTTCTAGATTAATAATTAAATAGAGCAACGGCCTTCTAAACTCCTTTACATCGTCTTATTCTGGCTCGGTGAGAAAACAGGAAAAACACGTGAGAGTTCCGTACATTTTATCATCAATCTTGAGCCTGGGACTACTCTTAATACTTAAGCGTTTTAATTAGTTATTTGATTCATAATTGCTTTAGGTTATGAAGTCGGCTAGCACTATATTCGTTAACCTTGAAATTAATAGAATATATTTGCTTTCATTAAAATGAATTGGAACATCAGATTTGAAAGAAAAATATGTAGATGAAACTGGACACTGAAGTCTTTATTTATTGACATTTTTTTAATATTTGTTTATTTTGCTATTAATATTATTTATTTATTTGATTTGACTGTAACAAATTGATCTCAATTACCTTTTGCCTTTAAATGTCGGCAATTGCAATATTTTACAATAAAAATAGTTAATAAATAAAAAGGAGTACATTAATATATATATATATATATATATATATATATATATATATATATATATATATATATATATATATATATATATATATATATAGTTCAAAAGCATTTACTTCACCTATATTCCAATTAATTTAAATGATCGGAAAAGAAAATGAGAGTGGATTTATTTTATATTTGCTTACTGTCTTTAACGTCTTTATGTACACTAACAAGAGCAGGAAGGGTTGAGTACTCGGTCAGTGTGAAGTTCGAGATTCATGAAATTGGTCTGCCATGTTTATGTTTTTATTTAATTTATTTTTGCTTCATCTCTTACATACAATAGTGAACTATATTTATTCTATTCTTCTACTGAAATTAATTAATCTCGGAGGATTTGCTCCAATTATTAGTTTTATTAAGGCTATTACTTGCTTTTGACAAAACCAACAAAGCAAGTTGGTTCTACCTCTCCCACTATGCACTTTGGAAGACTTCAGTTGTTCTATAATGAAATTTCCATCAAGTTACCAACTTATGACATGTGATATATCTATACGTTATGACGTACAAAGTAAGTTATCGACTTCGTATTACACTAATAGCTAGGAAATCACTTTGTCCTTCTATTGGATTAAGGATTGTTTGCCAGCAGTAAACATTGACTTGTCGAAGTGGATTCTGAAATGATTCCATCTTATCGTCAGCCATAGTACTACCCGGCAACTGATAAACGCTTAGTATACATAATAAATTCGATTCTATTGACCATATGCCAACACATCTAGTATGATGCAGAATGTCCAATTTATAACAATGCTGTAGCAATTTCTTCCTAATCTCTAAAATAACATTTTAAAAAATTGTCGCGTTTAGCTCTTCGTGATTTGTTGTTTTTGCTTGGTTGTTAGAGCAAAAAACTGCTGGTGGTTATTATTGCCCTCACAACTAGACAAAAATCATTTATTTATTATTATTTTATAACTTAAGAAAAAAAAGATGAGAGAAAAAAATTATGAAAGTTATGATAACGAAGTAGAAATTAAGTCAAAATATAGGTGAAAAGTAACGACATACTAAATAAAAATCAAGTCAAAATATAACTGAATAACAATAAAATAGTGCTGAATGAAACTGAACAAAATATAACTGAATAAATACTTCGTGGTTTAACTGATTAGAATTCCTCAATTGAAAATATCATTGTTGTTTCGCCATAAAAAATAATGACCTAATGTATTGATAATTTTTTTTTGTATATTGTAATAATGGAGTAAAAAGGCTTTCTATTAATATTGTATTATATATTTTTGGAATTAAACAGAATGTGAGTATGCAGAACTTATGGATAGGAAACTAGAAATTATCCACATCGAAGATAATGTTGACGATATATGGGCGAAACTGAAGTATGCAATTCTCGAGACAGCCGAAAGTGCATGCGGAATGAATGTAGTCTAAAGGTGAACAGATTAAATGGTGGATTGACCGAGTGAAAGCTGTGGTAGCTAGGAAGAAGGCTGCCTGAAAAGAATATTATAGAGCCAAGAGTGCAACCAACTGGGGAGCTCTACGTGAGAAGAAGAAAAGAAGCAAAAATAGTCGCTAGAGTGGCAAAGAAGAAAAGCTGGAAGGAGTTTGGTAGAAGCCTTCAAAGTGATTATAAAGAAAACTACGAACTCTTCTAGAAAATAATAAAATAAATAAGAGGAAAGACGAGTAAGCAGCTGATATTTATCTGATGATATTTATTTAAATAGATTTTAAAATGTGAAAGATGAAAGAGGTCGTTTAATTACTAGAGATGATGGAGTTCCATTATCCGCTAGCTAGGGATCGTAATACCTGGCTGGCTTGCATCGAGGCACCTCCAAGCTCAGAGACACAATGGAGGAAGATAGAGAAGAAGAAATCAAACAGATGAAAAGATATTTTTATTTATTTATATTGTTTTGTAACTTTTTTTATCACTAGATTTAGAAAAAATCATTCTGGAACGTATTTTGTTTTTTAATAAATGAAATATTTATACCTTGAATAAATGAAATAGTATACCTCTTATATAATTTGTCTGAATACATGAAAATTGAAAAAAAAATTCATATTTTTTATCAAACGATATAAACAATATATGAGTCATTATACATACATACTTTTATTTTATAATAAAAATAACCAGAAAATAAAATCTTAGTGAATTTATCAAAATTCAAGTTCTTATAAGCTGTGAAATAAAATTGGGAAATATTATAAAAGAAAAGCAAATTTAAATGAAGATAGGAATGTTTTATTATTAATCATCTTATCAACCCCGGGAATTAGATCTTTCCTCTGATAAAAAATTTAAATTTTCCAAATAGAGATCTTTTAATCAGAAATTTATTTATTTATACTCAGATTCCCCCTAGGAGCTGATGTAATATTAAAAAAAAAATCCTTGAAAACTCAGTTAATGTATATAAATTAAATATATTATATCTACGTTGAACTACTCATTAAAAATAGTTAACTTTTAAGGTATTTTGTAAGAAAGTGACAAAAACTGGGTTTAATTAATTTTATGATTAGGAAAAATGTTGGTCCATGTAAAATAGGTCTCCTCCAATTACCTGTAATTTTATTTTAGACATACCTATAAAACGGATTGTCTTAGAAGCTATCTTGCTAGGTGTCTTTTTTGTTCTAAGAAGATTTTGGTGTCCAAAAATTTAAATAAATTTTCACATTTCGAGGGATTTATGTTTTTAATAAATAAAAAATAGCATAACTTGTAAATTCTATTATATTTTATACTTCGTAATAGCTTTTCCTCTTTGCTTCCTACGCTGTGATAAGAGTAGAAAACTTAAGAAACATGCTATGAAAAAATACATAATAATTAAATGTAGAAGTTGTTGACATTATTTCGATTAAAAGAGAATCAATATATGAAACCTTTTACTTGCATAGAAATAAATAAACTGACAAAACCACAAGACTCGCTATTAACTGTTTTTATTTAGTGTAACTGTTTTTATATTACGCCATATATCTATTTTTATTTCCTTAAGTTATCGAAATACAACTATTTGCCAATTATGTATATTTATTTCCGATTCGGAAATTTTAATTATTATAGATTGCATTTATGAAATGTAAACTAGTTTAACAGTAGGCGACGACAGAACATTTTTTAGAAATTACTTTCTTTTTATTTCGGAGAAATTTTTTTTGACCGATTACAATATTTAGGAATTTAAATTTCTTGTTAATCATGGGATCGAAACAAAAACAAATACCTTGCTTTTCTGGCTATACAAGCCGCGTTTGTTTCAGTATCAAGAGAAGAAATAGAGAGTGCCGATTGGTCTGTAACTCGGAAACCAATCAACGTTCCAGACATCAAAAGATAATGTGAGAATATTAAAGTCACTATGTTTCCCGATGGAAAACGCTGCAAATTATTACAGAATGGTTTATTATTTCCAAATAGTAATATTTCAAAAATATCTGATCAGTCCATTCACAGGACTTTCCGTTGTGCTGTAATTTAGAATTGAGATAATCAGATTATCTTTAAGATGAGCATTTGGAGTGTTTGGGAAAAGGAACTGAATATTTTACAAAAGATAGCTACGAAGTTCATCAAAGAAATTAAGGAGAAATTTAAAGCTTGTCCCAAGATGATGCCGTGAGAGTGCCGAACTGAGTGTGTTAAGAAACAAAAATATGAATAGTCATAACGAGTTCCGAGGATCATCCTGGAGTTACGTGTGACCTTGTTGCCGAATCTAAAAAAAATCGGTCCAGTAGTTTCGGAGAAAAGCCGCTTATAGCGTACGGAGGAGGGCGGACATACGGATTTTTTAAAATTCGAGATTTGGATTCTAAATAAAACTTCAAAATTTGGTGGAGTGGAGGGTTAAAGTTCTTGTTTTTATGACCGATTACAAAGTTCTATTGCCGAAAATAATAAACCAAAAAGAGTTAGAAGGGAGAGTCTGAGTCCCTGAAAATTAGCAAGATCAGAAATATAGAAAATATGTAAGATAAGAACAGGAAGACCACTGGTTAGTCATTGAAAAATGAGAACTATACTGGTATTTACCAAGTAATGGTAAATGGCGATGACAGAGTTTTAATTGCTGACTACACATATCCTCCAAAAAACTCTGGTAGAATGGTAAGGAAAAATTTTTCTTCCGAGTTTCCAGGCATGAATATTAATGTAAGGAAAAACAAGATACTGCAACTAGGACGAGAGCCCGAACAAATCCATCTGACTTGTGCTCAATGGAATGGTGAGGTCGTAAAAGAGTTTTCCTGCCTGAAAGTTATGGTTAACGGAAATAGAAAATTACAACAAGAACTATTGCTCAGGATAGGAAAAGCCAATAGTAATTATTATTCCATTTGCAACATAGAGGGGTCAAGAAAGATGCCAAGCTTCCTATTTTCAAGTCAGTATATTTAGCTGTTCTGTTAAATGGAGCAGAGAGTTGGGTCCTTCCTGACCAAAAATGGAGCCTAATTACTGCATCAGACAAGAAGTACTTGTGCAGAGTGACTTTTAAAATACACTGAGATAAAATCAGGAATGAAACCATCATGGAAGAATTAAATATTCCGGCAATGAAAGAGACCCTGGAGAAAAGATATTTGAGATGGTACGAGCACGTATGCAGAATCAGCCCTAATCGGGACCAACGAAAATTTATGGAAGTAAGACCTATAGGTACAAGACCTACAGGAAGACCTAGGCTTCGCTACAATAGCTATATATCTGGATCAGAAGTGAATAATAGTTTTTTAATGCATAAACTTCAACTTTGCTAATCAACTATTTTTTTTTCTATTTTTTTGTTCAAATTAATTATATTTTTCGAGAAAAGAATTTATTTTATTTGCTTATTTATTTTACTGAAAATATTGTAAACATTAACTGATCTGTATTTTGTAGTCTTATGACCAGATATTGTTCCTGTTTTATTTGTTCAATCATGCTATTCTAAAGGGACCTAGTCCCAGAATAAAGTTTTTCTTTTATCTATCTATATCCGAGTTGAGTCAAGCGATAGGAAAGCAGTTGCAGGAGATGGAAGACTCTTGCAGACAGAGAAAGATGGAGATCCTAGAGATTACTTGTTTAGATGCTTTCTTCATTTTTTTTTTGTTTTGTATATAGTTATGTATTATATTTTGTGTTTAATAAGCGTGTTTATTTGTTAGGCATGCATTTTTTTATCTGTTACATTTCCTTGAAGGTTTACATTTTTTATGTGTCTTCTTTTCAGTATTGTCGAGAAGACTTTTAAGCTTTAAGTATGTAAGTTGATCAACTTATGGATAAAATTTGGTTCACAACAAACGCGTTTGGAGACCTCTTTTTTCCTCTCGCGAATACCTCAATCTCATTTTGAATAACATTTAATAAATTTTAAAGCTTAGAGTTTAAAATGATCTAATAAAACATGCTATGATTAGTTGTAAAATTTGATCTATAACATGAATTCTGAAATCAGGATCGAGAAATTTGAATGATAGGCCCTTCGCATGATAATAGAGATCAGGACTTAATAATAGAAAGGAGGAGAATTGGAAATGAAGAATTACTTTAGGAAAGAGGTCAGTCAGTATCTCACGATATCTATGAAGACAAGGGGGTCATTGCAAGCAGTGAGGTAGCACGAATCAGTCTCCAATGGAACGTCTCCATTAGGCGGAAGACGTAAAACCCAAATTAACAAATTAAATATCAACAGAGTTAAATTCACAACAAAATCATCCAAGATAAACTTATAATGAAGAAGGTTGGTGTAAGAGAAAAAAGACCATCATGTCGGTACAGAGAAAAAACAATTTGTGAAATATATGTAAGTTAGGTTCGAAAATATTTATATATCTCTAAGTTTTATAGGAAGATATACATGATCTAACATTACCTCATTTGCTTGGAACCAGAGATGGGCAAAAAGTACTCTGAGTAACGAGTACTTTTAGTCCATCTCTATTTGGAACTTTTATAACTATAATTATAATTATTCTATTCATTATAATCCAGCGAGAAAACATTGTGTCTAAAAGTGTATTTAATTGATAAATTATTAGATTGATCTTTCTGACCATCATGCGGATGTCAACTAAACGTGTATTATTGTTGAGGTGTATTAGAGAAAAAAATTACCAAGAATCAAGTGTTTAACAAAATTAAAGCCCTTCACAGAATAATCGTTTAAAGGAAATGTATTTTATATTAATTTTCTACCACGGCAAATGAGAGGGTTTAAACTGCATAAATAAAAGTATATCTTTTATTAAAAAAAGCAACATGAATAAGTGTTAATATTCATTAAAATTAATGAAATAATTTTAATAATATTAATTCATTAATGAAATAATTGAAGAATACATCATTAAAAAAAAAAAAAAATTCGAGCCTTTATTTCAAAAGTTTAAATGTTTTTAGGACAGTCTCACTTTCGTCGAAAAATCATAAGTAATCAATATTCTAATAATTACTTTTTTTTTTAATTTTGAACATGTTATCCAAATAGAAACTATTTAGCAACTTAAACAAAAGCTAATATCTCAGCGAATTTGCATAAAATTGATTACAATAAACAGCATTGGAATTGAAAGACATAATTAATTTTTAAAAGTATGTTTATGCCTCAAAGAGGATCGAGATAAAAAGAATTTACGATTTTTGTAATTTCTGGTGTTTTCAAATATTTTAATTTGAAAATTTAACTAAAAATACCCGATCATATTCGCAAACAAACCCTTAATTTTCATACCTCTAGTATAAATAGTTTCGCTGGAAACAAACAGAAATATTATAATCTTAGGCGACGCTCAATCGATATATGTACTGCTTTCTCCCACTACACCTTACCTAACTGAACATCTAATTTTATCAGCCCATGATCATTATATATATATATATATATATATATATATATATATATATATATATATATATATATATATATATATATAATAACCAGTCACAACTAGTGAAATCGGTTAACTCTGAAATATTTTAAATTTCGGAAAACTTGGTTCAGTCTTATTTATTTTATTTTATTTTTTTACTTATAATAAATTTCCCAAAAATACAGCTAAATACCATAATCTGTATTATTTGTGAAATTTATTATAAATAGAAAATTTATGACTGAACAAAGTCTCGAATCCCTGAAAAATCCTTTCTGTAATAATAATATATTTTTTCCAGATTTTTCCAACTTGGTCTGAAAAATTATGCCCTAGACTAAAAGGCACTTAGACCCTTTTGCATTTCAACGCTTCAATTATTTTTTCATGTCTCATTTTACAAGCATCATAAAGCCTCGACATTGAGGTGTCCCTTGTCCTTTTTCACCTTTATTTTTTTAATGTCCTGTTGAAGATCTACGATGTAGGTTGACACGTGACAAATAGACAATACTCAACAATTGTGTTTCGGTTGCTTTTATTTTGAATGACCATTCATAAATTAATTTATTAAAAACTTAAACGTGATTATGAGTAAAACAGATGGAAACAGATCCCCTCTAAATAATTTGTCTGTGTTTTTTTCTCCCAAATTAATTCTACTTATGACATTGGGAGGTAAAATGAAAATGAAGATTTAAAAAAATACAAATTACATAAAACAGAAATTTAACGTATAACTGGGTCAAAAGTTCATCTAAGCGAGCACTAGGCAACACACTTCTGCGCAATTGAAATTTATATTGTTTTATTGTTGGATGTAAACACATTTCCTTATTGCATTGAAATGAGGAATATACGAAAGCGATATTTTAAAAAACACATTATTATTGATGGACTAAATGTATTGCACATTATTACGTGCATTACTACTCACATCGAACATATTCATAATTTTTACAGATTAGAAACAGACATAGATAAACATTGCTTAAATTAAATTAATCTAATATGAATGTCAAATGACGTTCTATGTCAGGTCAACCAATGGTCTGGAATGTAATGCCTCAGAATTCAATATCTTTTGTATGTATGTAGTACTTTCAATTCGGTTGAAAAATACATAATTTCAGATTTTCACCTTTTTTTAGTTTTTCACTTATACATTTTTTAATAAATAAAATTCGATTGATTTTTTTTTTCATACTTTTTAAATCTTGAATTTTGATTGAGATTCCATCATAGAATTTGGGATGTGCATCCTTATATTAACATTATATATATATATATATATATATATATATATATATAATACATATATATTTTAAAAAACAGAAGCGGCTTTTATTTTTAACCCAAAATCTAAATATTTGAAGTTTTAAACAAATAAATGTTTAATGTGTTTTATTTGTTCCATTTCAAATATATGTTAAATTAAAATATGGTAAATTACTTAAAACTACAGTTTGTATAATGGCTTCTAGAAAAGTAAATTGTATTGTTAAAATTATGGCATATGCCTATAGTGTATCTCTGTTTCAATTAAAAAATAACCTGGTATTAAAATATGAGGATTTGCTTTTTTTAATAAAACTCATAAGAATGTCATCATGGCATCATTTGCCCATACATTCTTATAGGATGTATTAGTGAGAAGTATTAAAAAAATAAAAATTTCATTTATTGCTAAAAAAAAACATTTGGAAATTTTTTAAGCATTGTAAGATTGGTTTGTTAAAAACAAAATACATATCAAATAAAAGCCCATGCAATTCTAAAAAATAATGACAATACTTTGAGCTCTCTTGAGCAAATAGTTTTGGAGTTATAAGCCTTTAAAGATTCAAAACTTGTCAAATAACAATAGATTTTTTTAATTTTATATTTATAACTCGAAAACTAAAAATAACTTTGAATTATCCACTATATTTATACGTAGAACATAAATACTAATTTTTGAAAAGCCTTGAGTCTAAAATTATTTTTTTAATGGTTGATTTAGTGCGGAATGACCCTATAGTCTGTTAAAACCATATCGCACATCCATAACTATAGGAGCAGAACTCAAAATGGTCTTCGGCGTAATTGGTACTCAGTGTTCCCACTGTGCTTACCATCAATACCAGGCTGAAAATATCCAGTCGATCTAGCGGTAACATGTTTCGAAATATGAATAAAGTATGTAGGGCTTTAGGATTTACCATGTGTCTATTAATAGTTCTAACTATAATGTACTTTATGAGATGAGCTATTGTAATTTATAGAATAAATGTCCACATATTGAATTTTTATTGCATCACTATACTAGCGATTTCCGAAATCTTTTGGCAACTCCTTTAAAAAATAGTAACAAAACTGGATAATTAAAATAAATATTATAAGTTTCTTCAGCTTACAATTTAGGTACCTTTCTCATATTTGTATTAATAAGGTACTCTTGTCGCTAAAAAACTCATGCTCTACATAGGGTTCATCTCTAAACGTGGCACAGACGGATCTTTCCATTTTCCATGCCTTAATAAATCTATTTTTTTGGGTCGATTAAGATCGGGAGACCGCCGGGGCACATTCAGCCCATTGGGTAATTGACCCCTCATTAAGTTAATGGATGTATCTGCTGGCTGAACGTGAATGCTGGTCCCAAGTCACATAAGGGTTCTTCTGGTACAGGTTTATTTTTATATTTTTTTTTATCGTATTAAATTGCAAATGAAAATAGTGAATTTCAATACTATGATTATCTAATGTTATATAGATAATTCTATGTACATAATAAGTATATTATTACATAGGATTGGTAAAACATTGACTATACAGGACTACCCAGTGATACACGAAGCGTAGAAGTGGTGTGCTCGATGGGGCTTGAGCAGAGGCGCTTTGTTGATCCTCCACTTTATCTTCTCCAAAGAGGACCTCATCACCATATTTAAAACAGGCAGTCCTTTTGAATTCATTCCACGGGTGTTAAAAAAAGAATAATGACCGTAAATTTTTTTTTTTTGCAACTTTTCAGGTCAGGTTAATTATCAATTAGTATTCCTATCGATCCTGATAAGTGTTATGATGGCTGATAGTAAAAATAACTCATTTAAATATACTTTAATACATGAAGACGAAATATATCTACATTTTTTCATGAATTAAACAAATTGCAAAAATTAAAAAAATAATTAGTGACATCAATTAACATGGATACCTTACAGCTGAACAAAAAAAAAGCAAAAAATGATATGCTGAATGATTTATGCATGTTTATTATAGATCAGAGTATGTTTGCTAGATTGATAAATTATTAATCCAACTAGTATTAGTTTTTTTCTTTTATACATATATGTACTACTTCTATAAGTTCTATTTTCTTTGTTTGATAAACCAAAATTCTAATTATTACTATAAACGTTCTCGTGGACTGTTTTTATGGATTATGTCCAAATTCCAGTTTTCAAGGTTTTCGGTTATAGGCTAATTTTGAGACAAACATTAAGCCTGTAGGTATCCTATAACTTTAGTCAAAGCTCAGATTTTCAATATTTGAAGATTTAGTATTGAGTTACCTCAAGTCACAAACTTCGATAAATTTAGTTTATTTTAAGAGAGGTAACTATAAATTTTCTTTCTGGCGCATATTTTGGGAGATTTTGATCAGAAACTGCAAATAGTGCCAACATTTCGCAAATGTCTTTCGAAGTAGAAAATTTGGTGATTTACTACTGACTAAGGTCCAAATAATATTTTTTAAAAATTAGAACTACTTGACATTTTACAAGGTCGGATGTATAATTTGACTGGATTATTTCCCAAAGTATGGTATACCATAGTCCCAATGGTACCCCCAGGGATACTGGAAGAGTTTGGTGGCGATACTCGCTGTTCCCGGCAGAAAAATAATTTAAAAAATATTGTTTCTACTCATTATTGTGTATGTGTGGTTTTCATATGTATACGTTTCTCAATATAAAAAATTACATCCTTCTCATTGATCGTAATTAGTTTTAATTGTAATATAACCCATGGGTGTACGCAGGAGAGACATTGCCCTCCTCCCTAAAAATCAATAGAAAAATTATTAAATTGTGAGATAGAGAAAAAAAGGTGTGGGAAGACTATTTTTACTTCAAAACTCGAACTAAATTTTTAAATTTGAGCAATCTAATAGTTTTCAATTGATCCATAAATGTACAGTTTTAGGATCTTGCTATTCCTTTTGAAAACTTCGAGTTGTAATAGAAGCATTAGCTTCAACATAAACAGTCCAATTGCATCATTAAGAAATCAATAATTTTAACGAATAGGAATTTTATGCGTTAAATGAAATTTTTATCCTGTCATACGCGATATTCCCAGAGAACCAAACAGCTGCCACAGGAACTTGTCCATCATTGACGATCACGATAATGAAAAAGTAGCATGACATCATGAAATTAAAACGAGGTGAATTCTGCTCTAGATAGCACCAAAATGCCCGAAATGTATCAGATTTTTTAAAATTTTCTTGGAAATGAATGTATTATAAGGAACTAAACTCTATTCCTGAAAGGCTCAAAATCTTAATAATTCACTTCCATTATGAAAAATATAAAGAGCTTAATTCAAACTAGCTGAAGCCAGAACTTCTTTTGATTTCTTGAAAGGGGCGACATTAGAGCTAAACATTATAATCTAGAAATCTTCGGTATCTAGTATAAATTGTATTGAAGCAGGAGTTTCTCAGGGCAGTATACTGGGACCATTACATTTCAATATCTTCTCGTCAGACTTGACTTGACATGGTCAGGCTCAAGTTCCACAAAAACCCTGCACAAGCGTCTTTCATCCTTCGATATTTTTGATTGGATTACCAGGTGGAGAATGAAAATTAAGGAAATGAAGAGTGTGTTCATTGTCTTGATGGATGGACGTAGTATCTCATTCCTGTCATTTCTGGTGTTTTTTTACTTTTCTTTATTTATTTATTACCTTTATTAAAGCTACTGGAATTTTTTTTTATAACTAGTAATTATTAAAAGCCAAGGATACGATGAGAATAGCATTGAGTATAAAATGGCTAAGGATGACGCGTTGCAGACTACAATGAGAGCTGGAAGGTCCGATAGCTATAGATAGTCCGCCCTGATTGGGCTCTCCTCAATAGGACCCAAATAGGACTGTCACTCACTCCCGGCATATCTTCTCAGATTAATTAATTTAGATTAAACTTCTCTCCGCTTTCTCTCCCACCGTTTCTCGCTCTGAGAGTTTCTAGAGAACGCGATTTTTTTTCCATTTTAACGGTTTTAAGTCTTGTTTGTCGCTTCATAAATATCCAGTGCGGTGGGATGCTGTTGCATGACCCTATGGGTTCAGCTAATATCGATTTCAATGACCTCACCGGTCATAGCCATATTTAGAACCGATCGGTTCCTATCTATAATTTTACGGAGCAACTATATAACTGGAACAAAATATTTAACTTATTCAGAAAAAATTTGAATAAACTATAAAAAATAAATAATTTATGAAGATTTGTGATTTAATTATGATTATAATACAAATAATTATTTATTTTAAATTAGGCAATGAAATATTAGAATTGAGGTCTCCGAATCAATTGTATCTTCAGTCATTTCCATTTATTAAATACGATTCCTCCATTTTTTTAGGAGAAAATCTATTTTAAAATTACAATAATAAGTTAGCTGCTGAATTATAAAAATATTTATTATCCTATATTCAAATATGAGCAATGTCTGTCTGTCTGTCTACAAAATGGATTTCGAAAATCTGCCAAAGGAATTTGCTTAAATTATTATAAAAACGGTTTTCGGGACTCAGAAATCGATAGGCGTTATCTATTTCGTCAAATCTAGTTGTTAGTAATTAATTAAACAAAACAATTTCAGAGCATAGTTCGGTCTTCGGATACTTTTAGAAATAAAGAGAAAAACACATTTATTAAATACCTTCTTTTGGACTTAACAGACCCCAAAACGTGTAAATCAATATAAATCTCAAAGCGCTTTTTTTCAACGGATTACCACTCACACTCTACTCAGATTACTGAGGAAATAACATCAGGCTCGCAATAAAAACCTTCGCCACCAATTAAGAGGGGATAGGTAATAAGCTCAACGGATAAAGCACTAACTAGACTTCTAATTCCCGGAACTCGAACTGGGCTGTGACAGACAGTCGTGGACCGACTGTCGGGAAATCTCCTGGAGCCCGACCGATCTTTATAAAGTGGGTACCTGAACCTTTAATGGGTTGGAAAAAAACTGATGGTTCTCCGTTGTATTCTGCTTTCATTCATCCATTGCAAACACACATACAACCCAATTGGCAGGGAAGTGTAATAATGAGAAAAATAAAGTTAAATCATATCACCTCTCTATGTAACCGTTGGCCATGAAACAGTATTTTATTATCAAGCATCGATTCCAAATCTTCGATAGTTGTTGTGGAACGGTTTTTTTGTGCTGTTTATTTATTTTTTGTGGGGCCATTGTAAAAAAAGAAAGAATGGGAGGATTGAAAAGGAACAAAGAATTATAACATAAATTTTAAGGGTTTAAAAGACGGAGGGAATTTTTCAAACAAACAAACATTAGAAGACAGCTATGAACGTACTTTTATTTATATCAATATAGTATCGACGTAATATAAAGATAAGTCACTAGTGTTGAGATGAAGTGATATTGGAGAAGGCCGCGATACAGCGTGTTCAAGAATAGTGTGGGGCTGAGGGCTGTGCAGGATGAGCCTCCAACGCACTAACGCTCGGCGAGATAAAGATATGAGCCTTAGACACCGCGGGATACCACAAATGGAGGTGAGCCTCCTGATTTTATGGGGAATGGGGGAAAGTAACACCAGCTAGCGGATGAGCATCCGGACATTGTTTGGAGAGAACAGGAAATCTCGAGGCCAGGAATGAGGCTGTTACGCGTCTTTAGGACATAGGTAAAAAGGTAGAGCTGATAAAAACTCAACGATATAATATACCAGAGGGATTGATAAATTATTTGCCACTTCTATAAATTTGTTTTATTGAAAACTAGTTTAGAATGTTATACATTTATCTTCAGTTCAAGGTTTAAATGGATTATATTAAACTAACAATATTATAATATGTATATTAAACTAACAATGCATTTTTAGTGAAATATTTTTATTGAAATGTGAGAAGAAACCAGTACAAACTTTTCTGTTTGATATAATCCATTTAAACATTGAACTGAAGATGAATGTATAACATTCGAAACTAGTTTTCAATAAAACAAATTTGTAGAAGTGGCAAATAATTTATCAACCCTTAATTAGATTGATCTTTCTATACCATCATGCGGATGTCAACTAATATACCAGAGCTTTATTTTAAGAAAATATGATGTATCTTCATATTTACGGTGAAATTTACAATACAATTCAATTCTTTGTTAACTCTAAAAACACGGTTGTATAATATGTACAGAATTAGTGGTGGAGACAGAATATGGATATTGGAGGCTGAACAGTAATAATCGGTACTGCTCTAAATAAATTAAAAAAATTAAAAGGCCCTTATTAATAACTATATATGACCCTCAATATGGCACTTTATATAAGATAGGTTACCATGGGAAGCAAACAAGAAATGTGTTAGATTCAAAGAGAGAGTTTATTAGAGGAGCTATTAACTTTATAAGATACGGTGAAATGTCTAGTGTTTTTCTTTTGTTAAAATATAGTAATATTTCAATCATTTATAATGTAATGTATTAAATTTTATTAATAATTAGATATAAATAAAGCCATAAGAGCTATCCCGTACCTATATTTAATTTCAGATGTTATATAGTTAAAATCTTAGCCTTAAACTTAAGAATTTCACTAGTACCTGTGCCAAGACGGGCAGCCGTAGTGCGTCTGATTTAAATATTGATTTTTCAGTGAAGTGACCGTAATGTATAGACACAAAGAGAGGATAATATAGAGTTATATAGAAGCATACTTATAGGCAGGTCCGGCCGGCCCTTGGACGAGCGATCCCTTGAAGTTGGGCCTCAGCTTTCCGTCATGAGGAAGGGCTTATTTCCAGTCGATTTGATCCCTTTGTCGGAGAGCCGTCCCAACCGTGTACTTGATGCTGGGTCTTACCTTTAGCTAAAATCTCTTCCAAATTGAAAATTTCCCAGGATGCCAGTTCGTTAACTTTTATTGTCACAATGTTCCTGATATCAAATTGGAGAAATATTTATTTGTAATATTATATTCCAATAACAGAATCGCCCAAAAATACCTTGAATAATACTAAAAAAATAACTCTAAAATAATAAAAACAAATACTTTGATAAAACAAAAGATAATAAAATAAAATACTGAACAACCTTCCAGGAACTTGCTCCATTTTTTATGCTACCAAAGTTATTCTCTTGTTTTGAAGTTTCGACAGCAATCGAAAAACCAATGATTCAGCATCTCGTAGTAAAAGAAACCAATAATTTATGTTCACAATTAATGCAGAAAAATAAAGAGATAGTCCTGGATGATCGGAATACATGTTTTTTTAATGCCTTTAAGGCGCTCAATGAGTCTGAGGCAATTACTACATTTTTCACAGGCAATGTAGAGAAATAATGCATAATAATGGCATTTACCTCAGCAGTATAAACACTACAATGATCATGCAGTTTGAATTTTTGTGTAGAATCCTTGGTCACAAAAGCTGATGAAGTTGCTGAATCGGATTTTGATCCGTCTGTGAAAATTAAGTGATGTTCCGGCAATGTGTGAATCATTTTTTGAAATCGATCTCTGTAATCCGATGCTGTTGTACTTTCTTTAGTGAGTTTAGATAGTTGGAGATGTATTAGAGGTTGTGTATTTGTCCAGAGAGGTGTATAGTTTTCTATTTTATTTATTTTGATTAATTTTAGCTGTTGAATTGCCAAGGACACTCTTTCTGCTAAGGGTAAGGTAGCATTGTTCTTCTGTTGAAATGCAGTGGAAAACTTTTGTCTAAATATATAAATCTGTGAGCGGGGTGAGTGATTTGCAGGAATAATTTCGTGCAATAGTTAATCGCTAATTTGTCGCGTCGAAAGGATAGCGGCGGTAGTCCAGATTCAATGCAGCGACTTAATTATGTAACAACCAAACTGATTTAAAGCCAATCATAATAATCATGATGATAATATCTTTTAAACACAAAGATCTTCGGGAATGTACCTACTTGGGATTCATTTTCCGATCATATACAGTTGGCTGAATGCTGAGTAAACACGGTACTGCACTGAACCCAGTTCTTTTGTTTCAACCAAGACTTATTGTTCCCGATTGCCTCCCGTATTCGAGGCTTCTTGCTTTCTTTCCTTTATTTTTCTCATAAGTGCACCTAGCAATCTTCATTCTTGAGAAAGTCACAAAATAATTTATTTTATATTCATCTAATGAGATTTAAATGCCAAGATCGATTTTATACTATGCAATTGATTTCTTGATTAAATTGTTTTTCTTTTAATTGGATAAACAAGAGTAGGTCGTGCAGGCTAGAAAAGCTAAATGTGATTATTTAAATATTTTTTATTCTATTTGCACTAGTTTTGTTATGAAATGTTTCTTTGGGGCGAACAAATTTGATTTCCTAAAATAAACTGATAAATACCAATAATAAAATTTTAATCATACTGTTATAATTAAAGAGAAATTTTTACTGATTGGCTTATGATTAACGATTCTCCCATTCCTCTAATCATCACTTTTATAATAAGTGAATCATAGAAAAGAGTAAGTTCTTTTCAGCAAATGTTTGGTTCTGATCCAGTCACTACATCTGATAGATAATCTAATATAATTTTATAATATAATAATTGTCACTATAATTGTTATTCTGCAGTGGTAATTATTTTGTATCTAGATCGATAAAAATTGCTGGAAATGATTAAACCAAAAATTGCTACCTATTTTCTTCGAAATAAATTTTTTTTTTTTTTGACTTTAATTAAATGTATTTTGCATATTATTAACTTGTATTACATTTTTAGTTTATTATTTTCCAATGATGAATTTTTGTAATCGACTGAGAAAACAAAATTTTAACCACCTCAAAATTTGAGTTCTATTGGTTTCCAATTTTTATTTTTTTTAATCCCAGGTCACCCAAGGATGATCCTCGGAACTCGTCATTACCATCACCCAATTTATTTTAAAACCGCGTCCGAAAAGAGGATTCATAGACCAATACCACACGTATATGAAGATAGAGGAAAAATATAGTGTTTTAAAATCATTATGACAAAGGCTCAAAAAAAAATAAAAAATCCGAACAATTATTTTTTTTTGGTGTATAGCTATTTGGAAATAACCATAGTGTAATCATTTTCAGTGTTTTAATGAAGTATTATGATGAAATTAAAAACAATAGCTGTGAATTGATTAGAATGAATATGTAAATTGTGATCATTTCCTTGGTAAAATGAGGGCATTTGACCGTAATGTGGAGGAATGTTGCAAAACAAATAATAAATGTTGCTTCTACTTTCTCATCTACCCGATAACTCAAATATATTTCATTTAAATTTGTTCGTTGCTTTATCTAATTTATTTAATAATGGGTTCGTTTAAACTTCCTAAAATACCAATGAGTTCTAATCGAAAAATTCATTATAATAATTATTGTTTAAACTTTTTCAAAAAATCAGCAAACATATTTCTTAACAAATCAACATTTCACTACAATAGAAATTTGGAGTATAATAACTTATCAGAGTGTTGTTCTCTGAAAATTGTATTTATTTAATATCAAACGATGTGTTTGTCGTCGAGAAATAACTCATATGATTCCGACTTCAAAGAATGTCTAATATTTTCTCAGTTAGGATTAGATTTATACATAATATATATTAATCGAACGATAACGCTATTAATAAGTATAATTAATAAATTAAAATTACTCCTATGAAGTACCTACCTATATCGCTCGCTAGGTAATGGTATTAATCTTAATAGAACCTTTAAAAAAAACCGGTGACTGCCTTGGTATGGATACTGAGCTAATAATTTTATAACTCGAGATTATAAGATATATAATGCATTAGTTCTGTTTGTTTCATTTGTCTAATGCCAGATCTTTCCGTTATAATAATAGTGTTTATTATTTATAAATCCGCTCTGTTGCTGACAGCACCGACTGCCCAAACTGAAACTCCAAGTATTTCAGCTGGAAATCCCAAACATTCTATTAATTGAGACCTCATTTAATTACTTTAAAAAAAAAGGTTTCGTGAATGTGCTCCGAATAATTAATGAGAAAAAAAGAGTAGATACTCTTGTTACATCAGTTCAGTGTGTATGTATTGGTATAAACATATAAATAGATATGAGTTCATAATTTAACGTGTAGCCCGTGTGAGTAAAATTAAGAATTCCTTTTAAAAATACATCAGTTGGTTTACCACCGGCGTAAAGGAAAAAAAAGAGATGAAGCATGTAACACTGGTCACACTGAATATAAACTTCGCCACAAAAAAAAAAAAAGGATTCTGAAAAATTCATTTTTATTTCATTCTGTGGTCTTATTTTTTGCTTCGGAAAACAAAATATTGGGAAAAAGACTAATTCGCCTAAATTAAAATAAAATAAAAAAAGCAATAACATTTTACATCGTTTTTTTTGTTTTGTTTTTCAATAGTGAACATTTTCAAAGTTGCTTTACTACTTCCCTTTGCTTGAATGCATGCTTCAGCCTTCATGTTACAGATCGGATAATAATAATATTTTTAGTGAACAAAACTTTTTTTTGCTTTCATCCCATGTCTCCGCTGAAGCTGTTTTAATCCCAATATTGTTCGTCTGTTAAGAAGAAATGTTTTTATTGGATTAAAGCCAGGTGTATGAGATGGCCATCTTCAACTAACAATCAGTATTTGAACGTCCTTGAAATACTGTTGAACTTAGTTTATGATGTGAATTGTAATCATATAGTTATATTGCCTTAGTCGTGTATTATCAAGCTTAAAACGAAATCCCTCTCCAATAATTGGTGCAAATAAAATATTCCAGCATGATATGTAAATAACGGTGATTTCTGAAGTAACTGTTGCGAACGCGATAAACACAATAGTAAGATAATTTTGGAACAATTACCATAAATCATTTTTTAACTAATTAAGTGTTATTCATCAGTGCATGAGAGATAAGATCCTTCTTATAAAATCAAAATCACATAATTGATTTTTGACAATGACGATATGCTACTTTACAAAACTGCCATTGAAATGAGGATATTCGCAGAAAAACATTGCGAGTATAATAAATATTAAAAGAATCAATGAAGAAGGATGTTTAATTTTTTAATGGGAAAAATACTGTATTTTATTCGTATTTTTCCGGAAGAACCGCTTGTTTATCTATTAGCTTCAGTAATAGAACTTTGTAATCGACCAAGAAAATAAAATTGTAATCCCCCTCAAAATTCTAGTTTTTCGTTTCAAGATATGTAGAATCCAAATATCGAATAAAAAAATCCTTCAATCCGCCTTTTTCTCAATCCAAGGTTTGTTTACAAGGCAAATAGGCATTAGCATAATTATAGATAACCAGTCTTCATCAGTAGTCTTCTTTTCTTTTTTTTTTCTTTTTTTTTTTATATATATTTTGCATATAGTATAAGCACCTACCAGAAAATGATTAGGGATTTCAACCGCAACTAGCACTTTTAACAGCGGTGAAAGTCCGAACAACCACCGAAGTAAGGAGCAAATGGGATCAAGTAATATACTTGAGCTAAAGCCGAGATTTAAGTTATCCAAGAAGAGGAGATAGACAGGCCGTAATGGAAAAGTAAGTTCTTAAGCCTCAAATTGGTTAGGATTTGGGGGAGTACAAGTCTTCTGGCCATTTCTCACTTACTGGAAAATTGAATCTGTCTTCAGGAAGAATTCATTTGTTACTTACTCTCTTCGTTCAATAATTATTTTGGCTTAGTGTGAAGGATTTTTTTTCTTTATTTTTGATTAATTATTTAAACTGCTTATTAGTACTAAAAACAATCTAATACGAAATAATTATTATGATATAAATTTATTTGAAATATACTGCCCCATTTTGTATTATGATATTTTCAGTTTTACTTCCAGAACTTGGTACTGGTCAAATCAAAACCGACTTCTGCATAATATACATATATCAAATTAAAATTAATCATCGAAAAAGATTTTGTAAGTACTGGAAGTAACCATTTATGGCAATTCTACAAGTTCTTAGGGGTCATTATCTTAATTATTCAAGATGGCGCAAATTAATGCCAGGGTTTTGTTTTTTTATTGTTTATTAATTATTTATTGTTTTGTTTTTTTGTATGACAAAATATGGATGAAATAAGTTAGATGAGTACAAATTGTTCTAAATTGCGAATAATTAGTTATATTGTTTCGTAAACTTTATTTGATTTATTGTTCTGTTACTTTTAATATGAGTTTCCATTTATAGCGCAGCTGTAATTAGTATTTATTATATGTCCTGCCAAATTAAATTTATAGATTATTATACAAGGGTCACAATACATAATTATAATAATTAAAATTATATTGTATGTATTACCAAATATGTTAATAAATAACTTGGGCCAAAGTTTTCAATTAAAAATCACTCCCTTAATTTTTTTAAAATTTTTTTATGATTTTTAGATGATAATAGCTTATTTAATAGTAGTGCATATGAAATAAATTAATTTGATAACAAGGGATTTGAAAAAAAAAAAAATCTTACTAAATATTCACCAAAATACATAATACAATAATTTAAAGCATATATTAATAATATTTTAGCAATACTTAATAGTTCCTTTTCTTCGTCTGATGATCTCTTGGAGCCGCTGAGGGAGGTAAGAGATGATGTTAGTATTGTGCCTTGATCAATATTTTCCCATTCCTCTTCGGCTTTGAGCTCATTTCAGGTATTTGGGAGGATTTGACGACCTCTCTGTCACCACTCCATTATTTCTCAGTCATGATGCTCAATGGGATTGGGCTCAGAGCTCTTTGGTGTGATCCAACAATAACCTTCACCTCCTATATTTATTCACACATCAATATGTGTATTGTTTTACAATGAAGTAAATGTAAAATTACGAGCATATATCCATGAGATTAAAATATTTTATTTGCCACTTCTATAAATTTGTTTTATCGAAAACTAGTTTGGAATGTTATACATTCATCTTCAGTTCTAAAAACACACAAAAAATTCAAAAATAAGCAATTCAAAATATAGTTTGGTATTATAGTAAAATAGTATTATAGTATTCAAGTATTATATAGTTGAATAGATATCATTAGATGTCTTTTTTTTATTCGTTTTTTTTTTAAATATGATTGATAGTGGTTTTATTGTACCTGTTATTTTTTGCTATGTAATATATTATTTCAATTTTTTTATTATTGTTCTTAGAACTACAGAGTACCAACTTGTATTGGATTTCTTGTTTTAATTAAATTCATAATTCATAAATGTTTTATAATACTGATTTATATTACATCTAATTTAATATGTATTATTTAATGGGTGATGGTAAATGATGATGATGGTGATGGTTTATGTTTAATTTCCTTAATACAACTTGGTGCTCTTCTATTTCTCTAGAGTATAGAAATAGAAGAGCACCAAGTTGTATTAAGGAAATTAAACATAAACCATATACGTATATCAGGCAAGGTTAAAACAAATCTAAACCTTATATTATAAAAGAAGTATTCTTCTGTCGACTTCGCTTGTGGCCGAACAAATTGTTCTAACCTATATAATTCGATATTTGAACATTTGGAAACAGAAAATCAGGCTTTGAATAGAAAAATAGCGAAAAGGACAAAAAAAAAAAAAAAACAACAGTCTGTGAGCTATTCTACGCAAAATGACGTTTTGACCAAATTTTCTGTATTTGCTTCCACTGACCTAAACTTTCACGGCATCTTCACCAATTTTTTTCTAAACATTGAGTATAATATCTTTTGTTACTGGAAATAATTGTTGGTGTCATCTCCCACCGATTATACTTAAAAATTGATATAATAGCATCAAAATGGAAAGACCGTCACGCGTGTTCGGTCTTTCGAACATGATATTGTTTGCATTTCAGCATTTTTACACGGGAAGTCTTCTTCAAACCGAAGTATATAGTATGTACCTAAGCTGCAATAATTTGAAGAAAGTCCCCTTTATCCAGTGGTTTGAATTATGAAATGGTTGGTGAAAGCTCAGTTTTCATAATTAGATGCGACCGTCACACCATTTTTGTTTGTACTTTGAACTACCAGTAGATTACTCTGGTGACGAATTTGAGAAAATTTCCATTTGAGCATCAGTCAGCCATTATGTGGGCGTAAGGAAAGACGCTTCCCATCTGTCTCAAGTGTAATATTCATTTCTCCGGCACCAATTTTCATCAAGTAAGTTATGATTTTTAGATACGTCACGTTCAAAATTTTTTTCTGTGTGACGGTCTTTATTAAAAACGCGTTCCATTGCTCTCAAAAACTTTTTAAAGGAAACGTAGACTGCCCTGAATGTTTTGAAGCTCAAGTTAGGATGGTTTAGTATTTATCCCATTACCAAGTTTACCGATTTATCTTTTTTTTACTCCAGGTGTATATCTTTACAACATATACTGACTGGGTACAGAAAAACCTCTATACCAATCATATGACCATTCAAAGTATCTAACCATTCACCATTCTGGCAATTAGAGATATTTTCCTAACCAGAACAATCGTCGGATGGAGAGAAATTGGTGAAATGTTTTTTTGATCGCTCAGGAACCGCTAAAAACAAACGTTTCTCTTTGTGTGGTAGGTAGGTCCCTAATAGTAGGTCAAATAGAATAAATATCAATCCTACTAAATGTATCCTTTGTTTTTTATGAATTTTTAAAAAATTTCTTTTTTTTCAAAATTTAACCTTTAAGCTCCCATGGGAATGAAGTTAAAAATCTGAAATTCACAAAAGTTAGTATTTTAGAACAGGCTTTTGGTTAAAATCTATTACTTGTTTATTTTCTTTAACTTTTGTAAGTGTTCGAAAACGAGGGAAAACACGGTAACAAAATGTCACGTATGACATTAGCAAGTAAGTTTTAACTGGACCATGGAATAATTTTTTTCATTTATTAATATTTTTTATGCAAAATACATACTTACATAATTATGAAATAAGACATGTACTTAATTTTGTGTTATGTCTTATTGCCATTAATAATCCTTTCGGCCAAAGATAAGAATACATGTCTATGATGAACAGTGATGGATTGGTGAAGTACTCGACTATAGAAGAATAATGTATTAGTCCATTTTTTCTATCCTTCAGGAAATAGAAAATGCTAAAAATCAGTAAACGACAAAGTTTGGGTACCAATGGACTATGTTTTAAGAAAATTAACCCCACTTGAATTAAGAATAGAAATCGGACGTTTTCATGCAATAAAAACCAACTTTGTAAAAATATTTCAAAACTGCTATTAAACCGGAATCCAAAATAAGAATAATATATTTAACATTATTAAAATATTGTTATAGGCTAATCAAAAATATTACAGGAAGTTTATATAAATATTACCAAACAGAAAAAGATTGCATTGCTATAACAATTCAGATAGCAATTATATAATTTGACGTAATTAATTATGCCATCTTTAACTTGATACAAAAGTAAGTACATTTCTTATTTCATAATTGTGTAAGCATTCTTTTTGCTTAAAAAATATTAATTAGTGAAAAAATTATTCCATGGTCTAGTTAAAACTTTTAATCGGGCCGACTATTTGTACGGTGTCAGCGATGCATCAATTAAAACTGCTGTATCTTCCTAAGTATGTTATATCCTATGTTTCTTCCTAAGTATGTAGTTTTGTAGATTTCATCATAGCAATAATCTGCATCATCTATCTATAGAAGTGTCGAATTCTTTTCTGAATTTGAAACACTGTCATGATTTCGAAAAACCTAACACAATTGACGGTGGTAATGACAATAAATAAAAAAAAATGAATAAAAAAAAATTCGTGGGCATTAAAGCAAAAGTCACAAAGTCCAGTTAGTGAATTTTTATTACAAATTATTTCTTCCTGTTGTAAAAACAATATACAGGGACTAAATAAATTTATCCATCAATTGCAGTCAAATAAGGCATTGAATGTTTGCTTGGTGAAAATATATGATTTGCTAAGTGAATTGAAAAGTGAAAAATGAATTGTGAATGTGAAATGTATATCTTTGATAATTTTGGACTTTGGATTTTGGAGAATTAGTGACTTATTAATTTACATATCGAACGAGAAAGTCTTCTTTTTAATTCGAAACTATCAGAAAGTAATCAGTGCTGCCAATGCAAATAATGAAAGTGCGTGGAGTTAACTTGGAAATTGTTTCAATCATTGCCGAGTATACCGGGAGAGGAGGGAGGGGGAGAGAGAGAGGTAGAGCCTGGACAGTTGTCTCTGCCAGTCGATGTAATTGGGTTTTATTTTAGAGAGGAAATAAATGTGTGCCTAATGAGCTTGTTTGCGAAATAAATTATCCTGTCAATATAAACTTAAATCTTTGTTAAGCGAATGAAAACTACTATTTATTTTTACTGTTATTTTTTACACTTCCGGAAAAAATTGAGGTAACAAAGATGAAATTCGTAATAAGTACCCTACTTTTCAGGACTTCATTAAAACTTTTTTTTGAGATCCCTTTCTGGTCTCAACTGAGGTCCAGTTGTTTTTCAATTTTAATTCTTCTGTCAAACCGAATTCAACCTTTGAGGTTGAAAAAAAAGTCGGGAACATTGGGGGTTCCCTCTCCTCCCGCCTTGGCTCATCAGTTAAAACGGAGCAAACTTAAAGTAGGTTACTATTAAATAGGTAAGTAGGTTACTATTAAATAGGTTACCATTTAATGAACGTATTAAAACCATTTTCAGTTTTCCAACACTCACTTCCAACCGCGGAGCACGAAAGGTTTAGATTAACTCGCCTTTAAGTATGGATTAACCCTGCACAGTTCATGTTAGTTTGAAATATATGCTTTTAATACATTAAAAATGAATATGGAAAAAAAAAGGAAGGAATATGTCTAACTGTAAAAAAGGCAACAATACATTCAACATCGAAACAGGCTGATGTATCAATTTTCATGATGAAAGAATCAATAAACAAATAATAGTTTATTATTGATGCAATTCACCAATTTAATACATTACCAGAATTATTTTTTCAGGCTACTGGAGCTGAGTAAAAAAATGACGAATTAGCAAAGCAATCACTCTAAAGATTTTCATTATTATTAATAATAGCTTTATACAGAGGGGATAATAGAAGAACGTTTTATAAAGTTCTTGGAAAAATTCCCTTTGCTCTTTGGAGTGGTACGAAAAAAAGTTTCATTTTTCCTGTATTAAATTGATAATATCGGATGCCCTTAAAGAATGTTCAAAGTTCAATATTCTTTCATAACCTTTTTGCATACCACAAATGAATGATGTTATAAATTATATTATAAAATAATTTAATACTATAACATCACAAAATGTTATTACTAATTAATATAAATGTTGCCATTGAGTCTAATAATTATTATACTAGCGCTAAATGACGTTATTCAAAAAGTACAGTAATGCCCTGGTCAAGGTTAAATCTCTATTTATAGGATAATTTTGAATTAAAGAGCAATAAATACACGACTTCCTTTGTGTTGAATTAAATTCTTATTTCAATGTCCATATTCTATTGAAAATAATTCATTTAGCTTAATTCAAATTAGTAGTGTGTCCTAAATTCCTATTACATCTACAGATACGTACGTTTAGAATAGGTTTCTTGAATATTCTAATCTTAAGTAAGGTATGAATGTGTTCAAGCTGATTTATTTTATTTTTACTGAACTTTAATTTTCTTTATTTTGGTTGCTTACTTGTATTATTATTGTTTAATATATTTTTTCTTGCGGTGTATATATTTTATTCATTTTTCTTTATTTTGTATATTGTGTGAATGGATACAATACTAATACCTATTGCCCTTAGGTGTGGCAGATTGTATTATTTTTTAAATAGAAAAAATTTACAATAATAAATTTTAAAAAATTAAGGATGAAAACACTGATATACGATCCAAGATTTTCCTCTATCCAAATGTTTCTCTTTATATAATAAATAAAATACAGACATATATATATATATATATATATATATATATATATATATATATATATATATATATATATAGTATAAAATATATTATATACATTTTTAATAAGTCAAACTGATGAATTTTAATAGATTAAATTACATGAGGAGGTTAGAATGGAAAATGGCGTAGTCTTGCTTTAAATCAATTTTATACATTGTTTGTTTTATGTAACACTAAAGGTACAACAGTTATGTTTTAGTAATTGCTGTGCAAAAGTGAATGTATTGTGTTTGGGCTTAGTAAACTGCGTCTGGTAGACAGGATAATAAAGCGGACTCTATACGTTTGATATAGCCCGTGTATGGTGCTGCAACGTTTCGCGTTACGTTGGCTATAAAATAAACTTAGCCAGCACAGTGGAGGGCAGTCAGTTTAATTTCTCTTAAGAGTTGACAGAAATCATGGATATAAAGTATCTTCTCATGTTATTAATTTCTCATTAGGAAAAGAACCTGTAAAGTTACAGTGATTATAACAAAATATTTATGAATTACTTCAAATGCCTATGTTAATATATTCGCTATAATCCCTAGCATCTTGTTTATACCGACCATAGTAATTTCCTGGAACATTCCATTAGTTTATTACGAAGTGTAGGCCGAGTGTTAGTATGTAGGTATAATAGTATAGGTATAAGTAAACATTTTACCTATAGATATGGTTTTATGGGTGTAAGTATGTATGTTGAGTTTTGTTGGTTACTGTCAAGATAATTTTGCTATCTGTCTTAATACGTTCGTCTCTACCTTGCGTGCGTGAGGCATATGTCCATGAGGTGTCAGGAGCTGTACGAGGATACTGAAAAGGATCAGGATAAGAGACTTCATTCCGTGACCCATCGTAACTTCATCAAGAGGAAGAGATGCTGCCGTGTATTAACCATTCCAATGTTTGGCATGTCATTATTTTGTCACCATTCAGACGATTCGTTGATTTTCTACTCTTTTTTAATTTAAAACATAAAAAAAGTTTATGTTACTACATTCCTATGTATGTTACGCTATTGAATAAAACTAATTACTTGACTTTTGACACTTAATGCCAGCGTATCCTTCAAATCTAACTATGGGTTTCTAGTTGTGAAACTTTTGATCTTGAAATGTCAAAAACGAAAATAAGCCTAGTTTAACTCGGCTCTGAAAAAAAAAAATCTATAATTTGCAATATCTGTAGCTCTAGTAAAAACATCTGATGCGGTGCGGGAATCACACAACTTTCACTTACTACCCTACTTTGAGTAATAAATTCCTGCTTAAGTGGGTCTGGTAAAATTTTCTATTTAGTTTCCATAGAAATTTTTAGTTTTAAATAAATAATACAAAAGTATAAATTATTAATTACAATAATCATTTAAGTTTATGCGTTTTTCGTCACTCTCCATTATCTTCTACGGCTTAATATGTCATATATTAATTTTTCTTAGATCTTTAGCTTTCCAATGGTATGATCTTATGTATCTCTATTATTACTCTTATTTCTTGAAATTCGTTTTCAATCTGGAAAAAATATTTCTCCTTTAGTTAATTATCAAATTATTTCCTAATTTTTATTTAACCATTTTTATTACTGGTAAAGGGCGGTTAATTATTTCAAATAAACGAAATTAAAGGCACTTTATAGAAAGTCATTTTTAAAATTCGGTATTTAAGCTCTGTCAGACTATTTCAATAAGGATAAATCCTAGCTGATATCAAGATAATTGTACATTGATCAAAATCCTTTTTCGAGAAAAATGTGTAACAACTATGGTAAAAGTGGTATTTCTGTTATGTCGATTTGACGAAAAAGTTACTACAATATCCCAGACATATAACGTAATTTCAGTTTCGTATAACTTTTCGTTTTAAAACTAGACTTACCACATAAACACAAAGCACCATTTTGCGAGGTTTGGCAAATTGGACTCTAACATGTATTTCCGTTGAAAACTCAGATTCGAAATTTAGTACGATCGTAATACTTTTCCTTACTAAATATTTCATATAGATAAGTGAAAGTAAAAAAAAATAGTTGAAGACATAAAACATGATTCCAGAATAAAAATAAAATAGAAAATTGGGGATTTCAAATAATGTTTAATAAAATGGAGATTGGGAGTTAGGGATGATAAAGGTCGGGATAGGAGGAAAGGTGGGGTTCCACTGATGAGGCCAGGAAAAGGTAAATATTTGAGTTGAGACCGAAATACAGGAACCTTTGTAGCTCACTCCATCTCTGTAATGGCCGATATAGCCGAATAATTTAACATTGCTACAACCGTCTCTAAAAATAACAATCTTTTTTCTTTTTCTTATTCTCTCGCCGCAATACATAAAAATGGCGACCATATATGCTGAATATGTCAGAATTTCAAGTGACACTTATACATATATTCCTGATGTAGATAAGGCAGAAATGGTGGGTTCGCAACCAACCGTCTTATTGAGGTGTCGCCTTGTTTCATGGTTTTCATTTATTTTCACCTTTTCCTTGGGATCAGCGAATAAACTATGACAAGCTTTTCCTAGAATAAAAAAAATGTATACCTGTCAACTGCTCTACTTTTTTAATAACTTTTTTTAATTTTCTGCGGGTGAGACTACGTATTTCATTAAATTGAAAAAAATAAAAAATGTCTACCCTATATTGGTCGTTGGCCACAGTTCGAAATAGCTAGAAACTTATTAAGGTATTGGGAAAACAAAAATAAAATAAAATAAAAATTAAAACCTTTTTAATACTCTCAAATAACGGAAATTCCATTTAAAACCGATAGTTGAATCCATTGTGATTTGAAGAAAAAAAATAACAATTTTTTAATAAATTAAGCTTATTCATTATTAACTCGTTAATAATGAATAAGCTTAATTAGTATAAGATAAAAATTAGCCAAAATGGAATGATATATTATGTGAAAGGCACCAAATGTTGAGTTTCTCCCCGTGTAACGTAACTGCAAATAATATTTCAACCCAGTACTCTTAGAAAACTTTCGAAACAAATCCATCTTCATTTGTATTTACTTACAGTATTTTTTTTATTTCCTCCTATCTATCTATCTAACTATCTATTTATATATTTTTTGTGTGTATATTTAGTTATTGATGCTGCTAATAAGTTACCTAATAAAAGAAGATATGAAATTATGAAAAAATACAACATTCATACAAAGAATCCTCGTTCCTCCTTACAAATGAAGAATTACAAACCAGGACTCCAGGAAATCTCAGTGGTTCTCCACCAACCGCATCACGTGTATACAAAGTCAGAATATGTGGAGTAAAAGTATCATAATATGGGGAATGTTAGAGAAGCAGGTTTTTGAGAAGCGGACAACTCCTATTACAGGTGGCGTTGATTCCAACAAATTACTACGATTACTCAAAAGTGGTGGCATAATTGAAGTAGCTAATACAAATGAAATCAAAGTTCTGTTTACAAGATATTGTTACAATGATAGAATATTACACATTACATATATGTGCTGTAAGACCTATTTACAGGTAGCATGGCTTTAAAGAAAAATGTGTTTTTTGTAACACTGTTTATGTGACTGGCATTTACCGATCAATAAAAAAAAAAAAAAGTCTTATGTGTCCAACACATATTTCATGTGTTAAGGTAATAATATAAAATATGCGATCATAATCACTTTCAGGCAGCATTGAACTTAGGATTGATGACTTCGATGTTTGAATAGTTAGCCGTCAACTTTTACATGTATGAATTGATGGATTGTTCCAGTCATTTGAAGATGGCCTTGGTTATATTGTAATATATTAGTAAATATCGTTTATTGAATTAATTGACTGATCTTTGGCTTATCGTGAGAATTCCGTTTATTTCTTTGGCTTGAAGGAAACAGTATCGTACCATATGGACTAAAGTGAAACTCATATGCCTTCCTTGTTGTTAAATCCTGGTGTTCTTCTATGTCACCTGTTCCTATTTTTTTTAAACTTGGCTTATTTTTTTACTGCCGATAAAGTTCCTAGAGAATTCCATGAAACTTCTTCCAGTTGCTTTTAATGTTTACCTTCATGCCAATAACACAATTTTAATCATACAAACATCGAAGAAAGAAGATTCAGAAATATATTAATTCTGGTTAGCTGTGAATGGATAAATTATTGATAATTTAGGAGTTTCACTTTGGAAAATGTCCCTCGTGATGGATTTGATCAATGGCTCTATCTTACTGTCTCCACTCTCATTATCCTCTTGCCACTTCGTTGATGGGAGTTCGGTGATGAACTTCAGAACTTATCGGATCATCAGGATTACTTTGGGTAATTATGAATTTCGATATTATTAATAAATATAATTAATTATATAACATAACATAATATTAAGAGGCGATGACACAGTGAGACCATCTGGGGATATATATTTTAAAATTTAATTACCATATTAAAGAAGCCATTTACAACAAATAATTAGTTTTAAATTACATAATTAAATATGTTGCTGTCTCAACATGTGCCAAAGAAAACGAATGATTCGTGAAAATTTTCGAAAAGATAAAGAATTTTTTTTTTTTTACCGTCCATATGAGATGGACAACTGCGTCTGCCTGGAGTATTTGGTTAATCTTTTAAAAAATATATAAATGTGGGAAGTTAAACAAAATCATAATGTATTAGGTATACTATTTCTAATATTCAAATCTTATTTTCTCGACTTATTGTCTTGACATTTATAGACCGCGGAGAGAGAAAAAAAGGTGCACGAGGGAAGGAATATTTTTTTGTTGCTTAACAAAACATTGCAAAATGTTGTGACTAAAAATAATAATTAATATTTTAAAAATGAAATTGATTACAGTACTTAGGAATAATAAAAATACATATTGTATGTTCAACTTTTATGCCCGATCCAAAGGAAAGTGACCTTAAAACAAAAACCCTCTTGGAGTAGTTTGGAAACAGCTGTGTTAGAGAAGGGACGAAGGAGATAAGAAGTAGTGTTGGTGAGAGGAAAGCCCCGAGTGGCGTGGTTTCTTCAGTTTACTCGGATATAGATGTCCTAAAACAAAGAAAGGAGCCATCACGGTAAGATAAAAACATTTGATCTTAAGATTCCCTTAACCGCTGCTTTCCTTTTTTATTACTCCTTTGATTTTTCATACTTTATTAAACTCTAGATTTTCTTTCAGTAAACTCGATAGAAACGGATTTTGCAATCTGTTTTTATATTTTTAATTTTTTTTGCGCCCTCCGAGCTTGCTGCCTTGGTGCCCGGTACTACTGCACCCATTAAAGTGGAAGTTACGCCAGTGGCTTCATATTTCTCTATGAGCTCCTGCTGCATGATACTTTTACTCAAACTCTTCTTATCTTCAACTACACCTAATGCGGTTGGTGGAGAATCTCTGGTTTGTCGCTCTTCATTTTTGAGAAGTATTGTGACTTGAGGATTTCAGTGATTTTTTTGTTAGGTTTTTTTTTTCAAAACATCACGCCATTTTCTAATTTTTACCATCCCCCCATCCTTCAACCATAAAGCCTGATGATTATAACTAAATTTATTGAGGATAGCACTCTGTTTACTGGGCAACATCGATTCCAATATTTACGAATAAACAACATATAATATTATAAATAAGCATTATTTATTACAAGTTTTAAAAAAAGTAATAACAGGTAAATGATATTTTATAGCCTAATACAATAATAATAATGATTTGTATGTATGACACGATGTATGTAGCACTCTTCATTTGGAAGAAGAGTGCTACAATACGGAGAAGTAGGATTTTACAGGGGAAGCGTTTGAAGTATACCTAGTTAGGTTTATCGCTATCCCTCAACTCACTAATTAAACATCAATAACTTACCTTTTTTGTTTTAATAATTAGTTTATTTTATTATTTTTCGATCATTTAATCATGAATCAATTTGTGGTAGTTTTTCATAAATGTTTTTTCAAAGTTTCTTTTTAATAAAGACCAATTAAAAAAAAAATCTTTTTTACTAAATAACAAATTTAATTTGAAAAAATTAACTCGAAATATTTTATTCTATATGCTATAAGTACATCAAAGTACACAATAATATTTTTGACATATTCAGTGATGTTTTCTAAAGCATAATAGTGACACTACATAGCTACCAAACAGGCAAAAGAATAATATTATTAAAAACTTAAAAAGTATTTATTATTATCTTTATGAAGAGAGTCTTTAAAGTTACTTTGTAATTACAATTTGAATGTGATTTAAATCATTATGTTTTACTAGTAAACTTATAATAGCTAAGCTAGTAGTATTTTTCTGTTGCAATATATATTGAAACTAAAAGTCTGACATTTGTTCAAGTCACTAGAAACTTCCGATAAAAAAAAAAAAATAAATAAATTGTTCTACTTTTAAGTGAACTTCCATTGTCATTTTTATTGCCAGAAGGATCTTCAACTACGTTATAACTGCCAGAATTTAAAAAATTATGATATTAAGTGATTCAAAATTGAAATATCATTTTTGACCATAGTATCATTTGACCGCCTGAGCGATTACTTGAAAAAATTAGTTTATAATTAAGTTGAAAAAAATAAGGTAACATTCTAAACATCTTTTTTATAATACCTATTTTTAAAAATTAATTTATCATAACCTATCAATGCCTCAAAAGGAGAAATGACAAGTGTAATACTGAATGTTTCATTACAAAGATCGGAATCGATTTCTTGAAACAAATATTGCAACAGTATTTCATGCTTATTTTATAAGCATCTTATGAATATTCTTATTTTTGAAGCTTTTTAAACTATTTTAAGTATACTAATGCAGGAAGCAATCCAAATACAATTTCCACATTTGAACATATACTCAACCTGATGGATAGCGACTGACTGAAATGGAGAAACTGCCAGCAATAAAAGAGAACTACCCACCGAGTGAGTGTGGAAGAGGGCCTATAAATATTTAAACTGAAGTTCTAGTGAAAACTTAGGCCCTTTTAGGCTTTCTCTTTGTCTAACCTTACCTCTCTCTTGGGCAAATCTTACTTAAACCGAACAAACGAGGCGCAATTCAAACTTCAGTTGGAATAAGCGAAAATTTGTAAACCAAAAATTATGCCTAATACTCTTCGAATTCAAGAAAATAGTTGTATAATTCTGGCATAAATACAAGGAAAAAATCATGAAAACTAATTTTTAAAAAAAGGAAGAAGAAATTAAATACTAATTTAAACTATTGGTCAAAACTATGAGAAATTTAGTTTAAAATAATCTGTATCAATACTATTATATAAATCTAAAGAGTTTGTATGGATGAATTCCAGGAACTACCCGTCCAATTTGAAAAATAATTTTTACATATATTTGTATAGTCAACTTCATACCCGTTGGATCAAGTTGACTATACAACTTTTTAATTTTGTTGTGGATGTAGTTGAGTTGATCGTAGATTTAATTTAAGGAAAAGTTCGTATAATGCATCTGTCTACCTATTTTTACTTACATATTCTTATGTTTTGTACTATTAAATTTTAATGGTTGTTACCCTGTTTTTTTTTACATAACCTTGACGAAGGCAATCCACTTATTAGTGTGCTTTTCTTCATTGACCCTCCAACCAGCTTCTCTTTAAATTAAACTTTTTAATAAGTGTGAAATTATTGTGTGAAAACGTTATTTTGTCAATAAAATGGGAGGATAAGATTAAGAAAAAACAAACTGAAAACATGAAACTTAGTTCCGTGTAACTTATAAAAAATTGTTGTTTTGACACTGTTTCTTGAAAACTTCTGCAACAAATGAGAGTGAACAACACATAGAATAGAATAGAGAAATAAACTTTATTCTAGGACTAGGTCCCTTAAGAATAACAAGTATGTGCAAGTAAAAAAGGAAACTGAAAAAAATGTCTGGCCAAAGACTACATTAATAACAGTCAAATGATATTTACAATAATAACATATAAGAAAAAAAGAAGAACATTCTTCTGGTATTAAATATAAATATAATTGTACTAAAAAAAAGAAAAGAAAAACCAAAAATGAAAGAAAAACGAAGAAAATTAAAATATAAAAAGAACGAAACAATCCAGAGTTAAAACAACGTCAAAAACAATTACTCACAACTAGACAGAATTTCATGATTGGAGGAAATAAATAATGAAATGATTCACAGAGTTGAAACATACAATGCTAATGATAATGATAATTGAAGCAAATATTTCCGATTAATAAAGACAGTAATCTTGAATTAAAATTTCATGATTGGACAGCGTCTTTTTGAGATGTGAGGAGATGTTGAAAAAGGTGGAATTTGAAAGAGAAGAGAGAAGAAGAATGGCGGATATTCGAAGAGAGGGAATTCTAGAGGATAATGGAGCGGGCTAGAAAGGAATGTATACATTTGAGTGTATTGGTTCTGTGGGAGGGAGTATAGAGGTCCGAAAGACTTGATCAAGTTTCCTGTGAGTGGACAGAGGATTTGAATTGAAGGAGGCTAAAGATGTAGGAAGGGTGCTGGGAGTTGAGGGTTTGGTACTGGAAAGATTCAATGAAATCTTATTTGCGAGCGAAGGGCAAGAGCCAGTTTGATTCGCCTTAAAGGTGTGATACGTGAGACCGCCTCGAGGTACCGAACACAAATCTTAAAAAGCAGTTCATGATAAGCTTCAATCTGTCCTCGAGTACAACCGAGAAGCCACCGTATACCACACAGCCATAGTCAAAGAGGAGGAAAATGAGTGAGGATATGAGGAGCTTACGGGTGGATTGAGGAAGAAGATGGCGGAAACAATGGAATAATTTTAGGGTACTTATTGACCGTCGGAAAATTTGGGCAATATGGGGTTTCCAGGAAAGGTTTTGGTTAGTAGTAATCCTTATTGACAGAGGAGGTGAAAGTGATAGGATGTTCATTTAGAAATAAATTAGGAAAGGTGGCGGCGGATCTGAGGAGGGAATTGGAACTAATAAGAATGGCCTGAGTTTAACCTTGATTTATTCAGGTTTGTCCAGGCACTTTTCCTATCTAGGTCTTCCTGAATATTGGTAAACGCAACTATTAACTCAGAAGGAGGAAAGGATAAATATATTTGGAAGTCATCTGCGTAGAGGTGGTGGATTGAACTGGGAAGATCATTGATAAAGGAATTGAAAAGGAGAGGGGAAATGCTAGATTCTTGGGCTACTCCTGAGAACAGAGTAAGGAAGGAAGATAGCGCTTGGTTAGGAATAGCAACTGCTTGTGATCGGTCGGAAAGAGAACAGTTCTGTTGGAAAATGATAGAGATTTTAGTTTGGAAAAGAAGATGGAATGGTCCAGGGAATCAAAAGTTTTGGAGAAGTCAAGTACTATTAGTACTGTTAACTTTTTCGTTTATAGCAGTATGTACGTCGCTGGTGAATATAGTGAGAGCGGATTGTGTCGAGAAGCCGGGTCCAAAACCAGATTACAGATGATCAAGTATTGGTAGTTTCGAGGAAAATAGATATCTGTGATTAAACTATTCTTTCTAAAGGTTTGGAAAGGTTTGAAAGGATGGATATTGGACGATAATTTTTAGAAGATGTTGGATTGGAGGTTTTGTAAATAGAGTGAACTAATGCTCTTTTCCATGAGGCAGGAAATACTGAATTTTGGAGTTAAAAGTTATATATGAACAGAAGAACCGGCTAGAATAGAACTATTGACCTCGAGAGCTCAAAAATGTCTCTCTATTTATTAAACGTGCACATCATTGTAATTTTTCCCGTAGTATTAACATAAAAATAATTATTTTCGAGTTGTGACTTCGTTGCAGAAAATGAGGCAAATAATCAAAATAATTGCGATGGTTAGCACTTACAAACACCAAGATCATCAAATTGAGATAAGTATTGCTAAATCGTTTAGCGAGTGGTTCTTTCGGAGATTTATACTTATATCAGATAAATAAATTTGAATTTCAATTTAATGCTTGATATTGTTGTTGATTGAAATATTGATAATACTTAAAATATTATGCTGTTTAGTTGTTTAATATTTTATGTTTTGTATAATAATTATGTTTGTATTTTTATTTTATATTAATCGAAAATATCTTTAGATCAAATATTAGATGTTATATTAAAGTAAATAAAAAATATTTAAAATTAAATGTATTGGACTGTTTTTACTTCACCACGTTTATTTTTATTTTGTTACAGCGCTGTTTTGACCAGCTATCAAGCCATCATCAGATACATTTCATTTTGTGTAGCTATATGTGGAGTTTAAAAAAAACCTTGAATGACACAACAAAATGAAATGCATAGCTTGAGACCTAGCCGAAACGTTATAAAATAATAAAAATAAACGTGGTGAAGTAAACACAGCCCAATACATTTAATTTATGAATTAATTCTTCACCTTAATAATAATTGTTAAGAAAATAAAGATGAATTTTTACTTTAACTTTCCTATGCATAATAAGGGAAAGTATTGTGATCGTGAAAAATTTCGAATCTGAGTTTTCAACGGAAATACAAAAGTATTATAATCCCCTGAGTCTAAATTACCAAGTCTCACAAAATGATCAGTGTGTCTGTATGTGTATGTTAGGTCTAGCTCTAAGTTGTACGAGACTGATATGACGTATTTAATATAGGTGCATGCCTGGGATATTATGGAACTTTTTCACCAAAATCGAACAAGAAGAAGTGCCACTTTATATCGACGTCGTTTTTTGAAAAAGGCTAAATCACAAAAATTCGAAATTTAGGTTTCAATTGCTTTTGAGACGTAAAAATTGGAAATGGTCTAAAAATCTAATATTGATGACTTAAGCACCAAATACTAACGATTCTCAGTTGTCACTCTAGCCTTAACCAGTGATAGAAATCTTTAAAATATATTGCAAATATAAAGGATTTGCCAGGTCAATAAACTCCTGTTCTATACAAAAAAAATAACAAAATAAAAAAAAAATAAATAAATTGTTATTTGGGGAAAAATCGTTTCATGTACTAAATGTAGCTTACGCCTTTTTCAAAAAACTACGTCGATATCTTACACATTTTTTAATTTCGAAACTGCGAAAACAAAATGGAATTTCATAGAAACTAAATTTAAACTTTCAAAATTTATTTCTAATATGGAGGTAAGTGAAAGTGGTGTGATTCGCGAACCAGATTTTTTTTATTTTATCAATTAATTTTATTAATCTTATCAGAATTCTTTTTATTTTAAACATTTTCTCCCAAATAAGTAAAGATGACTATCGCACACGTGCTATCCTTAATGAGTTGCTTAATTTCTTCTTAACCAAAGTAATTAATTACCGCTTTTACCGTCTGCGAACTACATTCATGGCAAATAAAATCACATTTCAAATTTTCTCTCTCTTTTAACAACTTATTTCTTTCAGTTTTCTCTTTAGAAAAATAAATTGAAACAAAATAAGACTCACCAATCGATATTAAAAGATCAAAGGCATAAAATGCTACTTTGAAGAAGTGATTGAAGCTGCTTAAAATGTTAGCCTGGCATTGATTTATATAAAGCTTCCCTGCTTTTATAAACATCTTAAAAAGGGATTCTCTTAAAGGACTTTTCAGTTTCATCTTTCTTCTTTTATACTAAGGAAGGTCTTGATATTAAGGTACACACTCTTGATAAATTTCTTATTATTTCTTGAGTAATGTCAATCTTATGCTTTGTTGAAATATAGATTTATTGAAATTGCTCTTATCAAAACAAATTTTCTCGAAAAGTAATATATATTTTTTTAATAAACAAATATACCATATTACAAGTAAATGTACTAAACAAGACAGGAACATTACTTAGTTCATACATTCATAGCGTCTACTGATGTCTGTTTTATTTTTTCGTTAAGCCCTGCCATCGTAAAACCCACTTTTAGCCAGGTGCGATTGTTTATTTTCAAATAAATGCTTAATGGATTTTTCAACGTGATAATTAGGAGAAAATAATGTAGTAGCAACAAATTATATTACGCTTTAGAAGAAATCAATAAGTAGTTGCAACCTGGTGAACAAAAAATCATAGAAGTGTCGAAAAGTGTTTTTCGAGTTAAGATGTAATATTTTTTGTAAGGATAAATAAAGAATAATACATAATAGCGCATAGCAAGGCGAAAAAATTAGCTTTGGAAAATTTAAATCGGTCCACAACTTTTGGCAAAGTTAAAAACCGGGAAATATGGCCATTTTTGGATCTTTAATTACAGAGCTTGATATAATCGCAGAAGCATGCTTTGGGGTCTAAATTGTGGCTTAGAGTTATACCTCCTACATTAAAAGTTTCATGCTAAAATGATGAATTTTTTCTAAAAATTTAAAAACAAACTGCTTGGACAACACCAAAAATGGTTCTATAGAGATTTTTGAAGCGTTATTTGTTTGCGAAGAGTTACTCTACATCCTTATTTTCATTAAATATATTAAATCAAGCCTACATTCATATCTAAAACATAAAAAACACTTTTGGACAAACTATATATATTTTTTTTACCGATATCGATTTTTTCTAAACCACATACAATATGTTGCTATTATTTTTTCCTAATTATCATATTGAGACGATCCATTCGGGAGTTATTTAAAAAAATTAAGGTTTTTTCGATATCACATTTGGACTATTATTAGCTCAGTACAATACAATATTAAACAATGAAAATCATTCTCAGAACTAAGTATAGTATTTTTCTGTCACTCGAAGTCCAAGTCTTTAGATTCATTGATTGGTTTTAGTGCTAAAAAATTCTCCTCTTCAACAAAAAATGACTACTGCTAAGGAATTTCGCCTGCATACATCTAAATTAACAAATCATCGTCAATTTCGGAATTTGAATTTTTCATATTAATTTAAACAATTAATAATACATTCACATTTACACCAATAATCATATTCATATCCAATACAATACATGGAATGTTTTGAAGAAGGTTCGTATAGCCATATAAGGTTACAAGACACTGCAAATTGATACCAGGAGGAACAACCTAAAAGGTGGCTTATTCACATTCATGAAGGGACCATAAGGAAGCTTCCAACATCATCTCAGCTCAGCCGGTAAAAGATTGAATATTTCCCCTTCTCTGTCCGCCATGTCATCTCTCTCTCTCTATTTTATCTTTCGTCTTGTTGAATTTGATTTCTATTTGGTCTGAAGAAAAATCTTGAAATGAAAAGTTAAATAATATTGAAGTTGTAATTTACTTAGAAGTTTTTTAAATTAGTTATTTAGTTTCAGGAAATCTATAGTTTCCTATTTTTTGTAGATTAACATTATAGTTCTTATAACTATAAAGCTACTTATAATTACTCTCAATCTTTTCAACCAACTATGACAGGCTCACATAAATGTGTAAAATTGTACATGTTCAGTTTTAAAGGGATCTCTGCGTTTCATAACCTCCTGAGTCCAAAAAAAGTCATTTCGGCCATTGGTCTGTCTGAGCCACGATTATCTCTTAAACGGGTGTACTGATATTGATTATTTTTTCCAGTAGGGATTGGTAAATTATTTGCCACTTCTATAATTTTGTTTTTATTGAAAACTAGATTCGAATGTTATACATTCATCTTCAGTTCTAAACACACAAAAATTAAAAATAAGCAATTCAAAATACAGTTTGGTATTAATATACATGTTAAATTAAATGTAAAATAAATTAGTATTATAAAACATTTATAAATTATGAATTTAATGAAGACAAGAAATCAAATACATGTTGGTACTCACCAAGGTTTAAGTAGATTATATCAAACAGAAAAGTTTGTATTGATTTGTTCTCGCACTGAACAAGCAATGAAAGAAAGGAGGGGTGTTTATAGGTAAACGGTTTAGGGGTTGGGGTTTTTCCTGTAATTCCGGTGAGTAATTGTTTTTTCTGTTATAGATGGGAATAAATTTAACATTGGACTATTTGAGATATTTATTTGGTCATTTAAGCAAAAATCTGAATTTGATTTGAAGGATTTTATTATTTCAAGTGCTTCATATATATTTAATTTGAGTCTATTTTCGAAGTGATGTCTTTGATGAATTTATGTTTTTTTTTTTCATTTAAATGAATCGCAAATTTGGAATTCTCTGTCTTATTATTATATGCACATATATGTTCCTTTAATGTGTGATTTAGCACTTCCAGTTTTTCCAGTATATTTGGCCGCACAATCATTACAGTTTAGTTCGTATACTCCGCTTTTTTGGAAAGGGTCTATTTTATCTTTAGGAGAAGAGAAATATGAGGATAGGGTTTTCTATTTTAAATGCAGGATTTAATTCTAGTTTTTTCAATTCATTTCCGACTTTGGTGGATATAGGACCGTAATATGGAATCAAGACATAATGACCTGTCTTTGAGGGTTGTTGAATAGATATTAATTGTCTTTGTTTTTTTAAATGTGAGTGATATTGGTTTTATTGTACCCGTTATTTTTTGTTATGGAATATATTATTTTAATTTCTTTATTATAATTCTTTTTATTTAACGGTACTTTCAAAAGACGGCAAATCATGCTATAAAAGGCTGCGTGTTTATGTGCTATCGGTCTCGTAGCTTCATTGTTTATAGCGACATCCGTGTGGGTGGGTTTCCGGTAAATTCCAAATTCATGATGTTTGTTTTTTACTCAGATCTAAAGCTAAAAAGTTTATGATTTTTTTTTTTTCCAGTTCTACTGTGAATTTAATCGAGAGGTGAATTTCGTTTATTTCCTTTAAGAAATTACTTATTTGTCTTTTCGTACCAGACCATAGGCATATAAGGTCATCTACATACCGATACCAGTATATGATATGTTGAGGTAATTGAGAATTGTTTTTGTCAAGAATTTTTTGTTCTAATGTGTCCATAAATAACTCTGCCAGAAGGGGTGAGAGGGGAGCCCATCGGTGAGCCTTCTTCCTGTTTGAAAATTTTTCCATCGAATTGAAAACAATTATGATGTATGCAAATAGACATCAAATTTTAAAGATCTAGTGTTTAGTCGGAAGATTAACTGTTCTAAAGTTTCTGTTGTTTCTGGAGGTGGGATACTTGTGAAAAGATTTGTCACGTCCAAAATTACTATGTTTTTAGTTTTGTTGACTAACGCTATAGAGTTCTTTGCCGTCTGTTGTGGACAAAATGAGATTGTGGTTTTGTAAAAAATTGTTCAAGTAATGGGCAAGTTTACTGATCGGGCTATTGATGTAAGTAACGACTGGTCTTATGGTAATTTAATTTAATTATAAGGATATGTTTGATCAAATATTTTAGACATGATTCTTAAACATTTATTAAAAAATTGTACTATTTACTCTTCACCAGTCACAATATTTGTTTTAAAAGAGTTTAATTTAGGTGAAATGGCTCACACGACCAATTCTAGTATAGATTTTAATATTTTTTTCCGGTTATTTTTTTAAATGCTAGGTTATTGGTAAATTTATACAATTTTGTTTTTAATGAGTTCCTCTCGACTTTTTTAAAATAATTAACCTTTTGTGTTTCTTTCTACCTTACCTAATTGTGACTTGAACTATAAAAATTTTTTTTCCTTCTTTGTTCCATCAACTCCATTTCTCCGTCTTCCAATTAGTTGGATATTTATATAATTAAGAAACTCTGTACACAAAAAAATGACAAGAAATAATTAATTATTTCAAATTTAATAAAGCTATATTAATTCTAGAGAGACATTTTGATTTTAAAACGAAATTGAACATGCTATACAAAAATTACTTTTTAAAATTAATGTTTTCGGTGAACTAAAACCATTTTATGGGTTGATATTATCAACAATAATTGAAAATAATAATGAGCATATATCAACATGTTCGATAATATTTAACCATTAACGTATAGATATAACATATAAAACAAACAAAAAAATGTACATTTATGTCATAAATAATTAGCTAAATTTGATTAAATAGTTCATTTAAAAATAATATTAAACTTTTAATGACAATTTCGCAGATATTTTTTTGTCCGAATCAAACTGACTAAATATTTTATACGCTAAAATTTAATTTATGACCTTACTGCAAAGATTCGAAGGTCAATGTCTGGTATAATCTATTATTAACTTTAATGATTTAATATAGCCAAACAAAATTGAACTGCATACAAATTAAAAAACTATACAAATTAAGCAAGAATATACTTATATAAATAATAGATGACAGACTGATCTTGTGAATTCTATGAGATCCGTAAAAGATAATGTTATCTCATAGAATTCATCAGGCCAGCCTGCCATCTATTATTTATATTAGTATATTATAGCTTTATTTGTATAGTTTTTGTTTTATCTGTTTTCCACTTTTTTATTTAATCATTTTTTTTTTCTTCTTCCGGTATTAATTTCTATTTTTATACTATTGACTTATCCATTTTGTTTTTTATACTACAGTGTTCTCTTGTTTTACTTTATTATTTCTTTTATTGTATTATTATTTATTTCCTTATCAGTGATTTATCTTCAATTCACTTTTATTATTTATCTCTTATCCTTATGTTATTTACTTCTTTCTTTTTACTGTACATATTTTGGATCACTCTCATATCTCTGATTAAATTTCAGCCCTAATGAGATCTCAAATATTTGGGCCGAAACGTCGGTATCTATAATAAAATAATCGTTTGACTGAATCCTGGTTATTTATTCCATGATGTGTAGATATATTTACAAACTCAAACTAATCCTGCAAAAAGACATCACAAATACGTTGCGACAAAATTGAGCAACAAATAGTCAAAATATACTATTATTTACAATTATTTTTTTATGTTGTGCGTGGGTTAATACAATCAAGATTCATTCATTTTCATTATTCTTGCTAATTACCAACAAAAATAAACATAGTTTTTTTTTTTTTACCTTCTCTTACCTATATACGTGGTATATAGTAAGGGGAATTATTGCGATCGTGAAAATTTTCGAATTCGAGTTTTCGACGGAAATACACGTTTTAAGATCCCATAAGAAGTCTCGCAAAATGGCCTGTGTGTATGTGAACAGGCTAGCTCAAAAACGAAAAGTTATACGATACTGAAATTATGTATTTAAGGTTGGCACATGCATGTGATGTTACAGCAACATTTTCGTCAAAATCGACTAACCGGAAGTGCCACTTTATATAATCGATTTTACACTTTTTTACAATTTTCTCGAAAATGGCTCTAACGATTTTGATGAAACTTGCCTAAATTATTCTTCATAAAGACCTTTAACATTTCATATATGTGGTACATCAGCGAGGAAATGCAGGGAAAAAAGTTATAATGAAAAGAATATTTTATTTGTGTATAATTTCAAAAGCGTGCAATTTATGGTAAATTATCTACAGACTTTGTATGAAAGGTAATTAAATCATCTAAAAAAAAAAAAAAAATCATCAAAATCGGACCAGTATTAGCAAAGATACAGTGTATTTTATGAGGAGCATAAAATAGGTGGATACCCGAGCGCATCCGAAAGGAGATGGATGCGACCGAACCTCCTCCCACCAGTCCGCCAATCTATTGTAAACAATACGCTCTGTAACAAAGTAATACAAAGAATACAAAAGCGAAAATTAACTTTATAATTTCTACTTTCACATTATTTAATAGAAAAAAATGTTTCCATGGAAACTAAACCAGAAACTTTTAAAATATATTTGCAACTTGACAAAGTTAAAATATATAGGTAGTGTACAGAATTGCTGTACTATAATTGTTTTAAAAACTGTTTTATTATACTTAAGTGGTAGAAGAAGTGAATGCTGCTGAGTTTATTAGAAGCAGTGTTTATGTGAACTCTTTAAAATTATATTAACAAGATAATTATTATAGGACGGTAAGGGAAAGTTGTGTGATGCGCGCACCGCACCAGATTTTATTGTTTCATCATCTAAGTGCAATTGATTATATAGACAAATATGAATAAAATAAATAAAAATCCTACTTAAATTCGATGTGTAGCCCTTTTATTTGTGTACATAAAAGCGCCTAATATATTATTTAAATAAATAATAATTATTATAAACTTATATTATTTTTCACTTTCTTGTTTATATATTTTTTTCTGTTTATTTCTATTTTTATTTGTTATTTTTTTAAATTTATGGTTCACAGATTTGGCTTTGTTAGATTGATCCGATAGCATCGTCACAACATTTATATCAAGTGAGTGATACTATTTTTACCTTTCGAATAAGTTGGCACTGGATCTTATTTAGTACCTCAGATTAGAATTTATACATGGAGAAGGGGAAGAAAGGTATTTGAGGTTGATCGAATCATAGATCGATGATAGAAATAGAATGTGTGAAATAAACGTTTTTGTGTGTTTTGGCATTCGAAAGGTTTAGTTTTTAATTATAGAAAAACATTATTAAAAATTGAGTCCATTTATCATCACTCCTAGCTAACTCACTGAATTGATAACGTTTCGAAATTTTGAAAATGGGGCAAAAATATATGCCTATATGTAAGTGCCTAAATATGCCCTGAATACGTTACCTAAATATTAGTTTTGAACTATAATGACCATTAACTGTTATATAATAGAACGAAACATTTGGTTTTCGTTCAGGAATAAATATTATTTATAACTACTAATCACATTCATATTTACAAGTTTATAGATTTTGCTTTAGTTGAATAAGATTCTCGATCATAAAACGATTTCGTTCCACAATTCTCATTTTTATTTATTGTTATTCATTTTATTTTTTCTTTCTTTGATATTTCTTATTTTTTATTTAGTTCTTTTTTATGTTTCTTGATTTTCGTAACTAACTCATGAACGGAATGGTCAATCTACGTTTAAAACTTTAAAATATAAAATCAGTAGATGCCATATTTGTTAATCGGGACCGCTATTTTAGTTAATTAGTAACACTTAACCGTCCTTCTCACAGGAAAGAGGCCAATGAGCACAGTTCTTAGCGTTCCCGACGAACATCCTTCGTTTTTTAATATTTTTTTTAGAAGAATGTGATTTTATTGTTCTTCTTCTCTTCTTTCCCTTCCTCCGTATACCTTTCAGTGTAGAGGAGCCTCTACCCAACTGTGCCAGGCCTGTCGGTCCCGTGCCAACATCATCATCTGCTCCAAGGTTTTATCGTTTTCCTCTCCCAACTTGCGAACATTATCTCTATACGAAGTTCGTGGTATTCCTCGCGGTCTTGTGCCTGTAGGTTTAGCTTCGAACACCTTCCTTGGGTCTCGATCGTGACTCATTCGACCAATGTGTCCAAACCACCTCAGCTGCCGTTTCTGCAAGAAATCTTTTAATGCCGGGATTCCCAATTCTTCCCTTACTCTTAGATTTCTCACCCGGTCTCTTCTTGTCTTGCCAGCGACTCTGCGGAGATATTTCATATCTACTGCGGTAATTCGGCTTCTCCGTTGTGACCCAACTTTCACATCCATAAATCAAGGTAGGGAGAAATACCGCTTTATAGATATGGAGTTTTACTTTTATACTTACCTCTCGTTTGCCCACAAATGTATGTTTAAAATTTGATAATAGACCTGGTTAGCTTTTATTATTCTGTTGGAAATTTCTTGGTCTATCCTGCCCGACTTACAAATAATTGTTCCCAGGTAAGTAAAGCCATTAGTGCTTTCTGATTCTTCTCCATTGCAGTGATTATATTGTTGTAATACTTAATATATATGTTAAAGCATAACATTTTTATGCTTCAAACAGTCTTAAGCAAAAGTGCCTGTTTTACCGGAGAGCCTCCTGAAACTATGTTAGGTGTCCGTTTCCCAAGAGTATTGAGAAACGGGTTGGTTTCCCCTGATTATGCAACAACAGAAGCATCCTGCCCCACTGAGTTCTACAAGTAAAATTAAAATAAAACTAAAATTATTCGATTCTAAGGCAACTAAGTCTCATCAACAAAAGCTAGCTTCTAAAGATCTGTGTGTCTCAGGGTCATTCCATTTCTAATTATCCAGCCAAAAACTAAAATTAAACCAATCGTTCCAGATTTGTTTGTGGATTTTTATTTGTTCTGTTTGCCATTGTTATCAATATAAAAATTTTATTTTGATATTTAAAATACCTTTTGAGATATTAATTTTCCAAAATGTATGAGAAAAGACGTTTTAGCATTACCGAGAATTGTAGCGATAGAGACATAGTTAATGGAAAAAATTAATAACTTTGGAAATTTTCATCATATCAGAATGATTTATTTCACCAAAATGTTCAGGAGAGCCTACAAAATAAGTTAAAAACCATTTAGCAACATATCTATTAAATTGTGCAATCATTATCAGCTCAGACATGGACTTAGTAAATATTTTGGAGGAAAAGATAAAATTTTAAAATACAATTTAGGACAAAAGGCGCAACATCATCTTCTTCAAAAAACATCTTCTTTTGAGGGCCAGTGAAAAGATGGAGCTGGCCCATGGGTGTGCATTAATGTAACTTTAACTTTGATCAGATTTCCTATGAAAAGCGGAAATATCGAGATTTTAATTCACTTAAAACCTTCTTAGTCTCTTATAACAACGAGAAAAATGTTTCGTCGAAAGATGATTTTTCTTGAAAAAAAACACAGAAAAACGCAGCAGACAGACAAGAATCTAGAAATATTACTTTATCATAGTCAGATGCAGATGTGTGTAATCTGTTGGTCTTATTACATTTACACCTTTGAAGATAATTACAATGGAAAAGAAAATGTGCTAAAAATATTAATTTAATCAAATATTAAATTAATAAAATAATTATGTAACATAAGGCCATGATGAATAAATAACTGAGATCCAGGCTGTATTATTAATCTGTTAGTAATTCAATTTCATAATTCTAAATCTTGGTTACAAAAAATAATATTTTTTTCTCAATAGAAGAGGTTAAAAAGACCGTAAGACGATTTAAAAAAGAAAAAAAAAATTACATTAAAACATCTCAATTCAATTACGTTAAACTCCGCAGACCTGTTCCGCCTTGAGAAGAGAAGATAGAAGCGAATCCTGCTCAGAGGATAAATTCGGCTTATCCATGATCACCGAAGTTGACGCAAGATAAAGCTCTGCCTCCATTTCATACTATTATATGTTAAAGGCATATAGAAGTAATACATATTGTTATTTTGCCACCATCAAAATTGATAGTTTACGGTGTGTGTTTTTAGCAGTACAATAATTTGATCAGAATAGCTTCATAAATAAAGTGTTATTTCTTTTTTTATATGGTGCTATGTCTGAGAAAAAAAAATACATAATGCATAAATATTAATTAAAAATAATTACTTAATTGTTTTTAATTTTATTAATTAAATCAAGCGGCGAAGTGTCCTACTCATATTAATCTAGCTCTATAGAGGACCTAAATATATATCTAGGCCGAAACGTTGGATAAATTAATTTTTTTTTTTCAACCGTTTATTTAGTTGAATTACTTTTATCGCAAATCATGGCTGATTGCCAACCAACAATTATTAAATGGAATTACCATCACATTCAATTATCCATCACTCTTATTAAATATATTGAGAATTTTAAAAATAATATATTAATATACCTATGATTGATATAGCATTTTAACTAAGTTTGTATAATATAGCTTTTCCATTTCAATTGTTACCTTTTCCAATTCATATGTAAGTTTCGATGATTACGTTTTCTATTTCAATTGTAACTCAACCGGACATTAATCCTATTTTATTATTGAAAAATAATTATTTTTTATTAAAATAATGACTTTTGAAATAATTTTGGCATATTCTTCCAAAATTTTCATCATCCATTAGATAATTTATATTCATTGCTAATTTCAGATAGTTAAACTTGTTTTTAAAAAAATGTTGTTTATTAATTTTGAAATATTTATTATTTTTAATTATTTAAAATTAAAATTTAATAATCGATTTTGTGATCGTTCGAAGTTGCTGATGTCGAATTTACTATCTAAATTTTGTTCGTTAACGAGCATTTCTAATTAATTATTATTTTGCAAAATTCAGCCGTATAGGGATCGTTGATTAGGTTTTCGAGGGTTTTGATACCATTTTTTGAATTGGATTTTTGATCATGCATACTTATGGACGATCAGAAATCAAATTAAAAAACTAGAATCAGAACCCTCTAAAACCGAATAAATGACCCCTATATCAAATAATCCTGTCCACGATTATGCTAGGAAGAATTCATATCGAAAAATGCCTTATAAGAGAGCAGCATGGTTTTAGGCCGAATGTCTCCTGTATAGATTTAACAAATACTGTGAGGATAATTTTTGAGCACTCTGGAGAGTACCGGAGCCATCTCTATCTGGGGTGTAGTGGCAGAATTCGGACTACTCTGGAAAGATGGCAGATCCCAGAAAGGATTCTGAAACTCATTCAAGCTATGTACTGGTATAGGAAATTTCAATGCTGCCTGACTCACGATGGAAATCTCTCTGAATTTTCCAAACTACAAAGGGGTTTAGACAGTGCTGCTTCTATGTTTATACGAGTGCTGAATGAGGTCAGAGAGGGATGCTGCAGCAGGATGGCGGCGAGGAATCCAGTGAAGTCACCAAAAAACACTGGAAGGAGTTGAGTATCCGGACAATACATGCGAAATGATCCGTGGATGCCAGAAATGAGGAGCCAATCACAATCAAAGATAGCCAAATATTAGAAGAAGTGGAGGTTTTCTCAGACCTTGCAGTGGTAATAATGGCAATAATCGGAGGAGCTGACGACGACGTGGAAAGCCTGACCAGAAAGGCCAAAGGCGTTTTCGCACAACTACCCATCCTTTGGCGTGCCTGGAAAATTAGTCTGGGTACAAGGCTCCGCATATTTAACTTCAACTTAAAATCCCTGCTCCTCTATGGCTCCGAGAGTGAAGGTTGACCCACCTATCTCAGCCCGTCTGCAAACCTTCTGCAATAGATGTATGTGGCTAAGAATCATTTCTAATAAAGAGCTACTGAGAAGGAGCAAGCACGGAAAATAGAAGATGATATTAGGCTAAGGAAATGTAGGTGGATGGGAAGGAAGATATCGCACCGAAATCTCTCGAGTGGAATCCTCAGAAGCAACCTCGCAGTTGGCAGGCCAAGGAAGGCCTGGAGAGGTTCTGTTCTGGAAGAGGCTTGAGAGACTTGGGCCACCCTCAATGAGATGGTTCCAGACAGAGAAAGATGGCGTCACTTCATCAAGGCACTATTTCCCACGGAGGGATAATAGAAATAAAAAAATATATATAAAACTTCAAAAGTGACGGATAACCGAAATGCGCATGAGGGATCCAAAATTTGATAGTAAAGTCGGAAATATTGTCCTTGAAAACTAACAAACGATAACTTATTAATTAGAAACTTAATAATTAGAAAAAAAAATCGATAGTAAATGCGACACAAGCGACTTCAAAAGCCTAATGAAAGATTAACAATGAAATCCACGGCCTTTCTCTCACCCTCCTCGACTCTAAAACAGAGTACAAAATAACAAATATTTAAAAATACATGAACAATATATTTGGTTTTTATTTTTAACTAGTTGAAATTAGTACTTAATATCAATTATCTAATAACCGAAATAAATTTCGGAAGAAAATGCCGAAATCGTTTCTATTATTTTTTAATATTATTTTAAGCTATTATTTCAATCAAAATAATTATTTTTGAATAATAAAATAAATAATATAGAATTAATTCATGTCCGATTGGATTACTACTGAAATGGAAAATTTAAGATATGAATTGGAAAAAAAAATACATTTGAATCGGAAAGGGTTACAATTGAAATCGAAAAGGTTAAAATACAATTAATAAGATGTTAAAATAAAGTATCATAATGACTGTAGCATTGTGACTAAATTGAAATGGAAAAAGTTACTTTTGAATTCGAAAGGGTTACAATTAAAATAGAATAGGCTAAAATTGAATTGGAAAAATTAAATTGAAACGGAAAATGTGACAATTGATTTGGAAAATGTTACAATTGACTTGGAAATGCTGTATGTGTATTGTTATGAAGTTAGTGTACATGGTTCATTCCTTCATTCTCAAATAAATTGACTATTTACTGTCCGAACACTCTGACACGCTGTAATAAGAAAAACTACTTTAAGTTTATTATTTCTTCTGGTTATAAATGGGACTCATTGACATTAGCGTGGCTTAGTTCAATCTCGATTTCTGTTGTTTTTATATATTTTTTAGTATAAATTTGTTGTTTTTTTAGTATAAATTATTACTAAAGATCGTGAATATTTTTATACTACTTACCAGGAGCTTTTTTTTTATTTTATTTTTTTTTTTACTATACTTACTTGAAATTGCACTTGGTATTGAAAAGTTACAATTGTGATATTTTCGGGAATTTATCGAATTTCTCAATTGACGTGCGTAACCAGCACTGGAGGGAAATAGTTCGTAGCCATCGTATGCAAATACTGGAGTTCCCAAGCAGGCCACTCGCCGTTTGGCCAAGCGTGCAGGTGGTGCCGTTTAGCTGGTCGATGACTTAAGCTCCCAAATCATGGTGAGTGCATCAATTCTATTTGACTTTGTTTTAGTTACCTTTGTTTTCCATGTTGGTTGGACGATTTTATGGATATCAAATATGGCATCCGTCCGAGAAAAAAAGATTCCTATCGATATCGAAGTTTTCTACGAACTTTTAAGGGCAAGTATTTAGGTTCTAAGTTATTCGCTTGCAGGTGAAGTTATATACAGCGAATTTGTTCACAGGTATAAGCGGAAGGTATTGAAGGACAGGATGTCATAGATTAAAAAAAAAAAATGAAACTAAACTATCGTTGGAGTTAGCACGTATTTTAAGAGTACGTAATAGGACGAACTCTTTCCATCTTATATCTTTTCTAAATTTTCTATTAAATGTGAAATTGAAATTGTTTAATGAGCACAGGATTGATAATGTATCATGATATATGAGGAGGACAATAAGACAGGTAGGACAGAAGTAGAGAGCGCTTTGTAGAACTATAATGACAGAGGAGAGGCAGTAAGGAGATACAGACAGCCGTGGACTATAAAGGGTACAATGCCATATATCATCCCCTGCCGGCCTCCAGCCTCCTCCCCGTCCCCCGCTTTGTCCTCCTCTGTAGCCACTAACTGTCAAATGCTCTTATTAATAACTGAATTAGATGACCATCATCACTCACAAGGATAGAATTCTAATTTAAATAAATTAAAAATGGATTAATTTTAACCATCAATGAAATTTGATTCGTTATAAAAAAAAAAAAAAAATTCAATTTTTCATTATGCCTTAAGGTTTCCAGTTCGGAAAAAAATACAAAGAGTTTTCGCATATCTTTATTTATTGACGTTTAGAGCACTACTGTAAGTCATTTTCAAAATTAATATTGATATTTTTTTTTAATAATGGATTTGGAAAATATTTTTCTAATAGAAGCCTTCAAGCTTAAAAAAATTATTATTTCTTTCTACTTTATTATTTTCTTTCTACTTTATTATACTTATTTCTTTCTAATTATTATTTCTTTCTTTCTACGTTAACACAATACGAAAAGGCAGCAAAAACCGTAAAAGTATAATTAGGCCAATAAGTTTATAAAAAATTAGACGGTTCCAACTGATTAATTGATTAAAATTTTGATACTGGGAGATGAAGGACTTATTGCTGGCGATTAAAGTAAAAGTACTAATAAATATGTTAGTACGTGCTTCCACAACTAATCATTTATAGAAGGTATTATTAAATTTCTAAAATCGTCTATTAATTCTGCCCAAGTTTCATATGTATTAGCGGTTCCAAAGAATTCACGATTTTTATATCCACCTGCTTTATTAAGAATGTTTCCCAAGAATTAGTATTGATTTTCGGATTTGGTAAAAAAAATCGTGATTTAAGCGATTTTTGCATGGCAACCATAAAATTGTAAAAAAAAAAAAAAAAAAAAAAATTAAATACATTTTTTAACTAATTAAACAAAATAATAAAACAACAGTTTTAAAATAATAACCACAACCCTATGGGAACCATATCCGATATTGATTTATAGGTTCTTATAAGACTAATAAAATCTTATGAAATAAATTCGAGAATGTATTTACTGAAAAAAGCACGGATGAAATAAAAAATTGGTGGTTGTTTTTTTTTTTTTAACAACAAATCAGAAGATCATTTTCTTGAGATTAATTTGGTAGTTATTTAGTGGAATTTAGTTTGATTACTTATCTAGAAATTCGCTGTGTTTTTTTCTAGATACGTTTTACGTACATACGTAAGCGCTGCATACAGTCTAGTTAACTCAAGTTTTTTTCGATAACTATACAGTATTTTAGGATAACCCTCTGGTTCATATAAATTGGAAACAAACATATGTAAAAAAAAAAATACCCATCAAATTCAATATGAGAGAAGAAATTCATCTTATTGTAAGGTCAACCTCTTCTGTATCTTAATTTATTAAGGCGATAATGTCATTGCCTGTATCTTTTCTTAAAAAATTCCATATATTAATGTTAACAACATATTAAAAATTCTTGAATATAAGATGGATTTGTAAACAATACATAACATTAGCAACACACTATATTATCATTTCTTGAAACTACTAGCAAAATGTTTGGGTGAGAGGTTAATTCAGCAAACCTTGTTACATTGGTATACTAAATACGTTGGAACTTTACTTAATATTTAGGCACAAAATGCATAATTGAAAAGATGTATTTTCTTATAGAATGCTTTATTTAATGATTTGGCGTTGTCGGGTAAATTATTCTTACAAAATTCTATATATAACATGAATTTAGTTATATTGAATATTGAAGTCTTAATTGTAATGTTTTTATTATTTTTTATATCCATAATCTTCTAGCTACAATCAATTAAAGGGTTGTAATTACGGTAATTTTTTTTTCTTTTACTATTAACTCGAATTGAAATTGAAATGAAGTAATACTACGCCAACAAAGAATGAGTCTTGGATGAATATTCCTTCTCCTTGAAATGCTGTTATGAAAGCCAATTTGGCCACTTCATCATCTTTTCAATTTGCAGCAAAGTTGAGATAACTTCCCCAGTCAAATGGAAATATCATCCCCAACAACGACTTATCAAATCAAATATAAGCGTAACAACATTATTACTGGCTATTTTATCTCGAACTTTTTGATTGTTTGAATTTTCAAGGATTAAGCTGATAACTTTTTTTTTGTTTGTGTGCAAACATTTGCACATATATTTCCAAGCATAGCCATGGCATATAAATTAACATATGTAGGCAACAATATTTAAAATAAATTTATACTCGTCTAAATTTAATAAAATATCAATAAGTATTGCGCCATAAGCATGAAAGTTCACATGTGTTTAAACCTGCTATTTCTTGATCAATTGGTATTCATCTCATTGTCAGTTTAGTTTTCAATCACACCGTTGGGTCAATTATGATTGCATTCTTTTTTTCAATGTATTTAATATATTGCACCATTATTACTCACATCATACAATTATTTTTTATTATCAAAAATATTACCGTACACAATATATGGAAATTAATAAGGAAAAATATGTGCTGCTAGATACATAAAGGCACATAGTCTAGGCCAGTTGGCAGCTATTAAGTTGCTACTGTACAATAATGAGACTTGAGACGCAGCCTTGGGTCTGTTGCCACTTCACACTACCGACGTTATCCATGCTCTCCCGTATCTTCCCTGCTAAGTGTACCCTCATTACTTTCTAGGGTACTTTGAAGTCGCTCATCGTAGGTACCAACGAGTACGTTTTGACTACAACAATATTCCGACGAGGACGATTTGACTACAACAATATTTCCATACAGCTCATATAACTCGTTCTTCCTCTTCGAAAGACAAAGCTGGACACTCAGTTAAATTTAAAAATCTTAGCCTCGAAGACGGCTCCTAGGATGTAAACTGCTTCATTTACCACCAGGTCCAGCCTTCTTCCGTATCTAGACTAAAGAACCGCGAAATCTGATCTTATAAAATCTTATAAGATCAGGTCATTCAGCAAACTTCATAAGTTGGGCTAAATGATAAAAAATAGGTGATGTGTGACTATTCGTTTCTCAAATCCTTTTTCAATAATCATCCATATTGGGAATATTTGATAAATGTTTTTATTGGCTTCTTCTAAAGCAGCTCCGGAAAGATTCCTCCAAAGGCACTAAGCTCTCAAATAGGACATTTGATAATATCTGGTAGGCGCATAGAAAGAAAGATATCTCGCTAGTTCCATGTGATCTTTCTTGGGTAGATTCTCCAGGATCAGCTCCTCTTGCCGGATTAAAAATGAGTTCCGTCTTTATTCCACCAATAACAAGGGATTTGTTATTGTTTTTCAGTTTTTCCACGGACTGAATGGAATCAGGAGGCTCGAATATACTATATGTATAAATTTAATAGAAACAGATACCTACCCAATTATGTATAAATAATGAGCGAATCGTTTACCTTCAACATATTTCATCTTAATAAGATCCAACATAAACGATGGAAGGACTGATTAGTAGATTGGCTCGGCAGTTCCCTCATTTTATCCTTATTAAGAGAAAAATCACTCGGTCTGAAGAATTGATCTGGCTCTAAGAGAGAGAAGGGAAAATAGCCAGGGCGCAGGGAAATGATCAAGCTGAAAGTGAGCGGCAGAAAAAGGGCCCGCTAACTAGGCCATTTCCGGCGCCCTGTCACTTTTACAATTCCCCTCTCCTCCCACTACCATCCCAGTTTTCATTATTATTTTTCAAAATAACAATTTATAAATTGCGAGAGATTCGCATTTCAAACCGTCACAATTGTCCAAAAAGCTATCTATTAAAATGTTTATCTACTCACAAAGCATGTCAACACTATCTGCAATAGATCGGTGGATCTTACATCTTGTCTCACTTCTCTCCTAAATGCGCGACAAAGTACATTTTTACATTTTGTGTTCCTTTATACCTTAAATTTTATTCTATCTGGCTAATGTATGATAATAACACCTATACTAAAAATTAAAAATCAAAAAGATGTTGAAAAGGTCGTGGGTGAGAGATCTCCTGTAATTTTTCTATTGTAAAAAATAATGCGTTTTTTTTTTTGTCTTCCCCGTACCTGGCATGAACTTGGCATCAACTATATTGTTGATTTTGACCGGTAATCCACTCATTGTCAATCCTTTAGATTAGATGGATGTTGATTTACTAATAAAATAGATTAAATAGTGGAAATAATATTGAAAAAAAAAAATCACTAAGTATGTGATATGATAACTATATACTTCTAGCATTAAATGTTATTCTTCTTCCCAGATGGGCAGGAGTAGACTACATGCACTCTTTACAGGATGCGTCTTATCTAGACAAGCATTTACAACTTAACTGTTGGTTTGCTGTTAAGGTTTTTTTTTTTCCATTATTGATTAATTAGTTTAATTTTGACTACGATACAGTTCTATTTATCACTTCGCACTTAAACTTTTATTTAATCTCATTACACTTTGAGACTGATGTTCCCTTCGAATAAGTGGCATGAATGATATTGAGGATCAAATAGTTCGGTCTTAGTTACTTAATTGGAATATTATTATTAACTAACTATAATTAAATAAATGAGATAATAAATAATTTAACTTAATGTTAATATATTGAATAATCCTTACCTCTTGATGAATATTTATAAGTCTTTACATTTAGGAAAAAAAGAAAATCTTGGTTCTTGGAGAGATGGGAGATGTGCAAAGCAACGGAATTTAAATGTAGCAAGAGAGGGAGCGTTGCAGAGTAAGGGTGGAATGGAATTCCATACAGCATGTTCCTGGAGGAAATATCAGTAATCAATGGAGGGATAGTCTATAACAGGGGTTCCCAGACTTTGTCACTGAGTACCGCTTTCACTTTGAAGATAACTGTATTTTCCATTAACCTAGACCCGGACTTAGGATTCTATGGGGCAAGCTTAATTTTGCGCCCCATCTTTCACCACCCCAATGAAAGGCAACAGTTTTATAAAATCATTTCAGGTAATATATTAACGAATAAATATCATCACCTCATAACATTAACTCATTTTATTGATTGAATTAATTAAATTAATTAACTGGAAAAAAATTAAAAAGCGTATATAAATATTTTTTACTTAAGCTAAAAATAAAATTTCGCTCGACATTTGCCACTCGGGGTAAATGCTCCGAAGGCGTCTCCCCCTTAGCCTGGGCCGCCTATAAAAATTTTAGGATATTGTTAATGTTGGCCCGAGTTGAAAACTGTCGGTGGAGGTTTTAACTCGGGCCTACAAGTACCAATATCACATCTGAATTTTTAATTACCTATTTCAAAAGTTGTATTTATCGATATTGTCAAAGACTCAGGAGTTAAATTAGTACATCAGGTTGAAAACAGTCTCAAATTAAATTTATATGAATTGCTTGAAATAATAAAATTCTTCAAATCCAATTCAGATTTTTACTTGAATGTCCAAATAAATATCTCAAGTAGTCCAATGTTAAATTTATTCCCATCTATAACAGAAAAAACAATTACTCACCCGAATTACAGGAAAACTCCAACCCCTAAACCGTTTACCTATAAACACCCCTCCTTTCTTTCATTGCTAGTTCAGTGCGAGAACAAACCAATGCAACCTTTTCTGTTTGATATAATCTACTTAAACCTTGGCGAGTACCAACATGCATTTGATTTCTTGTCTTAATTAAATTCATAATTCATAAATATTTTATAATACTAATTTATATTACATTTAATTTAATATGTATAATAATACCAAACTGTATTTTGAATTACTTATTTTTGAATTTGAAACTAGTTTTTTTAATAAAAACAAAATTATAGAAGTGGCAAAAAATGTATCAATCCCTAATTATATTCATTAGTGTTTTAAGCCTAAAATCAAGTTCACCAGACATCAAAATGTAAAACAAACAGCCGTAGTCGATGTGAAGGGATATGAGCGATTAGACAAGAATTTGGCGAGAGCGTTTAAGATGACGACGAAAAAACTCATTTATATTTTTTTCATTGCATTTTTCTGCATGGTACACGTTATGCCCTTGAAATTACAGAAAATTACAATAAGAGTTCAAAATTAAAGTTTGGAACTTTTCAGTACCTTTCTTTCTGAACTAATTTGTTATATTGAATTTACTGTTGAACTAATAAGAAATATAAGCGCAAAAGATGTATGCATATTGTTATGTATTGAGGATACTGGGATTGAAGGAAATAATTAAGATTCATAATAGTAATTAAATAAGGAATAAATTAAAGAGATACCACGCGGATATTAACCAGTTTCTTTTTCGGACAAAGGAGTATGTACAAAGTCGGGCGCTCTACCTGGAAGGCGGGTGCAGTTCAATACCGACAATAGGCCGCTTAACATAAAACGGCCGCGAAAGTAAGAGCACCATAAAACGAGATAGGCCAGGTCGACATGGTGTAATAAAATCTGCCGCCCAAGGTTACAGAAAGGAGATCGAATATCTTCGAAGTCCTTTGAAAATATTCCTATAGCGTCAGCCAATAAGATGTCCCAAAAGGAGAGTGAGGACAAAATTCATCTTTTCAAGAAGAAGTAGGGAAACAGTATAAGGACAGAGAAAAGAGAGTTCTGGCGAAAGAGTTGAAGAGGAGAGTTCTTGAGAGCATATAGAAGAGTGTAGTTCTTGAGCTAGAAGCTAGAAGACGGAGGTTCGCAGAGGGTACAGCTGAGCAGCCCATCGAGGCAGGAGAGAGAACCTAGACCATCGAAGCGACCGAGCGAAATGCAATAACAGGCAACAATAAGATAAGTGCTAGTCCTTTCATTCATTGTGTACATCAATGTCTAATATTAAGTGGCATCCGAGAAATATTTCAAATAAGCAAGAGTTCTCCCAGTATTCTCAAATACATATGTTACAGTCTGTAGATTTTTACAATGAGAGTAATTTAGATTAGAAATTAGTAAACCAATAGTTTAATTAATAACGTAATGTAAATAAAGTAAGACCTGTAACAAAATCTACAATTCTATTTACCCAGCATGCCATCATCTAGTTAATTAAGTGAAATGGTGAACACGACATCCTTGCAAAGGTTCTTCAATGGTATTTATAATATCCCAAGCTATTGACCATAGCAGGGGGGTTTGCGGTCTCTAGCCTTTTATGTTAAAATATAGTTTGATTGATCGGCTCCCTTCTGGAACCGATGCAAATAGAGATTATATTAGATAAGTTAAATTGAGTAAATGTGGTTTCTGGAACCCCCACCTGCCTTAGAAAAGCAGTTTGCCAGAAACATAGCAATATTTTGCCCTTGAATCGAAAATTATTAGTTAAGTTTTTTCGTTATTTTATCTTTATTGCTTATTAAATTTGAAATTTTATTCTATCAATCATTTATCATGTTCGTATTTAAACACCTTTATGTATGTATTAAAGCATTATATTAAATTTTTAAATAAAATCTCTATTGTCTTTAATTTTATGTATGAGGTAAATATAGCATTGATTTCTCAATTCTTCATGATGGTCCTTACTCGAATTACCGTTCCGATAACTTCCTTTATGAAAATAACATTCGAAATTGTTGATTTTTCTTATTCAATCCTTTTTATAGTAAACGGTAAAGGAGAACACTGAATATGGATATAAAGGATGGATAACAGCCAGACCTGCTTCATCGGTACTTTAAAAAACATTTCAATTGAACATATAATATGCATAGGTACATAATATCCTTTCGTATGAGACTTTATAATGCAACAAGCAAATAGTCACCGATTTGCTTCCGTGAAATGGAGTGGTAATACAGTGAGGTGGGGCTTTGTTAACCAGCGAAGCGAACTCCCCCCCTCTCTCGAGTATAATACAAATAATATATTACATTTAAATGGGATCTTACGGTTCACGCTATTTCTAGCAGAGGACCCCACAAGTATCGCAAACCACTTCCATAAATTTATATAAGTCAGGTAGGACGGGCGAGGGAAGGATTTAGGACCGAATATCTACCCCCAGCAGGCATCCTCCCCTCCTACCCTAGCCTATTCTGAATATTTTCCCGATATCCCATTCACTATTCAATATCTGAGCCGCCTTGGGGAGGATCCTGTCCATCTGCAGAATTCAGGTCCCCTGTCTTACCTTATTGGTCATTTTTCAAACCCTCCCCCATGTCTCTATCACATTACAAATTCAATGGTTATAGTGTTGTAAACAGACCCAGGTCCATAGGGTCTGTCTCAGGTTTCAATGCATGCTAGACAGAATAGTTATCACAAATTAATACAGTATATGTAATAAGCGAAAATCACCTTCATATTAACAACACTTCGACGATTTATTGTACGAAGAAACAAGGTCACGAGTTAATATTCTTTTCAGACGCCTTAGTGGGTCATCAGAATTCATAAAGGAGCGAGGTTACGAACTAGCTAGATCGTGTGGAGTTTAAACATAGTGCATATCAAAAATATTTTTCGGTAGTTCGGAAAGTAGAGGTTAGATGTGGTAGGAAGTTTTGTAGAACCAAACCGCACGTTTCTTCGGCTTGTGGCGTAGTTTAAAAAGTAGTGTATAAAACAATAGATATCAAGATAAACAAGTAAATAGAATTATATACATGATACTAATTAAATTAAATACATGATAACTAAATAATAATAACAGCTAACGATAGCTAAATTCTATTTTATACTTAAGAGCCGATTTAACTAAATAAATATGAATTCCGCTGATATCGTGGCTATCATAGAGAGGAGCGACATAAGATGGTTGGGATGTGTGTAAAGGATGGAAGAATGGCAGACATGAATACGGTACGACTCAGGGTAAAAGAAAGAGATGAAGAAAAGTGGCCTAGGATGGAATGGGCCATTTACCTCAATATAAGAAGGATTATTGAGAGAGAAATGTTTCCTGAACTGTTCGATATCTCCTATAATTCTAAACCAACGATTGTGTAAGATATGAGGTACATTAGAATGATCCCGATTGTTCATGTGTATTCAACTACTTATGGAATTTTAATTATAAAATACTGTTCGTAATCACAAATCTCCCTTGAAAGTGTAACCATCCTTTGATTGTGCAATGCTTTTTTGGCTGGAATCATATTTAAACCGCCTGTAAATGATGGTTACTACGAACCATAGAGAAACGGTTCAATTACCGAAACATCGAAGGGTTAACTATGAAAAAAGGTCTAATATCGGCGCTAAATGACAAGCTACTTGGATAAAGAAATATCAGTCGGGTACAGAATATTTGAGTTATTGGACAATTACGTCATACCCTAGATCGCCTTAAAGCTCTTCATATCTACTACCGGTTTTAATTTTTTTTTCTCTGTCTCTATTTAATGGAATAGCTGGCTCGAGTATTCCGATCTTTATTTTTGTATTTAACATAAAAATATTCTTATTCTATTATAATCCGTACGTTCCCGGGCAGATATATATTTCTTGAGTAATGTTTTATCTGGCACTAAATAATCCTATATTTTTTAGAATAGTTTTCAGTTGTTTACAAAGTTAAAATAAAAATAACTCTTATAAGTTTTGTTATAGTTAATTTGTATTTAACTCCCCTACCTTTTCAAAGGATCTTATTTTCCCGTTATATTATTTTTATTTTTTTCAACCGCTTACCAATTTTCCGATAAAGCCTTTCAGCTTACAAACACGGGCAATACTTCAGAAATACAAGAGGAAACTTTCTTTGTTACATCTTCTTTTCAATCGGAATACGAGAGCGTCTCTTTTCAAACAGTGTAATTATTTCTTGTTGAAATCTCAATTGGAAAATGTTTATTATCCCAATACAAGAGGAAATTAATTTTCTTTTTAAATTAATAAAATTAACTACTTCCTATGATTAAACTCACACTTTAAATATTATCTTGAAATAGAATTTGATAATAGCTTTGCATGATTTCAATTTTTTGATTTTTTATTGTTCACTATTCATAAATTAAACGAACTCTTACTCATTAGATTGTATAACGATTTTAGTGGATGTAACCCAGACCAAACAAACTATCTCTGCACATAAAATCATGTGCTGTATGTATTAGGAGTAATATTTGGAAATTAGCCCTCTTAATTTATATTTTAAAACCTATTTCATTTTACAGAATGTCATACCGCACCACTCCAGGAAACATTAAATGAATGAAATTGTATTACACGAATATTTATCTTCTCCAACCACCTGATTCATTCCATGACTTGAATCAAGAGGCCATAGAAAGCGCCTGTCAAACCATGATTCCTACCATAAGCCCACATAACAATTTTGTAATTATAAAGGTTTTCTTTATTTTCCTTAAAGAAAAGTTTATTTTTCATTATAAACTCAACGCAACTGCTCAACAGGCCAAGAACCGACCAGCATTCAGTTGTCTATTGAATCCTTCATGACATACTACGTATTAGTGTATACAAATTTTTGTATGTAATAATTTATATTATTATTTATTTTATATTTTATATTAAGAAATAATTATTTAAATTGATAAAGTTGACAACAAAAATAGTCTCTTTGGCAGACACTTGGCTTGTAAGGTTGTACTGAAGCATAAGTGGTGGTTATTTAGCATTTATTACGTAAACTAAATACATGCGGGCCGGTGGTGGAGAAAACTTGGCTGAGCACTTTGAGGCTGGAGAATATAGGTTCCAACGAGTGGAAAGTTTTGTCTACCTGGGATCTGAAGTCAATTCAAGAAATGATCTCAGTCAAGAGATAAGTCGAAGAATTTTCTCAGCAAATCAGTGTTACTTCGGCCTCTCTCGGCACATGAGAAGCAGGTTTATCTCTTATCATACCAAACTTCGCCTATACAAGACCCTCATCCGTCCTGTACTCACGTATGGAGCAGAAACTTGGCCCACAACGAAAGCAGATGAGAATCGCCTCCGTATATTTGAAAGGAGAATATTGAGGAGGATTTACGGCCCTATCCGTGAGGGGGCCGCTTGGCGAAGACGCACCAACAAGGAGCTCCAAGAGCGGTACCAAAGTATGGACGTGGTAAAGTTTGTCAAGCTTGGGAGACTTCGTTGGGCCGGTCATGTAGCAAGGAAGTTCCGAAGAAATGAGACGTAGATCTAATGAGACCTAGATTCAGCAATTGATTGTTGCCTCAGAGAAGAAGAAGGACGTCGATAAAAACTAAAACCACTAAAAGACACATTACGGTATACTTTTTTGACAGCTGATATAAATCAATGCCTTAAATCATCAATGCATAAAATAAATGAAAACTATCAGAGAGTGGATTAGCTAAGATATATCAATCGACGAAGTAGAACTCGACTGTATGGTTGTGGCACGGGGAGTCTCCAAGTTGTCCTTAAAAAGGTATCCAATAAGACAGAGAGGCAAAGTAAGGTAAATAGGTATTCAGTAAGACAGAGAGGTCTTTGAGTGAAGTGATGCGCTTTAAATATACTATCTCAAGGTATCGAACATACCTACTACTCGATTTCACATTCTTTATAAAGATAGATAAAAATAAAGATATAGCACTTATAAGTTATAGCAGTCCTCCTGTTATGAGATTTCCTCATAAACTAAGCAACTTTTTAATATAATCATGTACTGTCTTAAACTATAATAAAATTCTTTTTCCAGATCTTAATAATGCTGAAGTAGAATTCCCTACGATGCAATATTTTCATTAAATTTATTTAAATAAACAGCTCGTAAGGTACAGTTAAAGTTGTGTTACTTAGGTTATATCAAACCCTAGACTACTTCCTTTCGCTTTAGCTGGTCTTTTAAACATCGCGTAACTAAATTTATTTAATCAACATTTTAAATTTCACCTCATCTTACCTTGGATTTTTTCATTGCTAGTCAAATTTACAATACAGCTAATGATATTTTATATATTTTTCAGGTGTAATATTGTTCTTGATATTATGAATTTGAAATAGTGTATCCTAATTTTATAACTAAAAAATAAGGTGAATATAAAGGGATATAAAAAGAATTATTATTAACTAAAATAAAGAATTAGGAACGTAATCTACTTACCGAAGGCATTATTGTACAGCTGAATAATGTTTTCTAAAGCCGAACTGATTATTTGGAATAAATTTGAATATTTGAAGAGATCGAGACGGTGAAGAAGTATTTTTTGAATAATTTAGAAAAGGAAGGAAGTAGACTGAATGGACTATAGGGAATTAGACAATCTGGAGATTTATTGGTTTTTAATGCCATGATAACTTCAGAATATTTATTTACACATCGCTGGGGAATAAATGACTCTCTAAATAGAATTTTAAATATTTGCTAGAAAAAAGATTGATTTCAAAAGTAAATTTTCAATGATGAGGTCATTCGTAATGAGATCGAAAGTTTTATTGTTTGCCAAGCTCTCAATAAAATTAAGAGCCTTACATATTAACATTGTAAGGTTGAACTGATTGAAACAAGAGAAGTTGAGAGTCTGTCAGTTGTATTACAATGAGATTTAAATGAGTAATCGAGATGTCGAGCAATTTCAGGTGGTTGAGAGACATCAAGATCCTGGAGAATCCGTTTCGTCATACGCCATCGTGGTTTCTCGCCGGCCAATAAGTGATTCTTAAAATTTTTCAAAATTGTCGGTCTTTTTACGCATTATTGTATTATTTATTTTAATATAATATTTTTTTTTTTTTTTTTTTAATGAAGTTGTGATTGTTTAATACCTGGTTCTTAGCGTTGGAGCCTCCGCCACATAAGGATCGGCATGAAGAATTCCTTTCCAAACTTAAAATTTTACTTCCACCGACCTACTATTTTTTATTACTTTCATACTTACCGGACAGACATTTTATTGTAAAAGTAGGAGCATAACTCTCTGGCATTAAGAGCATTAAAAAGCAGAAGTAATTCAGGGCAGTGTCCTGGGGCCAATATTATTTAATATATACTTGTCAGACCCACAGCCAGTAGAATGCCTTAACAGTTTTCATGCAGCACATTATGTAGGAAATTAATTAATTTATTAGGTATGCGTAATGTGAAGTAATTGATTCAGAAATTTCATGAATTAGTAATTAATGCTACAAACTAGTTATAGATGAGACGAATAAATTCGACCTTAGTAGAGGACCAGGCGGGTCTGAAACTACTTTGAAAGTACGAGACAAACTTTAGTAATTCACAGAATAGTCACAGAACAAGCAACCCCATTCAAAAGGTTTATGTTGGAACAGCAAAAGATGCTACTTTTTCAAACCCATTGACTTGACGCTCGTCAATAGAGAAATTAGAAACATCGATTATGTCATCTGGAGGCCATATATATTATATATGGAGGCGATATGCTATTAATCAAGTATTCTAAATTACAAATAATAATATGCCAGTTGATTTGGTTGAACTATCCGTTATTTATTTAAAAGAAAACCCCACTTTCTTTGTTGATAGAAAGTAATTTTCTAGAATTTTCTGCAAGATAAGTCTTAAGAAGGATAATCTTGGATGATAAGGGACTCAATTTCTTGTAGAAAGGAACTCAATCTCTTAATATATATTAATGGCAATTACCACAAGGACACTGACAAAATTTATATGTAATCAAATACACCGTTGGAAGAAAAAATAATTTTTTAACCTGACGTCTTTTTAAATTAACGCAACTTCTCAAAACTATGCTCCTGAGCTCAGTTATTTTCAAAGCGGAAAAATATCAGGATAATAATAATAAATGTATTTAATTTCGTTTTATCCTTATCAGATCCAAATTCTTCCTAGAGATAGTTTATATTTCTAATACCAGTGCTTTTCTTTGTTAGTTGAACCGCTGTTGTTATCCTAAAACTTTTCTAAGATAGTAAAGTTACAGTGTTTATTTTGTTCATAAAGAGCTTTCCTCCACAGACAAAGATGCCTTTTGTAGTAACGTAATACTGCTTCTTGAAGTAAAGTGCTGAGCTCTTGAAAAATTCTCAAACTAAAAAAATATATAAAAAAATTTATTTGGAAACTGTAAATATCAAGACTTGTGAGAGTTCACTTTTACTAATTATCGCTAAATAATTCTAAAAAGTGTATTCTCCCGAGATAAAGCAATAGTTTGAGAAAACAAAACCAACTAATAAATTTTGATTATCATTAAGTTAACAATTTTACAGCATGGTGTTATCGAAGTTAAAGCTATCTCCTCAAGTCTTAAACTGCATGTTTTTTTTTAATAAATGTTCACTGTTTGTCTGAAATTTTTAATAGTTCATACACTGGCCGAGTTTCGCCTATGCATCCCAGAGACTTTTGTAATATTATTTTCGTTTTTTTTATTTATTAACAATAAAATTAAATTTTAATTTTTTTTTCCTCATCTCCTATTAGACAAAACGGTAGCAACAGTTCTACTTTTTTTCAATATAGAATCATCCAAAAAATTTTGATGAAAATTTGTGACAGACACATCTTGCACACCCATTGTAGGACAGATTTTAGAAACCAACTAAATTTAGCTGATTCTTGAAATTTAACTGATCCTTTCTCCTTCACTCTAATGTAAACATTACCTAACCTACCAGAACATTGTTGAATCTCTAAAGTATAATATCGACCACAATCAATTTAAAGATTGCATAATGAAGCAAAGATACAACATTATTGATCAAGTAAATAAAATGTTTAGTAAATTATGTTCATTATTCATTCATTATGTTCATTATGTTATGTAAATTATTCATTTTATTATAAAACAGCTTCCACAATTTGTGTAAATTATGTTTTCTCCTATAATATTCTTGATGATGAACAACCTAATCTTGGGGAAGTCACTTGAGCTTTTAAGAGAAACTCTGCTAGAGATATGAAGGTGATTTGAAAAGGTGAGATATGAAAAGGTGAGATATGAAAAGGTTTTATTCTGAAGTTATAATGATTCTTATTTGTATATTTGGTATTTCCCAGTTTACTTATAGCGAATTCATTACTTTCAGCTGAAGGCATAATATATTATCATACTTTTACTACATTACTATAGACAGTCTTACTGAAATTAATAAAGCGCTCCAACCCGCTCGGCCAACACGGCCTCAATAATAACTCAGAAAGCTGTATCAGTTACTTTGGTATTCAACATTATGTTTTACCGTTCCCGAGATATTTATCGAATTAGTCTTTTGATGAGAGGACAAAAAAAAAAAATTAAATAATTCTTTTAAACCATTGGTGTTAAGAGATTTAATTTTGGTTTATTATTTTCAATATTGAACCTTAGTAATTGACCAAAAAAGAAAAATTTTAACTACTACTAAAAATTTGAGGTTTTAAGTTTCGAGATTCGTAAAATTCTAAATATGAATATAATCCGTCCTTTCGCAACTTTTCTCCAATACTATTTCTCCAACTGGCCATTGTCACCAAAGCCAGAGGTACTCCAGAATGATTCTCGTAACTCGACAATACCGTCCACGATTTGTGGCTTAGCGTCCAAAATGGCAACCGATTAGAGTTTTATACGCCCATATCTCAGTCATTTATGATGATATAGGAAAAATATAAGTTTTTTGATTTTTAATACCAAAGCCAAAAAAAAAATAAAATAAATTCAATTTGTTTATATCACTATTTGGATATACCTATATCATAACCATAGTGTATTAAACTAATTTATTTTATGTTAGCTGCCCATGACAGGTTACTAGCAAACAATTATCATTACAAATTATCAACAGTCAAGCGCCCATCACTTCTATTCTAGTCAGTGTTTGAAGATTGAGATAAAAAAAAATAAATAATTGTTGGAGTTTGAACAGGCGTCGCTCATGACTTGAGTTTGAAGGGGCAATTACTTAAAAAAATCGTCTTTATATATGATACAAAAAACACAACAAATATTGTGTGGGTCTATATCAAGCACTGTGTTCAACATTCATATTTCTCCTATAACTCATCGAAGGGTCATATACTATCTTTATAGGAACTAGGTGTTCCCCATGATAAGTTGATCCGAAATTGAATGAAGAAATGCTCTGTTACTATATTCAGATATAGTTTGCTATTAGTACATCCGGACTCGAACTTGGATTCAGGAATGAAGTATCATATTCCCCCCATTTCCTTTTACGTGATAAAACCAGATAATTTGTCTGTTGACTGTAAAAAAAAAGTTTAGAAACTCTTTATCCAAAAGAGTAAAGGAAACTGTTATTTTAACATTGTTCAAGGCAGAGCAAGAGTCCAAAGGTAAAAATTTCATAACAAGGACGGGCTGCAAGTTTGTTGTATCAAAACAGAAGGCAACAGTTTGTACAAGGGAGCTTGTTAGACAGCGGACTCATTAATTGCTAATTAGAGTAAAGGGCGGGGTAAAAGTGGAGGCAGAAGTTGGGACAACGAGGTTAGAGCAGGCTAAGTGGATCTGAGTTTACCATTTGATTGGGCGCCTCCGCTCAAGCACTTACAGTCTCCATATAACATTAGGGCCCCCTGCAGACAATCCTGTTAGCTAAGCTCAAAGCTGAAAGCTTTTTTCCCCGTCCTAACCTCATCAGCCTTCTTCTTGCTTCCTCATCAGCGAGGATTTATTTAAATAATCTTACCGCACCTTCGGTCACAGATCTCGCCCTCTAAGCCACTGAATCCTGATCAAATGCCTGTAGGATTCTGTGTCAGTAGCTCTTACCAATGTCACGACATATTATTCTGTCGAGAATATTTCATTGAGTAGATGAGTATAAAGAAAAGTCGAATTAAAAATTAATAAATAATGAACGTTACTACATTAACATGAATTAATTGATTGTATAGAAATAGACTTGAGCAGATTGAGGGTTCCGAAACTACTTTTATTCTGATTATTTTCACCAATCACTGAGGGAAAATGATTATCAATGAATTTGATATACGTAAATCAAATCACTACTATATATTATTACGGTAGTACAGATCCCTTTTCCGGCTCTCAGGAACAATGGATTTTGACGAATGAGGTATCAAAAGAAAAGGAATTTCACGGAGAAGTGACGAATCCTGATTTTGTTTCTTAAAATCTTACAAGGGCTTAAATAAAAGTGGTGAAAAAACTGGGAGGTTTCACAAATTTGACTACTGAGAGTCAGCGGATCGAGACGGGATAAGTTGGGTTTTAAAGATTTTGACGCGGGCATCAAAGCTTAAAAGCGTTTTAAAGCTTAAAAACCTACCGTTTCCGAGAAATGCACGATATAGGCCCGCACGGGCCCTATGCCATCTTGCGTACATGTTGTTGTCATGGCAACTTTATATCAATTTGAGTCTGTTTACAAAATCTTTTAATGAGTTTAATATATTGTTTCCCATGTCCAAGCCTAAAGGGCACTGTTCAATATGAATACTACATATAGAAAATGGTATAGCTAGATCTCATAGCCTAACTGCTAAATTGAAGAGATGATTTCCAGTGAGGTAAGCTAATTATTTATTAAGTATGAGCTGTAACTTCAACATAGTCATTACAAACTATGTAGCTTCCCCCAAATGTGCGTGTTAAATACATTTTTTTAGTAATATTATATTGTTTATAAGAATAAATAAGGGAGCGGAGTAGCTCAGTGGTAAGGCACTAAGTTACAATGCTCCCGGTCCCGGGTTCGAGACCGGCTGTGGCAGATAATTATTTATTCTGTTATCAGTCGTGGATCAACCCTGTGGGATCGGGAGACCCTCCTGGGTACCACCCAGCCTCTATAAAATGGGTACCCTTAATTGGGGGAAAAACCTGGCGGTAGAGCGTGATTTCAGCCCAATCACCTCCTTGCACAACCGTTGGGCTAGAGACAGTACGGTCCTTAACAAGTACTGAACCCAAGACCCTTCATGGGTTGTAGTGGTACAGGTTTTTTATAAGAATAAATATGTTTTCCTAATATCGCTTATACTTCTAATGTATTAGGATCTAATGCGAGAGTTCTCGCTCGGGTATACTAGTCACTACTATATATTATTACGGTAGTAAAGATCCCTTTTCCGGCTCTCAGGAGTGATGGATTTTGACAGATGAGGTATCAAAACAAAGAGAATTTCACGGAGAAGTGACGAATTACAATTTTGTTTCTTAAAATCTTACAAGGGCTTAAATAAAAGTGATGAAAAAACTGGAAGGTTTCAAAACTTTGACGACTGAGAGTCGGCGGATCGAGACGGGATAAGTTGGATTTTAAAGATTTTGACGCGGGCATCAAGATCATATACGCTCCTTTGGAGCGTATTGGTCTAGCGTTTTAAAGCTTAAAAACCTACCGTTTTCGAGATAATACACGATATAGGTCCGCACGGGTCATATGCCATCTTGCGTACGTGCCGTTGTCATGGCAACTTTATATCAATTTGAGTCTGTTTACAAATACTTTTAATGAGTGGGAAATTATATATTGTTTCCCATGTCCAACCCCAAAGGGCACTGTTAAATATAAATACTACACTATTTTATAGCTGGATCTAATTGCCTAACTGCTAAATTGAAGACATGTTTTCCAGTGGGATAAGCTTTAAGTACTTAATAAGTATGAACTGTAACTTCAACAATATTACAAACTATGTAGCTTCACCAAATATGTGTGTTAAATAAACTTTTTTGGTAATATTATATTGTTTATACGAATAAATATGATTCCCTAATATCGCTTATACTTGAAATTAGGGATTAGAAGATATCTATTGCGAGAGTTCTCGCTCGGGTATACTAGTCACTACTATATATTATTACGGTAGTATAGATCCCTTTTCCGGCTCTCAGGAGCGATGGATTTTGACGAATGAGGTATCAAAAGAGAGGACATTTCACGGAGAAGTGACGAATCCTTATTTTGATTCTTAAAATCTTACAAGGGCTTAAATAAAAGTGATGAAGAAACTGGAAGGTTTCAAAACTTTGACGACTGAAAGTCGGCGGATCGAGACGGGATAAGTTGGGTTTTAAAGATTTTGACGCGGGCATCAAAACCATATACGCTCCTTTGGAGCGTATTGGTCCAGCGTTTTAAAGCTTAAAAACCTACCGTTTTTGAGATAACGCACGATATAGGTCCGCACGGGTCTTATGCCATCTTGCGTACGTGTCGTTGTCATGGCAACTTTAAGCATGTTAAAACAAGTTGGGTCTGTATACAAACACTTTTTAATAAATTTAAATTATTCAGTTAAATTGTTATTTTTAGGTTTCTATGAATGATAATATATTCTTTCCCGTGTCTAACCCTAAAGGGACACTGTAAAATATGAATACTACTCATAGAAAATGTTATATCTGAGTCCTATTACTTAGTTGTCAAACTGAAGGGATTGCTAATTACTTATTAAGTAAACTGTTACTACAAACTGGTCATTATAAACTATGCAGCTTTACTAAATATGTTTGTTAAATAAACTTTCATGGTAATATGATATTGTTTCTAACTTGCGAATGTATTATGTTGTTTCTAACATTATACAAAGAAACATGCTTCTCCAATATAACTAGCTTATACTTGGAATGCATTAGGGAGAAGATAGATAAATGTCTAATGCGAGAGTTCTCGCTCGGGTATACTAGTATTCTTATATTAGTGATACATGCCCCTAATCATTGAATAAAAATAGACTTAAGTTATACAACACTTTGGTGTAGCACTTAGGTGACTATTAACATGTCAGTCTTGCCTTGACTATAATAAAACTTGGCCAATTCTTCCCTGATTCACTGGAAGTTTCAATTCCTAGGTGATGATGATCTCTGAATCCTACCTGCTCTTGGGCTGTCTTGCAAGCAGAATATCTCTTGGTGGACTAATCTTCGGACCCTCTTCGTGAACTGAAGATCGGTACTACTTCTTCCCATTATGTTACTAAATGTACCGTATTGAATTCAAAACAATATTTACACTATATCCACGTCGGTATAAACGAATCCGTAATAACGGGTTACCTAATCAACATATTAGTTAAACAACATATTAATATATTATAACTTTTAAAGCATTTTGGTCTAACGATTACATATCAAGTACTACGTAAAGGAATATATGTGTTTATAGCCACTTATTGTGTTTATAGCCACTTATAAATAACAATAGTCAATGTTTATTTCTCATCAGGAACGACATAAATACTTTCTTGCTTCCTTCATGTTTATACCGTACTACCCAATTCCCTATAAATGGAAAATAAATGAAAAAGCTTTCCTTGTGAATGATGATTGTAAAATCATTGTTTTCTTTTTAGAACAGAATGACTAGTGTTGCCTGGGTCAGCCCAATTCTTTCCCCTTATAGCTATTGAATTTATCGCTAAAATTTGATGGTTTCCCCCTAAAATTAAATCACTTTTAAATAAGTTGAGTATGAATTTTTGCAAATAGAAAAATGATAAATATTAGTTGTTTTTACTAGGGAGTTTCCCCTTATATGAGTATATATAGGTAAAATTTAGTACAAAGAGTATATAATAGACGATATTTTATTTATAAGTAATCATGTTACAACAATAATACTACAATGACAATAATAATAGCACAGGCACAGCAGCAAACATTTTTTTTAAGCTGTAAATAATATCTATTTATGATTGAGAAAATAAAGAACGATAAAAACATATCTTAATATTAGTATTGAAAACTTAGATAACAGACATAAAATACTTGTATTCATGACCAGAATAAATTTTTTGAATTTGGATTTTTAAATGAAAAAAGCATTAAGATTCATTTAAAGACTCCATAATCTTTAAATCTAAGTTATCGGCGTACATGTTTTCTGAATTGAATGCAGCTATCATATCTGCGGTTTATATGAAATTATTTCGTCCATTTTTTAAATTTTCTGTAAACGTAATATGGATTCATTCGTTACCAAGGCAAGCCGATTTCTTAGTTTGTTGCTAACCAAATTCATAGTCGAAAATTTTCAATCAACAGCAGCATTTGAGGCGGGAATGTAAACTTAAAAAAAAAAAACTGAGGTCAAGATGTTTGCAAACCTGAGGTCCAAAATCATTTCATCAACTTCTTTATTTTTTAGCTTTGTATATGAGAAAGTGTATTATTCATTCCACTACTTTAGTGGCATGTCTGATTCTTTTAATAAATTTGAAATAATGGATGAAATATCTTCTTTCATTGATTTATGATTTTAATATTTTCTGGCTTTCGTTTTAGAATCTGTTTATATAAGTACATAAGCCCACCTTCTAAACGAAATTCGTAGATTGGCTTGGAGTGATGAGAAATTTGCGTTATCCACTTATTTTATCATCCGATGGATATACTTTATCTTCACAGGAATCGGTGGTTGATTAATTTGGCTATGGAATTGCAAGAAGTTTGAAATCCTTAGCAATCCCAAAAGCTTATTTAAATTACAAGTGTCAGTAATTGATGCAATATCAATAATAAGTGCCTTTACCCTATATGATTTTATACAATGTTACGTTTAATGATAATTGAATAGTTTCAACATAATTTATATAACTAAAAGCTTATTTACCTGTTTAATCCAATATTGCGTCAAAGAAAAGACTTAATTGTTCTCTTTCCAATGTAGTGGTACCGATTAGCAACTCAAGAACGTTTTTTAAGTCTTGAGCTCGATACAACTTGTACTGACAACTGACGTCTAACGGACCGAACGGCTCAAGTGGTATTTTTTCCATACTTTCGATACGTGTTATGAAGTCCCAAAATTAAAAATAGTTAACTGTTGCATTTTTAAAATCTATTTGATTGAGTACTGGTTAAAAAATACAAAATGAAAAAAAAAAACCATCAGCTTGAGTTCACCACTCCAAAAAAATCTAAAATTCTCTTCCCTAAGTAAAAATACTTTGAAGGTAAAAAAAATCACGCTAAATTTGGTGAGAGAAATCTCACCTGGAAACACTGGAAATGAGATATATATATATATATATATATATATATATATATATATATATATATATATATATATATATATATATATATATATGGTGGTTCATTATGTTACGGAAGAAATAAGTTTAAGGTTTGTTTAAAGGACGCTATAGTGAAGGAGACACGAGACAGAGGTTTCCAAAAAAAGGTGGAACTAATAATGAAGGATTTGCTAACGGAGCAGTTTTATGAAAGGGGGTAAAAGTTGGCAGGCTGGGATCTGGTATTGAAAGAGTGGACAGAGAGCTGGAGTGAGAAAATTAAGAATAAAGGACGACTGGTTGCTTCTATGGGATTAAAAGAGAACTATAGCCGTCGGAAAATAGGATAATGCAACTTCGATAGCATTGGATTTTATGGTGATTTGCTACTCGAGCGTGGGTGATTTCCAGCGAATTCCATACAAGTGCAACATTAATTACTTAAAGCATAAATATTTACAACAGCTGCATTATTCAAAGTTCACTGAATTTAATCCTCGACACATCTCCAACAATAATTTTTTTCGAGTTGCTTCACAGGCTTTCACATTATCCCCTAATCTATTTATAATATTCAATAATATTTTCTCAATCCAGAAAATTTCTAAACCCCTCATGATATTTGGCTATTTACATGTTATAAAAGAAACCCGAAGTGACCATTATTCTAGCATTGGAATGTATTGAATCGTATTAACTAGGTCATAGAGAATTATTTAATTTATCAGGAGAAGTTAAATTTAAAAGCAACAATTTTTTTTTTTAATTAAGATTGTTAAAATAAACAAAGACTTCAACTTCTGGGTTGGTCGTGATTACATAGATCGTCTGGTCGTCTGGATACATGACTTAATTTTATAGAATTTCACCAAGGTTCAAATATCTCCGTCTAATTAATAGTGTATAAAGTATTTGAACTTTGTAATGCTCCTTTATTTCACATTAAATTTACTTTTAGTGTGCTCCTTAAAAATTAAAATCCATTTGGCATTGCCTGTGTGTCTTATTAACTGAAAACGGTTTTAAAAGGTATACCTTGGAATTTCACTCGTAGTTATGATGAAGTTCTATGATTAACTCATACTTTATTAAAAACGACTGGATTTGATGAAAGCGTTAAGCCAGAATAGTTCTTGTTTGTTCTTCAAGTTTCTTTATTATTTAGAGAACAATTTACCGTTTTAATATTATGGCATTTCGGGCTCTAGCTGTTTCATTAGTAATAATAGCTACGTTTGAGCTAAACATTATACTAATCTTAAGTTTAGACTTAAGGGAACCATCCCTCTTATAACAAGTAATTGTTTGGAGAAGCTGGGTGCTGTAAATAACCAGTCACAAAGAACGGAGAACTTATTATTTTATATTCTCTTGAAACCCTGCATCACCACCTTTATTAAGCTTAGATATGGAAAAAAGGAGAATATATATATATATATATATATATATATATATATATATATATATATATATATATATACATATTCTGATTGTCCCATCTAACTCTCTTTTTTAATATTGTCTATGGGACTGATCAGTTTTAGCATCTCAACACAGTTGTAGTTAATCTGTGTATTAACTACAACTGTAATGTGTAACGAGTGTAACTTGTAATGTTTACAAGTGTAATGTAGTTATCCTTCTATGATATGTTTTTCAAATGAAACACAACATAATAAAAGGATAGTAAATTTCATCTAAGTATGTTTTAACTGAAGGAAAATGATTTTTTTCATTAACTTAACGCAATAATTAGAGAAATATCTCATCAAACTATTGTCATAGACTTAGCTTTTTTCAATTCCGACATGAAATTGGACCTTATGTAGAAAATATTTTCGTAGATAATATATTTCCCATTTTTAGTAATGTGGCAGTTTCACTGTAAATTAAAACTTTTATTTACATATTTAAAATAAACAATGAAAATATTCCCTATACGCAGTAAAGGAAGTATTGTAATCGCGAATATTTTCGGTTTCCAGATTTCAAAGGAAATATCCATATTGACCATCCCTGAATCCATTTGACTAGTTTCGCCCTGACGTCTATACGTACATTCGTAGGTGCGTATCTCGCATAACTCAAAAACGGTTAGCCGTAGAAAGTTGAGATTTTGAATTTAGGATTATTGTAAAATCTAGTTATGAACCTCCCCTTTTTGGTCATTCATTCAGGAAGTGGTACTTAACTTGAAGGCCATTATTGATTTTCATCAAAAATTATATTAAAATATAATGTAAAACTTCTCAAAGACTTACATATTAATATAAATAATATAATACATTTTGGTTAAAATTGGCAAACCGGAAGTGGTGCTTTACTTGAAGGTCATATTAGACTTAAATCAAAAATTATATTCAAATTAAATATAAATATCATATGGTTCGGTAATAAAGGTTACAAACTCTATTTTTTTGTTCACTCTAATTAAACATTTTTATTACTTGTTTTAAGTGTTAAAACTGAGTGTAAAATACTTGTTTTTCTCTTCGTTTGTGAGATGAACAAGTTTGCAGAAGGAGAATAAGATGTAAGTTAAGTGGGTTCTTTCGCTTAAAATGTTGCACAGCTCTAATGTTGTCACGGAATGCGAAGAAATCTCTTGGGAACTTGTTACCTACCGAAAGAAAACGACATATAATAACGGAATAAGACCTCCAGAAACAAGAGTTTATATTTGTGTGTCAATAGATGAATGTCGCGACGCCGATCGTCGTTTTTGAGATCCTGCAGTCTTCGGAAATTGGTAACCAAATTCAGGATCACTTTTTGAGCCACTGATTTATAGTAAAATAGGCGTGCAAGGGAGTAATGTGTTGTCCACATCGGGTATTGTTATAGAATATATGAATATTATATAACTTTTTGTTTTTGAATTTATACTTTTTTATATGTGATTATGTCAGATTTCCATGAAGAACGTGATATCGAGAAAGATGCTCTGATACTTCTCATCCAATGTTTGGTTTCAATTTATCCGTTTCAATCCGTCATTCTTTTCTATGAGCAGTGAGTACATAGAGTATTTAGTCGATTATAAATTTGTATAGTTATGGATAATCAGGATTTTTAATAACAAAGAAATGAAAATTTAACATCGCTTTGCAGGTTTTCGCTATTTATTGGCATAGTCAGTGTCAGCAGAATCAATTAATTAAGCTTGTCTCTTGGTGAACTGTATGAGTTCCTGGAATATCTTAGTGTTTCTGTCAGAGGATTCATGTTATAAGACAATCCTTAATAGAAACTATTTCCTCAGCACGAAATTTGGGAAGTAGAATGGTGCGCCCACTATTTTCCTCAATTCATGCGACTGAAAGAGCTGTATTCCTCAGGATGTTGAAGATTTTAGCAGAACTCCACTGCTCTATCGCTTAGAACCATATAGCTAATAACAATACTTTACAAAGAGTTAGTTTGTTAGTAAAATATAATTTCGCATTCAGAATTCGTCACAGCCACATGTACAACAAATGCACTCCAGTTTTCGCAATATAATTCGGATCCATGAATCGAAAATGGACAGATAGATAAGTGTTTATTTAAAATAATAATGAAATCCTCAACATAATTAGTCTTCATAATTTATTTAAGAAATCTCAGTGCTATTGGCCAAAAACAAGAAAAAAAGGAGGTTTCGTGTAAAGCTATGTCAGGTATATTAGATCCCTTAACCTCCCTTGACATGTACATCTGGGAATGTGCTGGAGACATAGTAGTTTTTTTCCCTCCTTTGTTTACAAAAACGTTGAGGTTCGGTAAATGTTTAATTTAGAGAGTGGAATTGGTATGTGTTTGGTTGTAGATAAAGAAAAGCACCTTTAATATTCTCCAGGAGGAGCCAATATCGCAGGCCAGGGATTTCCGGAGCGACTAACAAAGAAACAGGACCAAGCTCCGACGAACCAGAAACTCAAAGGATCAAAGAGAACCGTCGGCCCCTTTCTCTCACACTCAAGGTATTTCATACATGGAAGCTTACAACGCTTCATTTACTCATTATTTATAGCGATTTATCCGACCTCATCCAGGACGTCACCTCCATATCGACGTCAATGCTTATCTCAGTTGGACTGTGAGGATTCCAGGGAAGGGTTTAATGTAAATCAATTTAAATTATATATTAATGTAAGTTCAACTTGAATTTAAAGAAGATGGTTGGGGATACGGTCAGGAAAGAAACGCATCAAGCTTATACACCCCTTTAGTGTGTGCCGACGTTTCTGCCTAAGTTGTAGATCTTCACGTAAAACGACTTATATGCTTTCTCTCGTCAGCAATCCTAATGAAGACACACATTAAAACTGTATATTACCTTACTGACTGTTCTACCGATTATGTTTCCTTGATACATAGACGGTCAATTATAACTCCATCATTAAACTAAAATTTCTTTATTAAAAAAAAAAACGAAAATTTACGGCCTTAGTTCATTCGTATTCCATATTTGTTCATTTTTGATAATTTTTTCTCTAATTCACTCCACCCCTATTGTCAGTTTTATCAATAAAATTTCTCACTTTTTTTTATTTAAATAAATAATATCATATTGAGTATTGCTGGGAGTCTCAGATTAATTGCTAGTCAATGACCAGTAGCATGTTATTTACTCCAATGATGTTATTTATTTTTATAGAAAAATGTGAGAAATTTTATTGTTAAAAGTGACAATAGGAGTGGAGTAAATTAGAGAATGTTCTGAAGATGGGGATGTTTTCCCCGAAACTTTAATAAATATGGAATAAAAGTAAATATTACACAGGAAGCCTTGAATTTGCCCTTTGTTTAATAAATTGATAAGAACTTCTTAGAAAATTGAAACAAAGAAGACATTAAATTTTTATAAATAGATTGAAGATGAAATTCTATTATTTATTTTCTTATTGTAAATAAGGTATGAATGGTTACTCATACCACAGCTATCTATTTGTCTTAAATGTGGCAGGTTGTTAATATTAGACGTTAAAAAAACAGTTCGTCTCTTTTTTTTTTTATTATTTATTCTAGACGTTTTAGGATACAATCTCGGTTACACTAATAAACAGGAGGTTACTTAATATATACTGATTTTTAACTTGTGGCACAATATAAAAATGAAGATATGAAGGTACAGATTGAGATTGATAAAACACCAGAATCGTTAAGAAAAAATAAATTATATGGAAAACATTCGGAAGCCTTTTTAGCTGCATAAACATGTACATCACAATCACGAATCATAATGCTAACAGCCATCCTGTAAAAATTATTTGAAATATCTAAAGAATAATATTATCTCTACTCTTCTTTTTTTTTTTTTTTTATTCTATTCCAAGCATTTCTTGTGAATTTCAGCCTTTGGATCAACTGTACACATTTGTGATCTATATTACGGGATATGGAATGTATATATTTATGCATTACGTTATATATGCTATATGTGTATAATAATATTTCCTTTTGAACCGTTGTTAACTTATAGAATTCCACAATCCGAACCAAACTTTAATATCACCTTATATGATAAAGAAGTAAAAAATTCTGAATTTAAGAACCTTCTCGGAGGTTTGTGAAAGATATTTGTCAGTTTTGGTTTTATATGCTAATAAAAGGGTATGAGAAAAGAAGCTGAATTAAAAAAAAAGGCTGTAAAGATGAGCTGATGAATGCGATATAAGCTCACATCCGCCTAAAGTGGGTTTCCGAGAAGGACCTTAAAAGACTGCTTAGCAACAATATTATGAATGAGCCCATGGTTGTGAATAGAAATCAAAAGAGAACGAGCAAAATAAATATGTTTTCCAGAGAATGGAAGGGAACCTTCTAAGCACTGAAGATTCATGAAAGCATCTCTTGGAATTGAAAAATGTAGCTTTGGCAGAAACCCAATAATGCTACGCAATCATATTATATAATCACGAATATTGGCTTATCATATATTCAAGTTTTCACCGAGTCCCTTGAACTTTATTACAATTCTAAGCCTGATTTTTAAAATGCAATACCCAACGATATCTTGAGGAGTTAAGTGAAACAGCCCTTCTTGCCCAGTAATACCAGTAATTATGTTTGGAAATAATAGGAGTCGACATAGTAGAAAATTTGTTATGATTCCATCGTGGTCTAGAATTTTTCAAGAAAGAATTAATCGTCAATTCGAAAGACCATTTTGGCTAGTTCTGTTATAATAACTTTATAATATTTTAAACTCTGATAAACCAGGGATTTTGCATTTTGGAACTTTAACAAACCCCAATACATAAAATGTCTTTTAAAATAAAAAAAGTAACATTCTGATTTTATACGATATATGATGGTGACCATTGGCGCAACATTTCAATAAATTTTATAGTATTATTGGATAGACAATTCTCCAAGCCCCAAATATATTTATTTTTTTTTTTAATAATATATGGTTGATATTTATTAAAAATATATATGCATATGTTATGTCCAACAAATGGCTTCCCTACAATGGCTGTATTTGTAGTCAGAGATGGGAGGGCTGAATATGATTTGAATCTTTTTAAGGGATTCCTTGGTATTGCTTTCGAAAACCATTTGAGCCGACCACAATGTTCGATATGATATTGCTAGAATCAGGCAGACTGTTTTATTCAAAACTTGGTTGAGTTTACAATTAGTATGTGTTTTTATTTAGGGTTTTTTATTCGTATTCATGATCGTCATGGTAACATAAGATAGATGATCAATAAAGTTTATATCAGGATTAAATAAATGCCTATAATGCCTCTTTAACGAAGAAAAGACGGCCAAAACCTCACAGGTTGTCAGTATTTGAATTTCAGTGACATATACAGCCATTGTGATATATATATAATGGCTCCACAGAGCCAGGATTTTCCGGTAGTCCAGTGCCTTACTGATTGAGCGACCTCTTACTTTATGATTATCAGTCATTGTAAATAATTAATTAATTAATGTACGTCGATCAATAAATCTGACAAAATAATTAAGAAAGTTGTGTCATTTTCCCGAATTTTTAAATAATGGATGCATCAGTAAACCACCAGTATATCTACTGAACAGTGATATTTTTCTTCCGTTAATTCCGGTTGTAGTCGTGGTGCTACATTGTATTTTCACAAAGTTTTAAGTGCAACCCTGGAATTCAAATAAAACAAGTCTGGGGCACTACGGGTTTGTTTTGCATGAATGCCCTTTCTGAAACAAAAAAAAACAATGAAATGACTCGAATTGTTTATTTTTTTATTTTTTACAGATGCATTCAAATGTCCAAACTTCAGACGTCTGCTTTATTCGATGTATGAATATTTTTCATGCATTTTCATTATAAAATTCAAACAATTTGAAATAGTTCTTAAAATATTATTATTATTATCTAATAGAAGGTAACCAATGAAATTTAATTATTTGAAAAATCTAATACACACAAATTGAATTATATTGGAGTCGAATTTTCTCACAGAAAAAACAAAATAACAACAAAACGAAAGCAGAACATAATAACTTATTGGAGAGGTTTTAATTCACCCATAATGACCCAGATGGAGCAGCTTTTATGGTGGAGTTATCCAGATATGTGGTAATCCCTCGACGGACATTGATTGAACTGACAAATGACTAGGCAATCCACTTCCTCAGCTAAATGTGACAGCGTAGTCAGCGGGATATTTCAACGGCAGTCGTCCACCATGTCCATTTTAACTATGTCCCTATTGATGCCGTCTCTAGTCATGTTCGATATTGTCGACAGTTGTTTTACTTTGAATTAGATTATTTCTTTGTTTATCTATTCAATGTTCTAGTTCTGTTATTCATTTATACTTTTTCAAAAAATGAACAAATATTTCTTTAATTAAAACTATTCTGTTTGCTATTCAATTTAGTAGTGATAAAAACTGGAACACACAAATTTTACCACGATACTTGAAATAAATTTTAAATTTTTCTATTTTGTTCCTTTTTCATTAAATAATACAGAAGTAGAGAAAATTTGGCAGTTATGCTTCCAAATTGGTACCTTTTACTATCCAATTTTACACATTAGTTAATTTTTCAAGGCATTGATCCATTGATCAGAACAATCTTAAATAATGCAGTGATGACAAAGGAATGCTACAGTTTTTAACAAAATTATAAATTAAATTAATTTTAATTGATATTAAATATTGTCATATGAGGAATAATTATACACCATTGTAAATGAATCAATTTAAGTTCAATTTAATTATATTATTGTATGGTTTATAATTAAATTTTCATGTTATAACAAAAAATCGATTTTGAAGGAATTGTATAATATAATATAAAAATATTGGTTTTAGTTCTGAAGATGGATATCAATGCCCAGAAACGTTAACTAATGTGTAAAATTGGACAATGAAAGTTATCATTCCGAAAATTGATGTGCTGTCTCTTATCATGGATTAGGTCTTTTAAAGAATAGTTACACTAGCTATTTTCAGTAATCGCTAACGTGGTTATTGTTACTGATTATTATATGAGATTTGATCATATGTTCATACATAAACATGACTTTAAGTCAGAAAAATGAAATTTTTCCAGCTATACGAAAAATTAAGAACTGAAAGAAGAGCATATTTTAAATGAGTTTAATATTTTACACTTTGAACACGACTTAGTAAACAATTTTCTTACTACTGATTTTTAGATATTGCCAATCAAAGCAAACTCAGGATATATAATGAGAGTCATTTTTACTTCCAAAAAAAATGTGTAAGTGATTAATCTAAAGGATTTTGAGAAGATATTTCTTTTGTTAACATGCAGTAGGTGGTATAGGGATTCCGCCTTCCCTTAAATATTTGTATAAAAATTATTTTATATGCTGCTTCTGAAGTTTCTGATTATTGTACTAACTGCCTACCGCACAGCAGATTCCTTCCATAAAACAAAAAAACAATTGGATTGAAGTCAAAACAATAAGTAAGTTCATCTCAAATAATAATTATACTCACTGCACAGAACCAGATTCTATTCTATATGCATTACTCCATATTGAACTCTAGATCATGGCATTCCATCCACCCACCCTGCTCTACCACCTTCAGCACCACGCATTTATCCAATATGTGCGGAATCCTCCTTTCCCGTCCAATGTTAAAACATTTCCTCTTGAATATTCATTTTCCGTTAGAGAGCTTGTCGGTCTAACTAGTATCCATTAGTAGGGTTATAAGTCCATGGTGAGTAAAATGTATGAACACATTATTTATTAGTTTATTTTTCATCAATCTTTATTTATTATATTTTTCATAGCATCATGCCAAGATCGAAATTTAATTTTTTCAGAAAAAAACAATTGATTCCGAAATTCAGTGCTTCATTTTCCAAATTTGTCACATTATCATCATTCTCTATGGTACGAGTGAAGGTTGGACGGACATTTACTTTTATAATCGATTGATTTACTAATTAATAATATTCTGTAAACTTATTATATTAATACTTTTATTACTATATAATACCCTATTCAAAATTTAAAAGATATGAAGGAATATTTCATTACCATAAGGTTTCAAGAACATATAATAATTATTTCTGCGCAATAATTTGTTACGCCAGGTTTTTTTCCCATTTAACGGTACCTATTTCATAGACGATGAGCGATCCCCAGGTGGAATCTTCCACAAAATTACTAATAGTAATAGTTTTTACAGACTAATATTAAACTAAAGTTGTTTAAAGAATACCATGAATTGTTCCAAATTACTAGCAGCTTTCTGGCCCTTCGGCGGTTGATACATTTCACTTCGCAAAACTATACCATTGAAGAGGCTCCTCCCGGGACACGTTGAGGTCGTCCCCACCCTTATCTTGGTTTTCTTATTCTAGTCTAGTTAAGAATTAGTTAAAGAATCAAGCCCTTTTAATCAAGGTTAAAGAAAATACTTGTTTTGAACACTTATTTTATAATTTATATGACAGATAAGCCTACGTAACCACCTAAATAGGAAAAGGGAACCAGTTTTGTTGAGTTCTGTTCAGCTTAGCATGTTGGTCAGTTTGCCAATTAGTGAGTTGTTCATCAGTTTCCACCAGTTGTTCCTAGTTATGATCAATATTCTAATTAACAAGTTATCTGACTGCATCGGAAGGCTAGAACTAGTTGTATAACACAAACTGGTTTCCGTCTGTTACTGAAATTCACTCGAATAATAAATGAGAAATGATAGTTGTAGATACATTTTGGGTGCATCTGATTCAGCATCTTCTTGCATGTTCGATTCGTGTTCCGAAGTGTTTTAAAAATGAGAAAAGTTTAACATCTCTCTTGACTAGGATACTATCAGAACACTAGTTTCTCCAAGTTTCACTCATGGCAGTGATTACGCTTAACTACACATATCCATTACTCATTTTATTCTCAGCTGACAAAGTTTAGCATTCTTAAATTGTTGAAATAAACATTTTTGTATCGAAACTTAAATGAAATAAATACTTATCATATTTTTAATTTAGTTTATTTTTACGTTCCCTTACCTATATATGATATATAAATTAAGGGGAAGTATTACGATCGTGAAAAATTTCGAACTCGAGTTTTCAACTGAAATACCCGTTTTAACGTCCTCTGAGTCCAAATAACCAAATAAAGTCTCACAAAAAGGTTTGTGTGTGTGAACAGCCTAGCTCAAAAATGAACTTTGTACGAAACTGAAACTAATTTAAGGCAGATATATTCATGGGATCTTATAGCAACTTTTTCGTCAAAATCGACTAGACCGGAAATGGCACTTTTTATCATCGACTTTACAGTTCTTTACAATTTTCTCGAAAACGGCTCTAACGGTTTTGATGAAACTTGCTGAATATCTTCATCTAAAAGACCTTTAACTTTTCATATATGTAGTACATCACCGAGGAAATGCAGGAAAAAAGTTATGATGAAAAGAATACTTTATTTGCACATAACTTAAAAAGTATGTATTTTATGGTGAATTATGAACAGAATTATATGAAAGGTAAAAATATTCCCTAAAAACAATATAAAAATATCTAAATCCGGCCTGTATTAGCAAAGATACAGCGTATGTCATAAGGATTACAAGACCCTAGATGGAAGGCCGAGCACGTCCGGCAGGAGATGGATGCTCTCACCAAGCCGCCGACCTATTGTAAACAATACGCTCTGTAAAAATGTACTGTAATTATATAAATAACTTGATAATTTCTACTTTTATGTTATGAAATGGAAACAAAATGATTCCATAAAAACTAAACCGAAACTTTTGAAATATATTTTGAGCTTGACAAACCAAAACTATTTAGTGTACAGAGTTAAAGTTGTTTAAAAAACTAATTTATTATAATTTTGTGAGAGAAAACTTGAAGTCCATTCTGCTGTGTTTATTTCAAGTAGTGTTTATGTGATCACTTTAAAATTAAATTTAAAAAATTTTCATTATTGGGTAGTAAGGGAAAGTTGTGAGATTTTTGTTTTTAAATTAAGACATTTAAATTCAAAATTTGATTAATATTTTGTGTTGAAAGACTGGAAAGCGGAATTATAATGTTACGCAAATGTTTCATTTTATTTATTTAATTTTTTTTACTTTACCTTCTTTTTTTTTTGTTACAAGTTTTTAAAGGTTGGATTTAATGAACTATTTTCTCTGTTACACTTGAAATGAATACTACATCAACTCACATCGCTTATCTAATTAAAAAAAACAAAGCAATTCTTCCAATCTGGATATATATAAATAATAATTCACTTTTCCAAAGCCTATCACCAGAGCGCTAGCAAGAGATAAACGAGATTAAAGGACCCAGAGTGATAATGAAGCGAGTGGTGTATAATCTCGCCATCGGATCCGAGAGGTTGGCTTTACTTAGAAGGGATTCCCTTATTTCGCATTTCTATTTGTCAAAGAGCTGTAGAAGAGGGGGGGGGACGGAGGGTGAGCGATGTCAATGATGTGTGACCTAGATCCTGTTGCCTTAGGAACGGATCTAAGTGGGGTCTTTAGAGCACCTTAAAGTCACTTTAGCCTTTTATTCCCATATCTTTAGGACCGTCACGTTTTATGGAATAATTCCAGAACGTTTGCCAAGCCCGGATTAGCACCATTTACTTTATATACTTTGTTAATATTATCATATTATTTTCCCTTAGTTCTAGTGGTATATCTAATGTTTAGAATTATTCAAATCTACCCCCACCTTTTCTTAGAAGTTAAGGTAACAATGTGATGGCAGTATATCCCTCGAAATTGACCCATAGATGTTCCTAATGGTATACTTTGGGAACGTCTAGAGATTAAAATCTGTTTGCCAGTGGCAACTTTAGGTACGTCCACTAAAACAAATAATGTTGGAATAGTATAATTGAAAAACATAATGACCATTCATAAAATATATCGATATGAAAGTAAAGTAAAGAGTTAAGATACTTTTTTTATTTTTTTTTTCTTCTGTCCTTGCCTTTTGGGAATTCCGGAGAATTATAAAAAAGAATTATTTCCAATTTCAATTCATCATATCAGGAAGGCCGTCATAATTTTATTTCCATTCGGCGGTCTCCCCGGAACATTTCCAATGACGAGTTAAAGCCTTCATCGCATTGTTCCTAAGTTGTGAACTACCCCCAATTTTTTCTTTCACCCGTACACAAAGACTTCGTAGTACGGGTAGTCCTCTTCGGTGACGAGAAAAGGATAATCTTCTTTATCAAGGCTACAGTGGCCAGTGCTCCTTTTTAGCTTGATCCTCAGTGCCACGAACACAGTGCAGGTTTCGATCACATGTTCGGCAGTTTCCGGGACGCTACTACTGGTGAATAGGAGTCGACCAATATTCTAACGCAGTGAAAATTTTCAAAAAAATCCGCCATAACCCGTGAGAAATTAAGAAATCCAATGGTCATATTGGACCCATCTGGTAACTAGTCGAGACTGGACGGTGGGGAAATACTTGCTTAAGGTAGCTCCTTGGAATCCACCTCCTGTTCCAATCCTGAATAGTGTCTTCCCGCAACATCTTCATTCATTGATTGGGTTGTTCCTCAATCGAATAGAAACTAGAAGGTTCATCGGAATCCCTGCCGGGTCTTTGTTTGATACATCTTCTTGCAGGAGGAGATCGAGAGATATGCCTCATGAGACACCATCCTGTTTGCTCTGACGGCCCACAACCACCCGTCTTCTGGATAGATGTCAACATGTTCTTCTGTCTGTTAACCAGACACAGGTTCTTTGTAGATAGTCATGGTCGCTGGATAATCTGAGGCCCCAAAAGGCATCACCTATACGACTGAGTCCATTCAGGACAGTAGTTTCTCTGCTTTCTATGTAGTCCAAGTGATGCGTCATGTTAAACTTCCTTCCAAACCTTATGCCAAGGTTTGGCATAACCCACCTCACTTGGACAAATCGACTTTTTCGGAATCTCTAAGATGATAGTGAGTGCCCTCCCAGTCATGCCCCTTAGAAGGATATATTGGGTTTTGGCAGTAGCTCGCAACGCTCTGTCTAAACAGAACTATACCAGATACAACACCTAAAACATCTTTTTCTCCCAGGTGAAATATTGTACGCGTTGACACTTTACATAATATGAAATTAGAGCATTTTTTATTTATTCCGTTTTCAGATTCAATAAATGAAGTTATGTGAATCAACACAATAGATTTATATTGATAAATTAATGTAATTAAATATTAATATAAATATACTGAATAGATTGCTATTCAGTATATAAGATGTATAAATTCAGCAAATACATAAAACACATAATTGTAATAAATGTATCCCATCTTAGCATGCATGTGGTGGTGGATGATACCCATTGAGCCAGGACTTATACCTAGACTGATATTGCTAGGTCCTTATTGCAACACCTTCAATAAAGCTCCTTATTACTATAATCTTGATAAACATTTGTTTTAATGAGATCAATGTATGAAATCTTAAAACTTTACTACATGGGTTATGGGACAAAGGAAATAACTTGCTAAAACAATTATGGAATGCTGCAAGGACGCTCCCGAAGATCCTGTAGTATATTTGCTCAACTGTGCGAAATGAGTTTCTGAACTAATGAGCATCTGCTTATTAGCAGTTCTGTTTGCTAACAGTGCTCTATCATTAACATGGCTTCTGTCACTGAAGTCAAACATATTAACATTAACATCAGCTCCTAACTGAGCTAAAATCAGTTCATTAATGATGACCAAGATAAATTAACTGATTTGATAATTTTGCTCACTTTTTCAATTCATTTACAATACATTATCATCTTCCTGTGAATTTTTATTTCTATATTTTTCTTTTATGTATTCATCATATCAATACTTCTACTACTTATGATGTCCAGAAATCAGCCGAAAAATAAAAATTGAATTCTTCTGTGAAATGAAGATTTCGGAGTAAAATTGACTCAAAAATACTATATGATTTTTAAAAAACTGTTGTTACTTCCCTTCCCACACGTTTTAGAGATTCCTATTTTTCCTGAATAATGTAAACAATTTTGATTAAACTTAATGCGCAAGTATTGGTTGAAACTTAAAGCTCAGAGTTGTACCATACCGTCTGCGGTTTGGTCATATAAATTTATTAAACAAGTATTTATCATAATAAACAATGATATTAAAATAATAAATATTTTTCAGTAAAATAATTTGGTGTTTTTTTTTTCATTTAAATACATTTAAATGAAAAAATATTTAAGTGATAAATAAGAGATAAAAAACTTAAGTGAGAAGAAAATAAATCAAATAAAGAAAAATGATTATTTTGTTTTCTTTTAAAACATCAAATTAAAAAAAAAAATGCATTTATCTAAATTTTACCACTATATTTATAATATTAAAAAAAAAACTCTCTTGTATTTTTATTTCATTATTTTTCTCAATTTCCAAGATTGATCATTTTTTTTTTACAATCTAGCCAAATTTCAAAACTGTATGATTATTTTTTTTAATTTACGTTTTTTGCGGCTTTAGCAGTCTCTTCTTAGTAATATTGAACGAATCACTAAAAACATATCAAAGTACATATTAACATTCATTATTAAAAAGACTCATTACTAAGAACTAGAGAAAAATAAATAGGATTGCTTAACTTAAAAAAAAAATAAAAAAGAAGTAACAAAATCACAACTGAATTAGTAATGACTGAAATCGATCAAACTAATATTATCTTATTTTTTAATTATTTTTTTGGAAAAATTAATAATTTTCCGATTTTTTTAATCGATATTTCCTATATTGATATATCCGATATTTTTTAGGAAAAATCGAAAAATAAGGTTTCGATACTCAAATTTTAATATCTATATCTATATCTATTTTAAAGCCCTTTACTTTAAATGAGGGGGTTTAAAAAATTTAGAATATTGAGGCTCAATACATCGATTTTTTTTTTCAATATATTCTACTATTTCGATATATTAGAATACTATCGGTACGATATATATATATATATATATATATATATATATATATATATATATATATATATATATATATATATATATATATATATATATCTTTCAATGTTCATATCCCTAATATCAGGCGCTCTCATGTCTTGGCAGAACGAGTTGAAGTGGCTTTATCCTACTTTCCGATGGCAATAACTCCTTTGTGTCTTTCTTTTCCAAGTCCTTAGAATCGAAAAACCTTCCTACATCTTCTCACTCTAGTTCCTCTATTCAATATTTGAATACAAGATCTCAATCTATTGATTTATATATACCATGTTATTAAGGAACTATAACTTTCGTCATTCGTGCCAGCTCTTTTTGGAATTCTTTACCAATTTGTATTCGTCAATCCACCTCTAAATTTTTCTGTAAAAAAAACTTTTTCTTACACCCACTTCATAACCAAACCGTCGCATAGTGCTTCGATTGTATGGGTATGTCGAGCAAAATTGATTGATTTGATTGTGAATTCTTATAGGAAATGCCATCCTCGTTATGAATACGCCCCATAAGAAATGTCGAAAACGACTATTTGACAAAAAAAAAATCCTAAAAACTGTTTAGGATTTTTCTTCATTAATTAAAATAAGGTCAATTATGTATTTGCAATGATTAGTTATTTTAATTAAGCAATTATTATTAATATAATCAAATTTTCACAATATAAGGCACATATATTCACATATATTCAAAGACCAAATATACAATTTAAAGTATTTTGCAACATTTACAAATACTAAATTTTGAACTTATCATGGGTATCATATAATATTTATTAATAAAATTTAATCTGAATCACAATAAGTTTCGTCACTGTTACATTCAGTATCTATAATCAGATAATCAACATCCATTATTTGGTCAAGTTCATTACGTGACGATGAAAGTTTTTCTGGTTCTTCAAAGTACTTTTTAATCCCGCCATCAATATTGACTGATTTACAAACTAGTCAAAGTCTATGAGCGGTACAGAAGTTAACAACATTCTAAGAGGATCAGTATTGGAATTGACTCTTAAGGTTTGATGGACGTGACGTAACCGGTGTTTCTAAACTTCCTTGTATCTTGTCTCCAATCCAACATCAGACAATTGTCCAATTGAACGAAAACGAAGCTATTACTTAATGAATATAAGCTGGGCAAGCGAACCTTGCGCAAACCATTTACTATAAATCTTAAGTATTTGTTTGTATTTTTTTTGCATACAACTTCCTTCCTTACCATTGGCGTGAATCCAAGTTTAAGCATAAAGCTATTGCTTGATGAATTACTAAAGAATTGCTTTTACCAGCAGAAAATTTCTCTGCCAAATCCGCGACAATCGATGCTTCTTCGAAAGAAGTCTTCTGCATGTTCCACTGTGTTCAGACTGAACTACATCACTTGCTGCGATGGGAACAACTTACAATTCAACATGCTGCTAATGCCCAAGATAATATTTAATTTGCTCTTGAAAGCCTGGCAAAATAGCTGACTAATGTTAGATAATTCTCGTCGATGTTGTTGATTGGAATCCTCCACGTGCAATAGCGAATATTGTTATCGCCTATAGGTAAAACTATAGGTATCGCCCTATTCACAAAGGAAACATATCTCCGCCAGCTGTTAGTTCATAATGGCAACTCTGTCTAAACAAAAAATGATATAACTATAAAAGCCGCTAGTAGATGCCAGGTCTTTAATTTGCCATGCAGCCAAACTACTGCAAATTAAAGCGTTTCAACAAAACAACAAGAATATGAAAGAAGTACAAAACGATATTTGAGAATTGTTTTTAAAAATCTTTTTCAAAGTTAGAGCTTTAAATAAAATTGATTGATCGCTCTTTATAGGCATCATAAAAATATCATAAAAGAAAGGTTGTGAGTATTGCCGGTACTGAAGGGTCCTTACGCCGGCCCCGTCCATTTTATTTTTATTAATAATTAAATACTAATTTATAGATATGCAATTAAATCCAAATAACTTTACAGATACAAATATCTTTTTTTAAGTACCCTTGATTTTTTTAAAGTAGTACATACAATATTTATTAACTGCCAGATAAAATATAAAATTACTCATATCCATTTCATGGTACTGTAAATTTATAACTAAAAAAATATATTTCATTATGATTCTAGAAAAATTTGATGTCTTTTAGTCACTTAATAAAATTTTCTTAATAGGTTAAGTAAGATATAGCCTTTGGATTATTTCAATAAAACTTATATGCAGCCTGATCGAAGGAATCGCGAGAAATACATTATTACAAATGCATTATATTGTCTGGCAAAATGTATAAATTGTCTAAATTAAAAAAAAAAATGGTCTGCCAGTCATGAGGAACAATAATAACCACCGGAAACTCTTCCCAGGCATTGGTCTAATTTAAGAGAGTAGATCTAAAATTGATTACCAGAGTAGATCGCTCACCCACGTCCTTTTCAATCTCCTTATGTGATCTCAAGAATATTGAGCGGCCATTGCTTTTAATCTGTGATGAAGTCGATTGTGGTGAATTTGAATGTGTTGGTAATGTTTAAGTCACTATGTAGAGCTATGTTACTAACATAACTAGGATCATGTAAAAATAATAAAAGAACCAACGTTATTATTTTTTCGATGATTTGTTCAACATCAAGATTTTTGGCGTAGTGAATAAAAATACGCCATATTTTTTGGTGTGAAAAAATCTATAAGGTTTTTTTTAAATGTATTTAACCAAAATTCAATTTTTTTTTATTTCTATATTTTACCTTAATTTTACTCTGAAAACAGACGTATTGCTCGAAACACCATGTCGATATCCTTTTTCAAACTCGAGATATTAAATAAAGCAGTTTCATTGTGTTATTAATAATTTAATAAATACAAAATCAAGACAAGCAAGAAATAATAGAAACCCGGGGTATCTAAGTAAGGTAAGTTTGATTATTAATAAAATTGAATAATAAATCGAAATAATACTACCAATGAAATAAACATCATTATAAAAAACTTATCTTGTGTGAATTCACTATTCATTTATAATTGATTTAAATAAATAAAATTTATAATAGTTATTATTTATAGAACTCTATATTGGATCTGATAAAATTTTCTCGTGAACGCGAGCTAAAACGATAAAATGTCAGCAAGGCTTTGAGGGAACATGTCCTATCTTTATTTCTGCTGACGCTGTTTTCAGGCATAAATTTGAGAATAATAATCCTTTTTCGATAAAGCGCTCGTATTACGGTATTTTTTAGTAAAAACTTTAAATGGACCATAAAATTAAGTTTTTACATTATATATATATATATATATATATATATATATATATATATATATATATATATATATTGAATAAGTTATTTTAAAACAATAAAAAATGAATTTGTATATATCGAAATAAAATTAAGATACCTATATGCATTTATAAAAAAAAGAAAATGAATTATGAAAAATAATCATTCAACTTCAATATTTTTCTCAACGCTCTTTAAAATAACTTATTAAATGTAAAATAGAAGATTATTGAAAAAGTTTTTATTGAAAATATAAAATTTCGAATTTTTGAGGGAAAAACTACTTGATTGTAAATATAAATGTACTTTCAGTATTTGAATTTACCTAAATACGCCCCTTCAGGATTTTTCCTTGAAGTTTTTTCTGTTCTTCAAGATCTAACTATTTTTCTATTTTTTTGTAACTTACTTAACCTCTTTAATTAAGCCAAAGATAAGTATGCATAAGTATTTTAACAATATGCTTTATATTCGCATGAATTACTCTGTGGCATATTTTTTTTTTCATATTATTTTTCCCCTGTGAGATAATTATGATATTGTGGAATAGTTACTGTAATTTAGCCCATTCACTAATAATTTTGCATTGATATTTGACGTTTTTATGAATATACCAAAAGTCCATTGCATTCATTCTGACCTATTATAAAGCGCGTGTTAATCAAACTTACAGCATGTACTGATTAATAATTCATCAGAATCTGTTAGTTAACTAACTTGTTGCTGATTCATACCGCACTCCAACTTCCAAAGTGGTGTTTGGCAGTTAAAGCGTATGGGATCACAGTTCAATCATTTTCTGATTGTATGTTTAGGATCATTCACTTCATAAAATATGCAGGGCTCCTGGGATTGATTTGAACATTTCTTTCATATTACTCTCTCGGAAGTAATTGAATTTTAAGTTGAAAGATGATTAAATCTTAAGTAAGTTTTAAGATGAAATTACGAAGAATACAAACAATAAATATAACGAAGCATACACCTCAAAACATCTCAAATAGACCAAAAAAGAAAACCCGAACAAGCTATTTCATTGAGTCTTATATTATGTTTTTTTCATAAAAGGAGTTTATTTATGAATTATTTTTTTCATAATTTAATAGAATTATTTTTCAAGCTAAAGAATACCATATCATGAGAAAATCGAAATGATTATCTCGTTTTAAATTTATAGGTATTAATTGTAAATTTATATATATATATATATATATATATATATATATATATATATATATATATACGAGGGGTGTTCAAAAAATAAGGTGACTTTGTAATTTTCTCAAAAAACATTTATTTATTCATCAATATTTATTTTGTCCCCTTCAAAGTAATCCCCCTCAGATATAATACGTATGTTCCAGCGCTTTTTCCAATCTTCAAAGCACTTCTTTTTGGTACGTCCTTGAGTACTTTCAGCGATGCGGTCTTTATTTCCTCAATCGTGGCAAACCTCCATCCTTTCATGGGTCGTTTGAGTTTTGGGAACAGAAAGAAGTCGCAGGGGGCCAAGTCCGGTGAATATGGTGGTTGAGGCATGATTATGGTGTTGGTTTTGGCCAAAAAACTACTAACAAGCAACGATGTGTGAGCAGGTGCATTATCGTGATGTAAAAGCCACGAATTGTCTTTCCACAAATTAGGGCGTTTTTTTCGTATTGCATCATGCAAACGGCGCATAACATCGAGATAGTACTTCTTATTAACCGTACGACCTTGTGGTAAGAACTCGTGATGCACTACACCGTTGTAATCGAAGAAAACGGTGAGCAAAACTTCACATTTGACCGAACTTGGTGTGCTTTTTTCGGTCTTGGCTCGTCTGACTGCTTCCATTGGGATGATTGGGCTTTGGTTTCGACGTCATAACCATACACCCATGTTTTGTAACCAGTTATGACCCTTTTCAGCAAGTCTGGATCGTCATTGACGTCATTAAGCATCTCCTGAGAGATGGACATGCGACGACTTTTTTGGTCAAAATTCAGCAGTTTTGGAACAAACTTTGCTGACACACGTTTCATGCCCAAAATAGTGATTCGACGATTATTCAGAACCATTTCCTTTACTTCTTTGGCATTTGCATCTGTTGTTGACTTGCTGGAGCTCGGCGTTATTGGAAGAGTTTGTACCACTTATAAACATTTTTTTTTACTTAGAGTACACTCACCATATGCCACTGTCAACATTTCAAGCGTTTCGGAGCACTTAATTCCATTTTTTACACAGAATTTGATGCAAATTCTTTGATCCATTTTTTCGACAGCAACAGATGGCCGAACACGCAAAACAGTTCTAACCATTACGTCTCTCACATACAAATAAAAAATGCTATATAGCTGAAACTGTGAACATATCTTCGGGACGAGTGTACCAACATAAGAAAAAAAAAATTAAAAAACCGAGCGTACCTAACCCGCGAAATTTGAAAAGTCACCTTATTTTTTGAACACACCTCTATATATATGTATATATATATATTATATTAATACTTTTTGGATAATCTAATTACGCTTGGAAAAAGTTACTATAAAAAAGTCATTATAAAATGTTTTAGCTTATTGGGCTTGAGTCCAATTTTGGACCCCTGTTACCATATTGGCTATTTTTCTTTTATTGCAATTACTCATGATTATATCATATAAAACAATAATAAAGCATTAATTTTTAGATTTGTAACTAATGATGAATCAAAGTAGAAACTTAAAGTAATTTTTCAGACTGTGTGAAGTATATTTATATATTAGTATAATGAGAAAATAATTAATTAATTATGAAAAATTAAGAGTGTTTAAAAAAAAAAAACACGAATTTACACTAAACTGCAATTCTAAGTAGACTTGAAGTATGATAAATTCAAAGTTATACGATCGAAAAATCACTTGCATATAACTGCATTGAATTGGAAAGAATGAGCGATGACAAACAATAAATAAGATTTTATTTTTTAAAGATATGAAAAAAATGAATAATTCTTTTTATATGAAAAGAAGAATATGACAAATAACAATTCTGCAGAAGCCGAAATGGTTTGTTTTGCGGTAAATTAAAGCGGATGTAACTGGCCCTGGGTTAGGTAGACAAAATGGAAGAGACCTCTAATCCAATTTAAAGCCAATTTTCTGTCCTTCGCTCTCCAACAATTCAAACATTTACGATCTTGCTGATTGTGATATTTTGCCTGTTTCACAGCGATATTGTGATATTTTGTAGTTTTTACAATTATCTCATTATTTTAGAAACGTAATGAAAAATAAACTAATTTCTGAAATTTGATAAATTTATTATTATAAAAGAGAACAAAACACATAAAGAAAGTAGTAAGAATTTAATTGTAAAATTCAAAAAACAAAACCTCAAGTATAACAAATACTAATAAATAAATCTACTAATAAATTTCACTAATTTAGGCATTATCAGGACTGACAAAGACAAGATTACATTCATGCAGACCAAAGACAGCACATCTCACAAAAGCCGTCTAAAATGGCCCATCAACCAAAGAAAGAACATCACTCCAAGACATCTAGGTGAGACTTCATACTTTATTTTTAGAAGATTTATATTATATCCAAATTTTATTTTAAATTTAAACCTCTTCTCTTCTTCTCTTCCTTCCTCTTTGATGCCTTTCAGCGTAGAGGCGCCACTATCCACCGGAGCCAGTCCCCTCGATCTTGAGCCAGCTGCTTCATTCCTCTCAAAGTCCTTCCTCTTTCTCTGCCCAACCTGGTGACATATTCATCATACTTTATCCTTGGTCTGCCTCTGGGTCTTTTGCCAGTTGATCGAGCTTCCATTATCTTCCTTGAGTCTCGGTTCTCGCTCATCCTGCACACATGTCCAAATCACTTTAATTGGCATTTCTCGAAGGTGGTTTTCAATGAAGACTGAGCAACACTGCCACCATGGACAAAGAAGTATCCAGCAGAATTGCAAACGCAAATAAAATATACTATCAGATCTGCAACACTATTGTAGCCAAGAGAGAGGTCACCAACCAGGTCAAGATCCACATGTTTAAAGCTGTCTTTCCGCCGACTCTACTGTATGGTTCTGAGAGTTGAGTAACGTTGGACAGACACATTAGCCGTATGACTGCCATGGAAATGAAGTACCTGCGTAGAGTGGCAGGCAGAACACGAAGAGACCGGGTCAGGAATGAGACGATAAGGGAACAGCTGGCCATATCTTCATTGAAAACCAAAAAAACAAATAATAAAAATAAAAGAGAATTTAATCCTCAAACATTAAAAATTTGCATATTCATCGCGAGCAATATCGACGATGTGCATAATCAACAGTTTGTGAAAATCATATTGAAATCTTAAGATCCCTCGTCAAACACGTCAGATACGTGTATTATTACAACATACGGTCCTATCATACCACTAACCGTTAGATTTACAGATATTAAACAATTTCGAAGAAGGAAACCATTTTTTTTTTGTTGCTAAGCCCCAGGGGATGTGATGTGGGGCTGATATTCAGGGTTATAAATTGGGATAGTAGTGATCTCTTCTACTGCATCGGATGGATTTTTAGTGGAGGATGAGGATTAGAGAAGCTCACTAGTTGTTTTGAATCAGTCGTCAGTTAATTTTTCTAAGTCTAGTCTAAGGCTTTGAACATATTTTTTCAAGCGCTGTGGCCGTCCTGCTGGTCTTAATTCTGGAATAGTGAATTTGTACCGTATTTGAAACTACCTAAGAATTTGATATGCCTCTGTGAGATGAAACTGGGACACCGTCGGAAGTTCGAGTGAGGTAGTAAGTCTGTTTTTGATTTCTGTAGTGAAGTATGTTTTACTCTACTCCTTAGCACGCCATTCTTAAACTGAGCCTCTAGAAGAAAACCAAGATTCCAAGTAATATTTAAAAAAATACTCGTCTTGTTTTAGATTGGATAAGGTAAAAAAAAAAAATTATTTTGAAGATAACAACAAACTTTCAAGAAGGAAAAAGTTGGACGAGGAAAATCATGTACTTTTCTAATTATTTTCCCACTGGTTTTACAACACACGATGGCTTCACTAACGGTGATGAAGATATACTTATGCAATATATTTAATACGAGCATTTAGATGCGTAACAACGTTACATAATCATTTTCTATACAAACATACACAAAACCATTATGTAATTTCTATACATTCTAATTTCTATACGTAATTAAATTTAATTTTAATTTTATAATTATAAGTTTATGATTTTTAATTTAATGTAATTTTTCATTTAATTTAAGTTTATAATTTCTATACGTTTCTATTTCATGAAAGATCCATTATGAACAAATTTTGATATTCCAAAAGCTCTCGCACTGATATTTATTCTTTATGTAGTCAATATCTTTCTGTAAACTTCTATTCTGAAAATATTCAGAATAGAAGTTTATAGATTAAGATTCCTCTAATAAACCAGAATAAAAAATAAAAAAAAATAGTTTGTCAGTGAAAGGCCTTAGCTGTTGATCGATATGCTATAACTTACATTTTTTGAAAGATAACAGCAAATTTTTCAGAAGTTTTCTTGATAACTTTACGGCGTTTAGCAGAAAGGAACCAATCCACAAACTGTGCAAACATTAGTTAAAGGTGGTTTTGAATGGGATTAGTACTTTCAACAGAAAAGAATTATCTCTTGGTTCAGGTATCTTCAATAGAAAATCGAAGTTAAAAAAAATAATGGAAATATAATACGACGTTTTTATTTCATGAAAAAACGAAAGCAAATTACTTTATGTTTTTAGTGGAACAAATTACAATGTTTTCATATTATAGAATAAGGCTTGAGAAAAAAAAATGAAACCTTTGAGATTTTTCAAGGCCATTTAATTTTGACTCTAGTATACTCAAAAGAAGAGAAATTAGGATGGGTTCCCTTAAATGTGGTCCGATTGATGAAATAGCATTTGTTGGTATAGTTGAAAATAAATAACTTTCAGTTAGTATTTGTAAAAAGAATTCTGTAAATAGACTAACAGATGATTAACGGTAGTAGTTAAAATTGTATCAGCTTGTTAGCCAAGTTGGAATAATTTTGGACATTCTACATCCAAGAGGGCATAAAGGGTACTAAGCATGATTTAAAACAAAATATATATATATATATATATATATATATATATATATATATATATATATATATATATATATGTATATATATATTAATGTTCATTTGTGGATTATTATCATTTTTCTGATTACATTTTAGTCTAAAATTATATTTTTTTAATTTAAATTATATTAAATGTCAATTTAACAGTAAATATTGTTGTGAACTGCGTTTGAGCATACCATCGGAAAACTCGTATTTTTACCGAAACAGCTCTTTCTGCAAACAGGGGCATTATTTATTCAACAGACAATCACCTTAAGTAGTCTAGGCGTTCCCCTTGGGGGTCTTACTTGAACTTAAATTTATTATAGAATTGTTGTGTTAGGGTCTAACCAAAATGACAATTAAATTATTTATATATATATATATATATATATATATATATATATATATATATATATATATATATATATATATAATATCGGACTATAAAATATGTTTTCAGTTCGTCCTGCTGAGGCATTTAATTATTTATTTTTTTTAAGAATGAAACAGATACAGCCTCTTTAATTGATCAGACATCTCCCAATATTTGTTTTAAATCATTGAAAATGACCTCCTTAGCTATAATCATAATACAACTTCTTCATAATGAGCTCTTCAGTCTTGGATTGTTAAACTTGTTTTTCCTGCTTGAAAATGAAACCAAAAATAATATCTCTAATTAAATTAAATGTCACTATTCATTTGTGGAAGGTGCGAATCAAAATCTAGAAAAATGGATTCCATCGTTTTCCAGAAAGTTTTATAAAAATCAATCAAACAATCCAAAAAAAAAAAAAAAATCTGTACCACTACAACACATGAACGGTCTTGGGTTAAGTACTTGGTAAGGACCGTAATGTTTCTAAGCCAACGGTTCTGCAAGAAGGTGATTTGGCCGAGATCACGCTCAACCGCCAGGTTTTCCCCTCAATTAAGGGTACCCACTTTATAGAGGTTGGGCGAAGCCCCAAAAGGGTCTTCCGATCCCACAGGGTCGATCCACGGCTGATAACAGAATAAATAATTATCTGCCACAGCCGGTCTCAAACCCCTTATCACTGAGCTACTTCGCTCCCGTCAAACAAAACAAAGTTCAATTTTACATAACGTGCGTTATTTTCATTAAATTACAATATTATTACGAAATTCTACCTCATTATTTCTTGGAGATGTACTTTTTTAGTTTGTTCTTTAGAAAATAAAGACAGTATGGGCAAAAAATTGTGTTCATTGTTGATTGGTTTGTTTAGAACTGAAGGCTACACAATGAAAGTTGAAAAAAAGTTGTAGAACTAACCAAAACAATGAAATCTTGATAAAGAATGCCATTAAAATTATTCTTCGATTACCAAGAATAAATAAAATGCTAACCACCTATTTTTTTTATGATTTTTCAATTACAAACGTAGAGCTGTAAACAACGCCCTTATTTACTTTTAATCAACGAGTTTGATTTAAAAAAAAAAAAACTCAACAATTCCATATGTAATCATTTCCATAAAAAGAAGTGCAACAACGACACTAATTGGGATTTTTTTCAGGATTTTTCAATTAGATGGCCGATGGTTGATCATAAACTCAATGATTAATGTTCAAAGTAATTGTATGTAAGTGTTTGTACATACAAACATCTTATGCATCAATCAATACCCTACCGCGATTGATGAAAATATATATACAAGTACATACACTATGGCCTTTGTTGTGCCAAAATTTATTCCGTCAGACCTCTTAGGTAGTTAAGTTGTGGTTTGAGAGAACTTACTGATGGCTTTAGGTTTTTTGAAGGTAGGAGGATGAATTGTAGAAAATAAAACTAAAGATGTATTATCGGGGCATTGAAGGAAAAACGACCATTTTAGATCAGTATAAGAGTGATAGGCGTGGCTGAATCGAAGAATGCATTTACGCTCAGCGAGTCCGAGATTTCCATACTCGATGCTAAAGTAATCAAAACGGAGGATGCTGAGGAATGAATAAGAAAACCTTTATAGGGGCAGGAAATGTTGAAATCGATAGAGATGAAGAGAGATGGTGCAAGTCATTAGGGTATTAGAGATCTAGAGTCTTCCTAGAGAGAGGATAATACTTTAGATCACCAACGAGGTGAATTGCTAAGAATTTTGAATGTATGGAAAAATTATGAGTCTCTAAATTTCACTTATCTTTTCAAGGTGAGCTTACAATTCTGGGATATTTTCTTGAAGCTCAGAACGAAAATGAAAGACTCAATTATACAACAAACATGAATGTAAAATTTATAAGAGCCAAGTTGTATTTTCGAACTGTAGTCTTTGGTATACGTCGAAAAGATGTAAGATGTTAGGTATTGAATGACTGATGTACCCAGCAGGTAATAAATACATTTCCACTCAGCATAAAAAATATAAATGTTCAATGCATTTAAAGAATATTGTTACAATAATTCTTTAAAATTCCATATTATGTTTCTAGCAAATTCCAAAAACTTTAAATTGTTTGATTTCTTATTTTCTCGCCGTGCCAGTAAAAAAAAAAAGACTTGCACTAAACGAGTATCCACAATTATAACCCTTCCTTACAAGACATACACTGCATATTCCAAATTCAAAATTAATTTTATCACCATTGCCAGAAGTTTTGGATCGAGTATCTAACCACCCGTCTCAATAACTAAAGATATACAGTAATAAATATTTTTATTGAAAATTGGAGTAAAAAATTAAATTAAAATAAAATTAAGCACCGTTTATGATACTTGAAAAACAAGCTATACATTTCAACTCTTGTTTTTATATGCAGATTAAATTCGACCCTCGCTTTCAATTTATCGGTCCAAACATCAGCCAGAGGAAAAAATCAAATGCAAAACTTCCTGTCCTTTTTTTCCATCCCTTTAATTTGTTTTTCCAGTGAATAGGTAAAATAAAAAAGCCTTTTAATTTGACTCACCGTGTATATTTTTTCTCTTTTCAGAGCTTCGATAAAGTATTACAGAATGACGTAAAAAAGTAAATATTCCTCAGTTTCTAAATAAAAAGAGAAAAAATAATTCGGTGAATTTTGTTTTATTTTAAAAAATCCGATATTAAGTCAGACGTATCTATTTTAACAAAAAATGTTTATAACTTCCCTGCCCATACCATTCCTTCAAATTTTGTTATGTGGTTTATACACAAATATTCCGTAATTTGATGGAAAGTGGTTTTATATACCTCTCAAAATAATAATAATAATAGTATATAAATAAAATCCCTTAATTTGGATGGTTTGTTTTCTCGCGCACTACATATAAAATACGAAAATAATAACTTAATTTTTAAACTATGATATTTTTGCTGATGGTCTCTGAATATACTTTCGGGATATATAGCGATAATAAAAGGAAAATGTTCAAAATGTGATAAGAAAGGATTATAATGTATAATCCATTTAGAATGTATAATCCAAATTTTGCTGATGGCATTGATATTTCAGCAAATTACACCTGAAGCATTTCTTAAGAATATTCACTACACTATGAATAGCTTTAAGATCTAGCAGATAAGAAAAGTCTACTGCTCCTTAATTGTCACAACTTATGAAGAAAACTATTATGCAATAATAAAAAGGAGATTTTCAGTAAAAAATACAAAGAAAAAAAATGGAATCATCTCATAATCTTATTAATAAAAAGAATCCTTTGCAAGAAGCATTGCTTTTCCCTTGTAGTTATTACTTCATGAAATTAATTAGTGCTTATATATTTGGTTTGAAATAAAATCTATTATTTATGTATTTCAGCGTATCTATTAAGTATTGTGTTTACATGTATATGCCCATAAGCTTGATTTAATTTTTTTTTTTTAATACGCCATTTTTGTGTAGTAAATACAGTTAGTGTAGTATTTCTTAGTTTAAAACTCATAGCGTAGGTCCTATCAAATTGATTGTGAATTATAAACAAGAAGATTTCAAAAGGCATTTAATGTAATGTAAATGCTTGAATAACCGAATGAAAGCATTGCAATGAAACCGATACTACAAGTATTTTCAGAACTATGTCATTTTCCATCCTCTTTTATTTCCTTATTTATTAATCCTACATAAAAAAATCATAATCATTTATGTATAAGATTTTGTGCAGTTTAATTTAGTACATATTCTAATCGTTTTTAAGATCTTAAAGGAAACTTGGGAAAACATCTCGAGGCTACCTCTCGTCCCTACCGACTAAGAATTTTAAAACTTCGTTTTAAACTATTTCACATACATTAAACAAATTTCAAAACCACATGATATTTTGTTTTTCAATTTCATAAAAAGATCAGTTATGTTTTGTGTAAGGCGGGTAGTGTAGGCTCTATACGCCGGACCTTTAGTTACCGGAGGTTTAGCATCTTAAAGAAAATACGAAGATTCGGGAAATTTCTTCCTAAATTTCAAATATATTTCTATCAAAACTGGACATCTCCAATTCCGACCAAAATAAATTTCGATTTTGTAAAATGTGTTTTTCCCCCATTAAAAAGGGAATGGAAAGTTTGTTTTTTCAAGCAAAAATGAAGTTCAGGATGGTGAAAAAAATGATATTATTGTAATTTTTCAAACAAAAGTAGAAATGGAGATGTCCACTTGTGATAAAAACCTCTTCAATTAATTTTCACTGTATTGCGGGTACTGTAGACGCTCTGCGCCGTCCCCTTCAAGTTTAAGAATGAATGATCCAGATTACATCTTCCTGAACATACTCGCTAAGATAATAATTCATAAGTGAAATTTACCAAAAAGAAAAATAACTTATTTTTGGTCCATTCAGCTATATATATATATATATATATATATATATATATATATATATATATATATATATATATATATATATATATATATATATATATTATTATTATTATTATTATTAATGAAAAAATAATAATTTTTTTAGATATAACCATCTTATTGATTTTTTTTTTAAATAAACTAATTGAAGAACTTATGTATATTTATTGTGTTGTAATTAGCAGTATACACATTTTATCTAATAAAAAAATATAAGATAACTTTAAATGAAATTTTATTTGCTAAATAGTCACTGGTCAAATACATTACCCTTTATACTCTTGGAAGCATAGACACTCTGTAGTGTTGTAACGTAAGATGCACCGACATGTCCCACCCAGTTTTTATGGAGAGGGTGAATTTTTTTAACAGTTTTCAATCTGATTGCTAGAATCAATATCCATTTTACCAATACACAAAAACCATAAATATGAATTGCAAAATATTTTATATTGATTAAATTATGTTACAGATTTTTTCTCATCGGTGCTTCTTGTAAAAACAAGTGACAAAATGAATCCATTATTTGTAGTATGTTGAGGAACCAATCAAAAAGCAACTAAATTCCTTCAAGATTTGTTTTCGTTCACTCAAGTAATCGCTAAATAATGGATTGGAAGACCTTGACCTTTCTTAAATATGTATAAGTATTGAAGCACTGGTAATGGTCAGATTTCCACTCATATCTCGAGTGTCTGTAGCTATAGCGCCCACGTTCAACCTCCACTGGTTTTCAAAGCCAGATTCATTGAGATAGAATCACTGAAATCTCCTAGAATCCTACTTTTCCTCCCATAGAGAGACAATTTGGGTTTGAGTTCCACATACTGAGTGTAAAAATGTATGTCTGTATTTAAAATGTTTATTAAATTAATTTTAATTTTCTTTATCTTTTTTTCTAGCCATTTTAATATTAGTATTTATGATGTCTCTTAATATATATGAGCTCATGTATAACGATTACTGTTTGTCCATAATGGTAGATTGTTGAGTTTATCTATCTCTCAATATTTTTCAGTTAATGCTATCTGGAAATAATTTAATTTTAAAAAACAAAAAACGCAAATTTCATTAGTGTTTTCCTACTTTTCTGTCTCAGCTCGATTACCATAAATATAATATCAAGACCCAGAATGTTACAAGGTTGCCGCGATGCCTATCTACACAAAACCGTGCCCTACGTAAATTTTGCCTATTACCACGGAAGGGCTGGCTTCCTTTCTCAGAGGCTATCACCGATCCTACTCTCTACAGCAGTATCATAACCTACTAACAATATCTTTACTCGTGGTTTGTAACATCCGAAGAAGACCTGTGTAATTAATTTCAAACTTAAACTTTTTTCTTCCTCGACTGACTAAAATAGGGGAACTATTCAATAATTTATACAAAAATGAAATAAATCGAGACCTCACTTAATTTATCCATCTTAAGATCTTCAAGACATGTTAGAATATATTATTAGGTAAAAAATAGATTTTAAAAGATATCGTCTTAATTCAATTAAATTTGGGTATGAACTTAAATTGATAAGATATACGGATGATTTTGTGCTTCTGGAGCATTTTTAAAAATTAACGAAAATTCAGTTATTTTCCTACATTTTCAAAGTTTTATCGCAAATAGTCCTTAAAAACATCGTTTGTATGTTGTTGTTTTTTCTACGATTACTGAACTATTATTATTATTCGAGGGTTCATTTTAAATAAACCTTATGAGTGTCAAAACCATTAGAAGCTTTAAGAAAAGATAATAGTGGGTTTAAAATATTAAATACAAACTTATCGGAAGGAAATTCATATAATTATCTAACTCCAAGGAATGACTTTGAGATAGAGAGATCCTCTTAGGTTACATCAAACATCAATAAAGAATTTAAATTAATCATTAAAATCATTTATTAATACATTAACACATCGTGAACATAAAGGCTTTTAACAAATATTTAACGAAATCACTAAGATATATAGTGAGATCCATGACTAAAACCTATAGTAATGATATAGGGTCGGTCGCTGTGTGAAATCACGCAAGTACAAAAGTTTTGGTTTTGGGTTATTTTATAATTTTATTTTTCCCTAAACTATATGCACAACAATTCATTGTTAGTTTTTTCTACTCGCTAATATATCTGTAACAATTATATCTGTAAGAATTCTAAATAAATGTGTAAGTCGACTTTTCAATGAAGATTTCATTGAGGCGACAGGCAGACGAGGTGACAGAAGATCCCAAAGATCCTGGAAGGACTAAGCATTACAGTTAATCCCAAGAAGACCGACTGTATTATCTTCTTCTTCCAGTAGAACAAGCGCCCTCTTCCTAAGGTCTATAGGGTAGCGGGTTTGAACAAATAGGCCGGCAGACAGCATAGTGTCATTCTCGAACAGCACCTGACACTATTCTGCCATTGCCAGAAGAAGATCAGGTTTGTAAAGACCAAGTCTTACAGACTAAACCACCTGTTGACATCGCCAAATCTATCCCCCCGCTTCAAATTATTAATTTATAAAAGCGTATTAATGCCGGCCCTCCTTAATTGAGGCCAGATGATAGCTAATATATCGGCAACATCGGCAAAAAAACTGCAGCAGTTTCAGAACAGCGTGCTGAGACTAATTGTGGAATACACTAAAGAAAACGGACTTACTCCATACGACCCTCGAACTACCGACATTTTGGCTTTATCAAACGGAGGCATAACAATTTCTTTTATAGCCTCCATCACGACAACCCCACTATTTAGGACTCTCATTCCAACCTTCCTGAAAGGGCGGCCACGAACGTGGTAAGCACGTACTAGAGCTATTTGAAATCTAGCCTTAGATTGCTAAATTGAGGACAACTAACTGGAGTGACACAATACTACTAGTGAGGTCCATCGTATAATCTTGTAAATATCTATGACTCCCAAATATTCCTCTCCTCAGACACCGATTAAAATGCATCATAAGCAGCAAAAGAGATCTAAACCAATTTACCAACCCCAGAAATCAACAAATAGGGCTTGGAAATAAAAAAAAAGATGAATGACGAAAATGACTTAGGTCAACCACCGGGTTTAAAAAGTTCACTTCTAAATCATGTATACATCAGAAAAGAAAGTGGTAGGAAGATATCGCTAGGTATTTGAATTTAAAAGATTTCTATAAAGTTATCACGTTAATTTAAATTTGAAACTGCCGTCTAGAAAAATTATAATTTTCGACTCACTTATAACTCAAAATTTTCGGCTCACAATTCTTACAGATATTTCTTTGCTGGTACTTACAATTAAAAAAATAAAATGAAATGAGACAGATCTAAATATGATGACAATATAATTTTTTAAAAGTTATTTAGTCTCGGCTTAAAAGTTGGGGTTTGAGAGTTACATGGCTTCACATTATGACAGACGTTGTTCAATGATCCCTTAAACTACAACATATAATAAAATCTCCGATATGTCTTAGGCTAGAATATTATAATTTAGAAAACCATGTAAAAGAGAAAAAGGGAAAACAAAGGATCGGAAAAACAAATTAAAAGTATTGTACTTTCTTTCGGTATTGAGATAGCTAATTTTAGCCCCCCAGTAGAAGGAAAGGTCAGTGATTGACATTTTAAAAGTATTTTTGTCTTTCCTTAAGTAGCGTTTAGAGATGTCTTATACTATTCCTTTACGTTTCTCTCTGACCGAAACTTCTTTGCCATTATTACCATAAGCAGTAAGAATATTCAGTTATGAAATCAAATTAATCAAGTTTTCTCGCTTTTCTAAACCATTGACCGTACGTCGTGTTTCGATTAAATTTGTTTCTATGACATTCGTAACTATTTTCCTTACAAACGTGTATAATTACTATAATCATCCCCGTACTTTAATGTTGAAGTGTTTCGTCACAAAACATAGCCTTGAAGTTACTATATTTTGTATTCAAAATATATTTTAATTTGAGCTTTTATCAATATTAAATAATTGTTATTACAATAGCAATAATTATTTTTAAAAGTTCGTTGGAGATCTAACGTAGATTTCTTAATGTCTGTTTAATATTTCAGAAAATATCTTGGCATTTGCCTCATAATACATCAACAATTTTACATACATTGAATACCGCCGGCGTGAACTGAAACATGATCTGAAACGAAAATCTGTTTTATAAACAATTTTCTAAAATATGATTTCAAAAACTATTATAAACATTTCAAATGGTCGGTAACATGTCTGAAACCTGCTATGTAAAGACTGTCTTGGAAGTGTCTCATATTTTAACACATGAATACTTTTCACTAGCATATAGTGCTAATCAACTGATTTTTGGGCACATTATCTTTTCATACAATGTAATGAAAAAATGGCGTATATATATATATATATATATATATATATATATATATATATATATATATATATATATATATATACACTATATATATAATGCTATTATAACTAATAATACTATATAATACTATTATAACTATATACTATATATACATAAATAATACATATAAGTTATATGTATTATAAGTTATATGATATAATACATATAAGTTATATGTATTATAAGTTATATGATATAATACATATAAGTTATATGTATTATAACATATGCTATAATACATATAAGTTATATATATTATAACATATGTATTATTATTACTATTATTACTATATATAATGTATATACAATATATGATATACATATAAATATAATATATGTAAAAAGAAAGTCGACGTCACCTAGTAAGTTCGTCTTATTTCTTTTAAACTTAATTTGAATTTTACGAATACTTAAATACCATAGTCAGTTAAATCATTATTGGCATTCAAATCGACGAATTAGCCGTAGTCAGTTAAAAAGAACATATGGGAATAATGATTATATGGCACTCCACCACTGAAAAAAGGAGATAACGTTGAAGCTGGTATTATGCGATATTGTGTTTGAAGTATGAATTGTTTTATTGTTATATAATAGCTTTAAATGCCGTTTCTCTTTTTTAAGATAACAGTGCTGATTGTAAATAAAATCTACGATGTAAATTATGAAAAAATTATGTAACTAATAAAATAATCTCTTTTTTCAAAGAGAAAATCAATTTAGTTATTATTACCATATATATATATATATATATATATATATATATATATATATATATATATATATATATATATATATATATATATATGAGTGTGTGTGTTTTATTTATAAGTAGAATTGTTAATTTCCAAAAATGTATTACTATTCCTTAGACACATGTTCAAAGTTCAAAACAATTTCAAATCTTACCTATGAAAACATTCCCATGTTAGGCAACAAAAGCATCTCTTGACGAAACTATTACAACATAATTAAATAAATTAATTTCATCTAAAAAAAAAAAAAATTCTTCATCCGGAAAACTGCTTCGCAATGAATTATTAATACGGGACTAAAAGGGATTACGCCTACCGTCAGTTATCAAATTCCCAGCTTGATAAATCTTCTTAATAGCCCATTCCTTGCTTTATAGAAGGTAATTCTATTCATAAAACTTGAGAACATAAACTCTTTTGAAATTAATTGAACAAGCCGGGTTTATAGCCTACACTAATAATTAAATGAATTTCAAAAGACGTACAACGTCTAAATTCCAAATTATTTTATTCATTTGACTTAATAATAAATAAAAATCCTTTGTTCGATTTTTACAAAATTTTTACGAACAGTAAGAAGGTTTCAAGCAATATCAACCTATCATCCGTAATCTTGAAACAAATTGCTTTTCATAGAAAAACTTATAATTTATACCAAAATTCCTATTATTGTTATTTAGAACCGTAAAAATGTTTTTAACAACATAAAGCTGTTATCCATAATCTTGAGAAAAATGGCGGAAGTTTTAAAACTTTATTTTCTGGTGCTTATCAAGTCAATAGGCCTAATATTAATTGACGGTCCATCATGAAACAGTTACAACTTTCCTTCCCCGGCCACAGCCGGTTGTCGAAGGAACGTAGACTACGTGAATGAAATTTGAGTATGGCAAAGATGAGCTTCTAGACTTTATTGTTAAAGACTGGCTAGTTTTAGGGTAAGAGGATCCAACAGGATCCAACTTTTTGAATGTTCCTGGAGAACGAACACCCAACATATTTTATCAGAAGGTTTTCTGGTAAAATCTCTTAAAAACTTTAATTTTTTTATAGGTTATATCCTTTTCCTTACGGATTTTTATATGTTATACTATATAAGATAGTTATGTTATAATCAATATATTTAAAACAAAAAATAAATACTTTACTAACTAAAAACATCAGCAGCAATACATTCCTTCACTTACTCCATAATAAAATCACCGCATTGATGTAAAATTTGTGTATTTCTTTAATAAAAATCACAGCTAGATAATTCAACAAGTGGATTATTATTGGATGCATTTAGCCTGATAGACGAACATAAATTCTGTACATTGTAATAATTCCTGGAGGACTTTGGCCCAGAGTAAATTTTCTTTTTTTTTATTCATCCATCATGTTAGAAGATTAGTTTATAAAATAGTATTTTATAAAATTACTTATGAATCAATTCAATCAATTCGTTTGTCATGTAAAATTTTCTGTACCTGACAAACAGAAGATTTCACGTCGGTAATGGTGATGTATATTTGTAAAGTAAAAGAATGTTTACTGTTATTTTTCGTTAGGTCTCGACTGAGTTTTTCCTCTGTAACTACAATTTCGTTGCCTTCGGCTATATCAATTGCTCTTAGACCATGCAACCATTATGTTCGTCTTACATGGTTTTCCAGTAATGACTAGATGAAGAATGATTCGATCTCATCGGAGTTCAAGGAATACTGAATATCTGAGTCCTGTTCGATCTTTTTTGATTCGGCAGTTGAACAGGAAATGAAATTTTGATTCTTTGTTAAATTAATAATCGTAGTATTATCATTAATGATTTTCTTAAAAAAAAAAAAAAATAGTGGTGAAGCTTCAAATTTTATTTGGTATTGATAAATTTGTATTTGATTTATTCTCTTAATTAAATTTATAATTCATAAATGTTTTATATTACATCTAATTTAATATGTATAATAATACCATACTGTATTTTGAATTGCTTTTTTTTTTAATTTTTGTGTGTTTTTAGAACTGAAGATGAATGTATAACATTCGAAACTAGTTTTCAATAAAAACAAAATTATGGAAGTGGCAAATAATTTATCAATCCCTAATTAGATTGATCCTTCTATACCATCATGTGGATGTCAACTGACTACAAATTTTGAATACTCCGAAGCTCTTTGATGCTCGGCTCAAGTTCCTCGTCAGCCATGGTTCATGGACCTCAGAAGCTGGTCGAGCCTGAAGGGCCCCGTATCCCATGACGTTACCTCTACGTCGAATCTCCCTCGAGCGTTCCATTCCAGCGAATACGAGAGATTCCTTTACACCTGGGAGAGTACCTCAGCCTCATGGAGTACCTAACCATTTTCCTCATCTGATATGCGCAAACGCCCGGTTGAAGTTATCGGAGCTAGACTTTGCTCTAGCCTGAAAATATCTTAATGCCTGCTGTATTGATACTATCAGTAATGAAGCACGGCATTAAAAAATTCCATAGATTACCTGGACAATTTATTGGATGAAAGGAATTTCTCGGATGAACATTAAACATTTTTTAATGTTTTTTGGAAGTATATAATATTCTATACTCTAAAATATTTTATACTTTTAATAATAATAACAATAATTATACATATAAAAATATACATATTTATAACCAATAAATCTTATTAAAAAGTTTAATTTAAGCTTACGCCATTCAAAGTAATAATATTATATTAAAAAACTTTCTAGATCCTATTCATTTTTTCATCAAAAATTAAGTAAATTGATTCATTATGTCATGCAAGTAGTTGTTAACACGAAATCTTGCTGTGGTATTCTCAGCAGTGTTTGTTCTTATTAATAATTTTTATTTTAATTATAAGAGGCTGTGTGATGGCTAAAACAATATTTTTTTTAAAGGGGGAGGAAGAAGTGCAAAGTCTTATTTGATTTAGTTAGGGATTGATAAATTATTTGCCACTTCTATAAATTTGTTTTATTGAGAACTAGTTTGGAATGTTATACATTCATCCTCAGTTCTAAAAACACAAAAAAAATTCAAAAATAAGCAATTCAAAATATAGTTTGTTATTATTATACATATTAAATTAGATTAATATAAATCAGTATTATAAAACATTTATGAATTATGAATTTAATTAAAACAAGAAATCAAATACATATTGGTGCTCACCAAGGTTTAAATGGATTATATCAAACAGAAAAGTTTGTACTGGTTTCTTCTCGCATTGTACTGACAATTGCTCTCTCGCATGCGGTCTAACTGACCGCATGAGCATTTCAACTCTGTCCCTAAGATACGACACGCAGATGAAACGAATTTTAGAGGATGGATGAGATACCGCGCGACTGTAGAACACAAGGGAGTTAGCGAAAAAACTTCGTTGGATGGCTAACATGATGGGAAATTCGATTAGTTTCTCTTCCAACCGCAGCCACGGTCGGGTAAAAGAAGCTAACGCTTTTTTCCTTTGTAATGTAGGAGGGAGGCTTAAACGAATTTTGAAACCAATACTTTCTTGTCGGTGAACAGAATTCAATGCCTATAGAAAGAACGTTGCTGAAAAACAAAACTCACTTTATTTGTATGTCCGCCCCTTTTTATACATTTTTTTTTACTCGGGTAAATGATTTTATTCGTCCGTTGTAGTAGTGGTCATTTAATTTACCCCTAATCATATTATTCGATAAAAATGGTTCCGGAATACCTTTGTTTTTATTAAATTGTAAAGTTGTAAAGTATAATTTGGCAATTATTAACTGAAACTACCTGCATAAATTTGTGCAGAAAGAGAGAGAGGTTAAATTATGACTCTTATTAAATAATGAAAAAAATAATACACAGATCCAAAACTATAAAAAATGTTAATAATGTCAGTAATGCCAGGAAAATAACTGAATAATTTGATGATAATAATAAATCCTTACTACTTTGTGACAATTTATAAAAAATGTATTTTGCTTTTTATTGTTCATATTATATCGTCGCCTCAGAGCAGAAGTAATTTAGCTCCGGAAATTAAATTTTACAGAAGTTTTTTTTTAACTTTTTGCTTTATCGTTTCATGGTATGAATGCATAAACCAAATGTTTGACTTTCTAGCTTAGTTCTAAACTTGGTAGAACATGTTTGTTAATGTTTTTTTTTAATATTTAAACAAAATCTTTATATTTTTCAATTTAATATTTTTTTTACAAAAAATATCATTTGAATAATATAACTGTGTCATGTGTGAACGTACTGCCAAGTTTTAGGTTCAGTATTATAGATAGCATCAAATCCGAGGTATTCTCAACTATCTTAAGTCGAAGTAAAACAGAAAAAGCCAAATTTGGAGATAGTATAGTTCTGCTCCGAAGCGACGATATATGTTGCTCCAAAATTCTATTTTTATAGATAAAAGTGGTCTTACTTCCATATTAACATTAGCATGTCATCGAATCGTACTCAATAAGGGATGCAATAATATTTTAATTAAGTTCGAAACACATTTGATTCTGTAAACCATGAATTTTTCCCAGAGTTATAATGATGTGGAATTCCAGAGAATTAGACAAGCTCCAGAGTTCTGTTATGTTTGACCCGTGAACCAACCCGTTGTAGCTGTGACCTGCAGTCCCCTGCGGTTCACCCGTAATTACAAGGGTCACTATTCAATCTTCACCTCGGCAAAGCCATTAATCTTGCATTAATTTGTAATAGCAATGTGTGTCTCTTGTTTTAATTACCGCTGTATCAAGCCAAATGTTAAACATTATTTTTAAAAGAGGTTTGTTTGTTTTTGTTTATAGGCATACAATCCTTAAGTCATCTATGTTTATTAAAAGTGGTATTTGTTGTGTTTATATAAATTAAAATCAATATTCCGATAAACATTGATTAATGTAGGAAGTCAATAGGTATAATACGAATTATAAGATATTGCTTTAACGTGGATGGTTTATTTTCAAAGGTATATTTTTGTTTAGTTTTAATTTTTTTTTTTTTTTACTAAAAGAGACTGAAAAGACAAGAAACTGCTCGTCGGTTCCGACTAATTCAACATTTACAAGAGAAATGGTAAGTTGAGAGCATTTCATTAGGCTAAACTCCTATACATGAGCATAATAAGTCTTGATTGGAAATTCGCTATTTTAAAATAATAATATAATGTTTGATACCTCTTGTATTGTTCATTAGTCTTCTCCACATTCCACAGCGAACAAAGTTTATCAAAAACTATAACTATTCGATCGCCCATTTCGTATCCCCACCAGCTGTGCGTTCTTTGAAGAAAATCAACTATGAAAGTTGCATGCAGATGCAATCAACCTATACTGGAAATTAGAGCTAATACAAAAAGCAGCAAGAATTTTCAAAAACTACAAAACAATATTTGACGATTTTGTTCAAATGTTTCATCAAAGTTAGAGCTTTAAATAAGATTTATTGATCACATTATTGTGGCTTGCAATGTTCTCTAACGATTGAATCTTCCTAATTCAAATGTATTGGCGATATTGCACTTGGAAACAGAAATAAATTGTAACTGATGAAACGACCACCTCAAAAGGAATTAATTTTTAAAGTTTATCTATTGTTAAACTCACAAAGAAATGCAAACAAGGAGATTCTGATAGGAATCGATGGTCTAAGGGTTAATTTAAATTAGTTGATAACTTTTTAGAAAATATTTTTATTTTTGTCCAATAACGATGTAATGCGAGTCGGCTTGAACGTAAGTGGGCCACAGAGAGATCCTAAGTCATTAAATTTTGATATTTTTATTTTATTTCAGCAATTCTTCGCATCTTGTGAAATTATTTCTATCAGATATACAATTTTAAACGTTATTGATTGGTTGAGAATGAACACGAATATTCCGCAGTTGTCAATTTCATTTTATCAAATAAACCGTTATTTTATTAATTATACTGTTATCACTCGTGGGGTCATTTTATAATATTTTTGATTGATTTCTTCATCAATATTCCTGGAAGGAATACGGCGTAAAGGGCTGATAAAGCAGGTGTGTACCCGAGAGAGTGAATGATAGCAAGGGCGATAGTTGGGATATGAGGGCAAACAGAGAGCTAGTTATTCATCAACTGTTCCTTGTATAATTGAGCCCTTACAATAGCAATATAGCTCCTGCTGTAATTACCTCCATGTTTGCACCTGCCCTGTGTGCAGCCAATCCAATCACCCGCCCGTTACCCAATACCCCTCCCTCTTCCAACCTCCACCTCTTTCTTCTCCATCTTTTTAATCATTACTTTTATTTGGTGATTAATTCTTATGCAATCAATAACCGATCAAGTAAAGTAGTAATGTCGAAAATTATTCTTATCCAAGTAAAGTTTAAGTAAATAAATAAATCAGTCCCTTAAGCTACCCATTCACGGTCCAACTAAGTAGGATTACTTTTTAGGACTATAGTTGGATTCATTCCTCCACTCACGACCCTACAAGGGATCTGATCAGCTATTCTAATCTATACTCATCGCTTATCAATGTTTTAAAAATGGGAAAACGCCGGCAATTAAAATAACTGTTGCTATGGCGTTATTGGAAAAAGAAAGTTTGGTAAATGTTTATTAACCTAATAAATTACGGTGATTTTAAAATTGATTTAAAACGAAACTGATAGAAAGTATTATAAAAATTACTTAAGGATGGATAACAAAATCATCCCTCTAGTATAAGATAGGGATAAATGATAAAAAATGTATTCAAGGTTTTTATTTGTGTTATACGTTCTTATTTAAAAGGTTTGTACATTTTGATATTATTTTAATTCCATATAACTTAACTTAATTATATTAGTTGAAAGATCGGGTCAAATTAATGATTACAAGCAAACTTAAAAAAAGATAAATTAGAGATGAACTCTCTCTGTAGTCCTGCACTCCCATGCACAGTTCAACGGTAGTCCGATATCTAGTGTAGTCCTACATGTAGGACCGTGAAGGGTTGGCTTTAGAGCCAAAGGGGTATAGGATATAGATGGCCGTAGAGGAGACTAATTCTCGAAATTAAATCTTTTTTTGGGAAACAATGAAGGTAAGGCTTGTGCTTCAGACACCTGTTTAATCCTTTGAATAGCCTTTCAAAAATGGCTCTCTCAAGCCACGAAACCCATCCGGATAAAGTCCAATCATTTTCGTAAAATTAGATAGCATCGTATGCCAAACTAGGATAAGGATGTCCACAGAGTTCATTCACGACAGTAAACCAGCCATCTACCCGTTTAAAAAGTATATAAGGGATTTGAATTATTTTATTTTGAAAAATAATATTAACTATGAGAAAAGAAAAAAAAGCTGTACAACTACAGCCCATGTATATCCCACTGAAGAATCCCAACTATATCCCACTTTCTCTACTACTAATTATTAATTTATGTTTATTATAATGTATTTTTGCCATAAGCATCAACTGAGTATTACTCAGTTTTTCTGGAGGAGGTCCGAAGTCGTATGAATTATATTTAGTACTCAACTATTGACAATTCAAACAAAAATACAATCAAGAAAGAGACAATATTATAATAAAAATTAAAATAATAATAAAAGAAAGAAAGAAACGTTTACAAGAAGTTGATATGATCAGTATCATACTCAACGATTAGTTTTCCTCAATCCAAAGAAGGATCAGAGGCCTCAGGAAGATTTTCTAGCACACGGCGGATAGAGCAAGCCTCTGGCTCAAACCTGAGCTCTGGAGTTGGATGTATAATAAAAGTGCGAACTTCAAGAATTCAGAATGTGATGATGGACTATAGTATAACTAGAAAAAAATCAAATTGCTATGACTGAAGTAATTTTTAACGATTTTAAAAATCAAAAGCTAATAGATACTCTAAAAAATACTCTATAAAATTCAATTACATGATAATTAGTACAAGTGTTTATTTTAAAAATTTCCTTTGATCAGACAAAACATACTTATTGACTTTTCAACTAATGATACACATCATAATCAAAAAAATTTAGCTTCGCTATTCAAAAATTATTCAAAAATTTAATTTAGCTAAGGAATTCGCTTCACAATTACTTAGCCTATTATTCTTAGTATTAGTAGCCTATAATTATAAAAGTGCCTACTATTATAATTAGCTATCACAAAATAAAGGTCTATTCTAATTAAAATTATATTTCACTATAGCCATTCATTTAGGAATAGTTATATCTTTTCAAGCTTCATGCGGGAACTTGGTGGGGTACCCAAGAACCTCTATAGGAAGCCATAGAATAAATTTCTAAAGAACTACCTACGCGAGACCTCAACTTATAGACTATCTTCCGTTAGGGCTTCGATATAGTTTGATAGAATATTTTATAATAGTTAGTTTATAATAGTTTTAACGCACTGGCTGTAAAAATACGGTTACAGTAGTAATTTAAATAAATAAAGAACAAAATATCTGGTGCGTCCATTCAGATTTCTTTCCATACTGCTTCGGATGTCAATAATAATTGTCCAATACAACAATTGTTTTCTGAATATTTTACTAATATTGACACGGTAAGAATTTTTTCTTCTAAGTTTTGCTTTGAAGACCATTTAATTATCTTCCAAATGAGCGTCTAGAGTTATCCGGGAGATGTATAGTTTTTAATTTATTCAAAAAACTGTAATAAGTAAACGGAATTTCGTAGGAACATGCACCGAATACTTTATAAATGTAACTACAAAGTTCAATACGCTGTACATAGCTAATGGTGTTTTTTTTTCTATTATAGAGAATTTGATTACCTTTCAAAGGAATTTATATAGTATAATATATACGTATATAGTATAATTCTGCAAAAAATGTATTCTTTTTGAGTTAAGTGCATTCCAGACCGTAATGTCACCTAACCGTAAAGGATGAGGCAGCTCTAATAGTGCCTACTCCCTGAGCCCTTCGTGGGTTGTTGCTTTTATTTTATTTTTTGATACACTGAGTCTTCATCATAAAAAAGTTAAAATTTTGTAAGCGGAGAAGTTTGCAAAATCTTAGATTATATAAACAAATTCTGAAGTTATTGACAGACCTGATATACCCTCCGATTCCCTAGTGGATAATAGCATTAGGTACTATTATGTATAATCTGTCTCTGTCCTGAGCCATCTCCTTGACAGTATCCCATGTAGTAACCCCTGCTGTCATGCGCTATCCACCCTCCTGGCTTCCTAATCCAAAACAACTGCAAATACTGCCTATCCGGCTCGAGATATAACCATATAACTGTATATAACCATCTATCCATCATCAATATATTCTCGATTGGTTGCACGATAGTTACAATATCTCCAACATTGACTTGGTTGATACATTCTACAACAAGTTCTACTACTTTTACAACATAACTTGATATTTATATCAAGTATAATTATTGAACAAAGAAGGGTGTCTGACTTAAAACTTGAGCATGTGGAGGTTGAGGGTTCTCTGATCATTTCCAAATATTTTAGTATTACAAGTATACTTACAAGTATTTCACATTTACTCTTAATTGTTCAATCAATGGTGAGCAATATTTCACTGTGGTCAGAAACGGTGCCATGACATGGTGCAGGCGGTGAACTCTAAATCATTGAGGACTAATAAGGTAGCCATTAGAGCTAGCAAATGGAGGATGCGGTATACCTTTCAGTCATGTTTTAGGAGTTAACAAAACGTAATCAGATACATTTGATAATTAACTGATTAATTCATCTTAATGTTTATTGAAAAATAATATCATAATAAATAATATAAAAAAAAATATTATAAAATAATATGTTTATTGAATAATAATATTCAAAAATAATAATAATTCATTTCCTGGGAAGCCAATACTATAATGAATTTTTAAAATTTTGGTCATTTTTAATCTATAGCGTTATATACTAATAGTTTAAAAACTTGTTTTGTTTTTTCAAATTTATAAACAAGATAAAATTTCTTATTTAATTTTCAATATAAACTTAAATTGGGTTATTTATGTAATTTCAGAGATTCAGTAGTAAATTTATTTCTTATATATTCACATTCAAACATTCCTCCAATACTTTTTTTCAGACTATTCCAGAGCCATTCATATCTGATATAGAAGTCAATTTTTACAACTTGGTAGTGTCCACTACACCGAGTCCACTAATCAACTCATTTTTGTCATAAATTCGAATTAATATTCTTTACACTGCAAAAATAATTTAAGAAATAACTTTACAAATTACATTAGAACTTCCATGAGATACCTATATTTACAGAAATACAAGTTTGTAAACTATTAACATGAAATGCTGTAGATTGGAAATTATCAAATTTTTGCAAAATACTTTCATTGTGGAGACCTCTTGGGAATAATTATTATTAAAATAATAATTATTCACCGATAAATAACTAGAGATTTTGTTTATTGTAAATTTTTCATTTTTTAATAATATTTTATGAAACAATTTAGGCGTTGCTCTGATAAATTTCTGTAAGTTACAGTAGATTTCTTTATCTTATTTACAGATTGTGATAAATCGTTCTAACTAATTGATTGTTTCTTCTAAGAGATGCTAAGCCATGTTTTAAGTTTTTAATGTAAGCAAAAAATATAAAATAATTATATACAATTTTATAAAAATCATATAATCTACTTCATATTTTTTATCTCGTTTTCAATGTCTTTCATTAACAAACCAAGTTGTATAAGTTCATGTTTATTAAAGAAATATAATACTATATTAATTACATTCTAAAAACCCCTTCATAAAAAATTTCTGTAAATGTAAGGAAAACTTTATGGAATGTGAAATAAATACAATGAGAAATAAAAATAAAAAAGATTTTAATACGGTTGGACTCGAGATTAAATTAGAGTGCTGTGTGATGTCAAGTGAAGGAGGCTTTACATTTCAGCATCTTTAAAGAGGTATCTAGTTACTTTTTGTTAAAGTATTGTAATTTTTATTAGGACATTTGATAAAGCCCAACTCTAATAAATCATTTAATATTTTCGTAAGTTTTTTAAATATTTAATCATATTAAATACTAGTTCATCAAATTTGCTATTTCAGGTATCATCAGGACTTATAACGACGAAAATCAGTTTCAAGTAGGATAAAGTGCTGGAACAAAATTTTTTAAGCAAAATATACTTTCAAAATAGGTGTGCTCAAAGATGTTAATTCGATCTCATTGTCAGAATCTATGTGCTAAAGATCAGAAAATAAATTGCTATACATTTGAAGAATAGATTTTAAACTTTTTCCGTGCTTTTCGAATATAGTGTTTTATCCTTATCTTTTTTAGCTCCTAAATTTATTTAAAATGAATAAAGAAAGCTTTCATTATGATAAATAAAAATAGTGGATTTTAATTTATGTTTGGAATTGATTTATGTGCGTCCTTCATAAAAGTATTAATAGAATATTAATTATTCTTTAGATATGTATTATGTATTGCCTTCATCGGAGTCCATCATATTTCATGTGTGTTGTGATATTATAATAAAATAATATCCGTATAAAATCCTCTTTTAAAATAAAAAACAAAACAATAAAAGGCTTTTATTTCCTAACCTCCCCAAAATAATGCCCATCAGCCAAATCAGCTTTAACATTTGAATATCTACTGCAGAAGCGTAACAGGCTCCAGTGAGAATAAAATACCGCAAACTAATCCACCTATACCGAATTTGAATATTCGACCTCTAAGCGTGATCCAATCGTTCGTCGAGCTCCAGTTTTTAAAACGTGTCCACCAATACGTTGAAGAACTTACAAGTATTTGTAAAAGTAGGTTGCAGCAGAAATAACTAGAAATACGAGCCGCGTGAGGAAAAAGTTAAACTACATTAAAAGTTTCAGATCCTGACCATTATCGTAGAAGAAAGTTCATAATTTTTTGTAACATTCCACAAATCCGCTTTTCATCACCAGCTCTTATTATGTTACCGAACACCTTGGGGAAAAAATATAGAATTAATATCCCGAAATACGATAGTAATCTAACAATATATTCTTTTACATACTCCTAAAATAAATATACAAATACTACATTGGCCCACCTATCAATTTTTCGTAATATAAACTTACTATTCGGTGTCCAGGCCATGCTCAGAAACTATTTTATGTAATTAGTTTTTTATTTCATTAGTTAACGTTGATAAAAAAATACTAATGATAGTTAGGTGTTGTACAGTCATGTACTCTTCATCATCAATCGGCACTGCAACTCATCACTGGGTCCTGACCTCCTCTGGGAGCTATCGCCAGTTCATTCGGTCAAGTGATGCTGTCCTCCAGCTTCGAACATCAAGCAGGTTCCGCGAGTCTTCTTTTGCACCGCCAGTCCATCGTAATTTGGGGCGGCCTCTCGGTCGTGTTCCATGTAGTTCTTCATCGAGGAGTTTCCTTTGGAATCTCAAGTGCATCCATCCTAGCCACATGCCCCGCTCATCGAAGCCTGCCAAGGTTTATCTGGTTCCTTTAGTGAAGAATACAGTTCGTTGTTTGTTCGCCTTCTCCATGCGTGTGTTCTCTCTTAGTGGACCATAAATTCGTCGGAGAATCTTTCATTACATACATACATAGGTCTTGCTCATCACTATTAGAAAAAGCCCATGTTCAGATCCATAAATAACCACAGTGCCTTGTACAGTCTTACTTTTGTAGCTCTTAAAGAGTAAACTGCTCCCCAGTTGTCCAAAATAGCACCTATTAACACTTATTCTTCTTATAATTTCAGCTGAGATATCATTATTTTCGTTTAATTGAGAAACCAAATATACAAATTCACTAATAAGTTCTAGAGTATAAGGCCCAATTTGAACGCTGATTTCATCAGGAGGCATAACTTCTTTAGCGACCAAATATTTGGTTTTCTTAGAGTTCACAACAAGGCCCATTTTTCTGGCAGATGGTTCAAGTGCTAGAATGCCTCTTCTAAGCAGTTCTCGATCTTCCAATGATATCTAAATCGTCTGCGTTGCCAAGAATTTGGAGTGTCCGATTGAAAAGGGTTTCTCTAGTCTGGATCCCAGATTCTCTAACTACTTTTTCCAGACAGTAAATATGCAAGGGAGTCTCCTTATCGGACTCCATTACCAGCTGTAAATCCCTTAGAGAGATAACCTTGAATACACACCACATTTTCAATCTTATCCACTGTCAGTTTTACCAGGCGTATAAGTTTTACTGGAATATTAAAGTTTTTCATGGCTTGGTATAGATGTTCACGCTGAAGTTAGTCTACACTTTAAATCCACAAATTAGTGGTGTGTGGGTATCTGGTACTGTCGGCCATGTTCCATATCAATATGTTAGGAAAATATTTGATCCTCACATATATAGAATGAAAAAGGTTTAGATGGTATGGAAAAAATTAATGAAAAAAAAGAAAAGAAAGCTATTTAAGTTGAGCATAACCATATAAGTGGAAAAGTTCAAAATAAAAAATGTGTAGATGTATTGATATAGATTGTGATTGCTCAAATTATTGTTTTTACTATTTGTGGGGCTGTACCATACATTAGTATAATCAATTATCATTTTAGTATTCGTAAATATGATTTAAACCGTCAATTTGAAACAATTTAAGCCATACGGTTTCAGGATACAGTATTGGTAATGCTATGTAGGAGGTAGGAAACCAACTTACAGTAGTTGGAGGCAAACTGAGAGGTTGAGAATCAGTTTAGGAACACACCCGGCCAACGAAGTCATGCCGGTAACTTGAAGCTTGACACGTATTAAGATGTACTTGTTCACCAAAGTCAAACTAGCAACTTCCAGTCATGTCTAGTTAGTGGACTTAGTTAGAAGTCCTAATTTCAATATTGGTCATCTGACATACAAATAGTCCGAAACCACCTATTATTATTTCGCACAATAAATCAATGTGTATATATTATATATAGTGTTGGATTTTATTTATTATTCTTCATATTTATTGAGTTTCAATATGGTATAATTGGCAAACTTATCAGAATTCTTTATTGCCATTGAATGTGGGTGGTAACAGTAGGCAGTAAAACTAGTTTAATGTAAGAAATAGTTTGTTCTATGCAGGGTGTCACAGATAATTTAAATGTAGAAGGCAGCCATTTAAACTATAGAATTTTTAGGATATCAGAATGAAATTTGGGGAATTCTAATTGTGTAACCTCAAGTTGGTTCGAGGCGCAAGCAGTAGCAATAATAAATAAAAAAACAGCAAAAAGTATAATTATTTTAAAAGTATTTATTGGATGATTATTATTATTATTATTTGTATTTCATATAATTATTGGATAATAAAAATGCATCAATAAAACAAATAACTGGAAGATTGTTCAAAACACTATTATTTTTTTTTAAACATAAAAGGTAAAACTTATCGTTACTTATGCTCTTAGGAATGAAAATAAACTCATTTCAAATGATTACGATTTTCAACAACGTTTACTTTAATTTTCTAAAATAAAAAAGCTTTCCTTTAGAGAAATTTGGAACTGTATAAAAATCATTCTTTTTTTTTTCAATTAACGCCATCGGGGCACATCGGATCAAAAAGTTCCCGTTATGAATTTCCTAAATTATTAATAATTAACTTAATTTCCTATCAAATTACTAAACATAATTTCCTCAATACATTGGAAATTCCAGAGTTAAAATCGTCGGTGGAATACTCTCGTAGATTGCAATGTCGGCAATACGCCGCTAACCAACTCCAAATTGGTTTGGAATTCTATTAGGAATCCAAAAATTTCATTCTTATATTCTAAACATTGAAGAATTCAAAGGGAGAATAGGTTATCTGTGAAACCCTGTATAATGGATTTATAATTCATTATGGCCAAGACGCGTTGGACGGGGAAGTTTCCCAAAAAAACAGATAAATATAGCAATTCGACACCTTGGAAGTGTCAAGGTATTTGAAGAAGCCTCTTCCAGGAAATGAAACTTCAAAATTCTTAATATCCGGAAGGATTAATTACTATCAACTAATTAATAAAAGGATCAGTGGACCATCATCATCACGACCTTTATCACTCGAGATATTAATGGCCAACTTTATTAAAATTAATTTCCTTTGACAGCTAACGATTTTGAATATTAATGTTAAATCATAAATTTTAAGGAAACTGTTCGCAATACTTACACTTACTTATTAAAACTCCTATCGAAAATACAACTGAATAACTTAAGCCTCTCCAAAAGCCCTTTGATAGTTCAATATTAACGTCGAAATGGATTTAGTGGATTAGGAAAAAATGGAGTTCCAAGTCAGAAAAAAATAAAATCTAAACATCGCATAATTAGACTTACGTGAATCGAACAATTCAATTAAATCAAGTGAGATTCTGAGAACATTTCCTTATCCGATTGCCATTTAACTCTTCTCTCTTAGTTAGTTTAAAGGAGGAAAATTGAACTTCGCACAAATTATTTCACAAATGAATCGACCTAAGCCCTTACCATACATTTACGTTCCAAAGCGATAGAAATCAAATATTGGTTCAATTTATTATGCAATCGTTAATCAATCCAATACAAAAAGATAAATCTCCACCATAAATATTTTTTTCAAGAAAATCTCTGGGTAGTTTAGGCTTCCAAATAGCCCCTACATATACAAGAGAGGCCCTAAATATGTGATTAACCAGTCAGATTTTTTTTTTGTAAATACCTCATTATCAGACAATTTGGGACCGAATTAGTTTGAATCAAAAGTGATTGCGATATATTTTTGCCTTCAACTTATCTTAAGTCCCCCAAGTTCGATATTTTTTATTTTCCACACGCAATCAAACAGTAAAATTGACAGAGAATCCAAAGTTAAAAAATGAATTAAGATCGGATTGATTTCTTGAGTTTTGATTATGAAAATTAATGTATTTGAAGCTAACAAATCCCCATTAGAGATTTTTTTTTTCAAAAACTCTTTGGTTAACACAAGTCTCCAGTAAATAGCTTATCTCTACCAAGGAATAACTCATATTCGCATCGAAATATATACTCGCGTCTGTCGCAGAATAGAGTGTTTTTTTTTTCTATACTTTTGAATGCCTTCTCATTAAAACACACTGAGCATCCGTAATACCCATACGAATTTTCAGTTTGTTTTAATAAGACGCTCAAAAGTGTAGAAAAAATACTTTCAATATGATTTTCCAACAATTTAAAATTTTGAGTTGTACCTTATTCTACGGCAGGTACGATATGTTGTAAATGTGTTGTAATATTTTTACATCTATATTATATAGTAATTGCCGTGTGTTTAATAATTTAGTAAAATAATTTTAATTTACAATAATTATTATAAAGTGCATTATTATACAAAGTCTTCGTAAGGTAGCCGACTCAAAGATAAAACTACAGCAAGCTCTGGTGGTATGGGAAGAGGCGTTGCTCAGGAAAGGTATGTCAATTAATGCCTCCAAGAGTAAAGTGCTGGTTATGGGGTGAGAAGAACAGGAAGTCGTCCAACTTGTCTGTAACGGGGTGGTGCTGGCAGTGGTAGAGGAATATACTTACTTAGGGACAGTGATTAGTAGCTCTGGCAGGATAGACTCTGAGCTTTCAAACAGAATAGCCAAGACAAATCAGGTGTACTGCCAGATTACTAACAGCATCATCGGCCACCGGGAAGTGGATAAAAAGACCAAGATACACATGTACAAGGCTGTATACCTGCCCACTCTCACCTACGGCGGAGAAAGTTGGACCATGTTGGACAGACATACCAGCCGCATAACAGCAGCCGAAATGACGTTCTTACGTAGATCCTTTGGGAAAACTAAGAGGGACCGCGTTAGAAATGAACGAATCAGAGAACAGTTGGGGTACTCGAACTAAAAAGCACTTTGGAGGGCCGACAGCTCAAATGGTTTGGGCATGTCTGCCGCATGAACGAGGACATGGATCCTATAAAGGAACTAGAGGCTCGGCCCACTGGGATAGACCACCGTGGTGGCCCAGAGTTTCATATCAGGAATACGTACAGAGGATTGGAAGTAGAAGAGGCAAATCCCTCAACCAAATGAAGCGGCTGAGCAGGGACCGAGAGGAAGGCTGCGCTGGGTGGAGCTCCTCGACGCTGATACAGGCATAAGAGGAAGATAAAGAAGAAGAAGATGACAGTACAAATTTTTTTCGTCCACATTAACTAATTAATTTAAATAATTTTCTTGGCTTGGTTTCCGGGACTTTAGTTATACAGTGGAAACAGAGTTCCCCAAAACGTAACAATTCAGGAAAAATATATTCTTGATTTCTCATTATTGCACATTGAGAAAACTAATCTGTTAGAATCAATCAAGATGTCAATACCTTTCTTGCCTTCAGCTTTACTTTCATCCCAAAAATAAAAATGTCTTAATCAAAAGTTATTAAGACTTATTACATGTTCACCTTGCTACGTGAATAACAAAACATCACATACTCACAAACAAATACCGACTCACAAATTCACATACTGTCATACAAAAGATTTTAAGATAAATTCATCGAACGTTACAAAAAACATGATCATGATATAAATGTCTGAAAATACTAAATGAGTGAAAAGGAGTTTAGGTAACGTTTTTCTTAGACTCCATATCTTATCTCGGATTTAAAAATACAATATATATAGGTAGGGTGTTTGAGTTTTTAAGATACTGTCTAGTTTAAACTTTCAAGTTTTCTCATCAATATGAAGTTATTTCCATCACTTTTTTATTGACCAGCCAAAGTCTTTTCTTATTCCGTCCATTTCATTTGAACCGTTAATTGCATAAGAGATGATAATTAGTTTAATGTTTTTTTAATTTATGTAAATATGTAATTTTTCCAGATATTTACATGAATATATGTTTAAAAATTTATTTATCACATGATTACTTTACACCAACAAAAATATATAACACTTTGAAGAAATGTATTTGAAACTTATTTTATTTATTTATTCATAATATATTCGCATCTGTGTATTTGAAGTTAAAAAATAGTTGTGCATAAAAATATATAAATAATTTTTCAAAAATATATCACATTTTTTATGAAATAGCTTATTTTTTAACATTGATACTTCCTGCTATTCAATTTTATCATTCTTCAAAATAGCCATTTTTTCACACCATTTTTAAAACACATTTGATTATTTCGCTAACTTTATTTAAGTGATTAGAAGACTCCATTAACTGAATAGCTATAGCTGAAAACAGATTAAAGCTCCAATTAGTTAAAAGGAGATTCGAGAACTTTGTCTCAACTGCTGGAAACATAAAATGTGTTTATCTAATGACGCGAAACAAAAGGGACCATTTCAATTTTAAACTATAGTTCTGTGAGAGCATCTAAACGTTGATTTCAATCAAACAAATAGAAAACCAATCAGTTAGTTCAATTATTTTACTTTGGACAGGAAATAGGCATTAAAAAAAAATAACAGAAAAAAACAAACAAATATCGGTGGAATAAACTCTGTGCAGAGTGCTTCTCAACTTGGTATAACCTCACATAGTTGAAATCCTATCCCATTTCTATCTGTTCGCTTCTTCAAAAAGTTTGGTTTAAGAAGAAAGTTTCCTGTTTCCTATAATCTTTTTAGATCCACTAAAACTTGGTAGTCCTTCCCTGTAACATATTGCCAACTCCATCAATGGGCCAGAAATAACTTTCCAAATCTTTATACATCTGTGCGATAACATAGGGGTTTTCCGAATAGGTCCATGGAGAAATTTTTCATGAGTTGATCATTTCTATTCTTGAACTTGGATTAAAGCCCAATGTAGTACGACTTTTTTCGTTCTCGTACGACTAAGCCAATTAAAAACATTATTCCATATTTGTAATTAATAGTTCTGTCATAATATTATATAAATAAATTTCTGAACTCTTCATATATAGCAATTATTCTTTATAAAACACAGGTAAATAGCTCTAAAATTACCATATTGAAAAAAGACTATGTAGGTGCAAAAGAAACTTTGTAGATAATAGACTTTGTCTTAAACCCATATGGTATATTTTTTTTGCCTCAACACATATACCTGAGGATGGTAAAAAAATAATATTGCCGAAACGTTATAATTATGGTGTTGGAATGAATTCGCCACCAGTCGGTTGGCCAATCGGAATTGTCCAATTATTGTAATATATCTACGATTTTACTTTTCCTAGATTACCATCTTGCTTAAGTCGAAGTTCTTTACTTTATTTTGTTTTATACAAAGTACCATCCGTTTCACGTTGAATGATCTATGGAATTAACTAAGGTTTCATTTAAATCGACTGAGTCCAAGTATAGCAAACTTGAACAAATGATAATGTAACTATTGATGGTATAAAAAAGAAGAAATGATTTATGCATCGAATTTCCTTTCTTAAGATGATCGATAGCCTTTTATAAAATATTGGTTCTATTATGACCAAAATTTAAATTAGTTATTTTTTTATACCCAAATCTTTTGGACATGAAATGGCATTCCTCAATAAAATAAGTTGTCTCAAGTGAATTGAAGAAATGAAGGTCAGTGTTACCGAACAATATTAATTCTTTTAAAGAATATTACATCAAAATTGATTCGTAGAAATGGATCTCCAGCAGAGCTTCAAATTGAGTCAATTATCAAGAGGCATCTGTACCAGGCAGAGTTGAAATGGCTGGTCATCAAAAAATCCTGACCTCTTTTTTCCGTCTCAGAATAACCAACTCATGTTCGTATTACTTAACGGTAGAAGCATAAATGTATTCAACTCATATGAAGTAGGATGAATAAAATAAGCGTAAATGGTTAAAACTCGACTTTAAGCCTTGTTAACAACTGAAAAATACATTAAAAATCAGGCCTGATGTAACCTGTTAAACTTACAAAACGAATAAACGTAATATATATAAAATAGTACATATTCATTCACATCGTACATATTTAGGAACCTTCAGTCAAAAGGGCTCACCCTTAGCTGCACCTGAGTTCCGTGAGAGGGCTCATTAAAATTTTTCAAGTATGTCTTCTTTTTTTTTGTAATTAATCATTTTTTGATAATATCCATAGTTACAACTTTTCAAATAACAAAACTCAATACTCGGAGAGAGGGAGTGGGGGGGGGGGGTATCGATATCGGTACTTGGAGGTCAAAGTTACAATACAATCTGTCGGTAGACGGACATTTCTATGGGCGGTCTGCATCATCCTCGTCCTCTTGTTGCGTTATCAGAATCCATTCATCCATCCAAGATTCATAATGGTTCAACATTAAAATGAATCAATAAATGATATCCAGAGGTGTATATTTTAATTTATACTGTAACTTTTGTCGTATTTTCCCCGAAAGTAATAGACTTAGTAAGACGTAGTAATGCACTGTATCGAAGATTACCAGAAAGGAATGGAAGTGAATTTTAAATCCGTTTTGGACGTTTCGGAAGCACGTTTTTTTAGGCTTTCGGATATATATATACATATATATATATATATATATATATATATATATATATATATATATATATATATATATATTTTTTTTTTTTATTTTTTTTTTTTTCGGCTTGCAGGCATTTATTGCTTGTGGGATTACAAACAGCCTAGAGGGGATCACCCAATCTCACGTTTCTGCGAACCATAGGTGCTCTATAGCCTTGGGACCCATTCGGCAGCGTCCTTCCCATCGACTCACTCGAGTTCAAAGACAAATATGTTTCGATCCACAGATTATGGCTGTTCGGGATCAGCAGGCGCACGAGGACTTCCCGAAACAGAACGTTCATGGATCAAACCTCCGGGCGGCTATTTTATATTCTGGAAATCACAACGCGATTCACAATTTAGGTACACGGGTTAGGGTCATCGTTCCTACGCCTGAATGATCCGCCCGATATGTGTGTGTGTGCTGAAATTCGGTAAGTATGGTTTTTTCCAAGGCAGAACAATACCATAGATGTGATAATAAATTGTCCAAATTCTAAGATTCTAACATTTTTCGCACCTCTACAGCCCCACCAAATTTAGTTTGAAGGATGAAAATTTATATGTGAACTAAGCTAGTGTTAGGAAAGTACATTTTGGGGATCTCAACTTTTTGATATTTTTAATTTTATGTTTTAGTGAAAATACGACCTTAGTGACGCAGTTAGTTTTTCCTTTGCTCACTGTTATAATACATATTATAATAATTTATCGTAATCATCTGTAGAAGGGTATGCCTTTAATGTCCTAATAAAGGCATAGCAACATTAAATAGCAGAAGACATCAATAATAAAAAAAAGTTCTTCATCGGTTTAAGATTACGTTGGTGTTATTTTATTTTATTTTTTTGGTTATAAATATTTGATAGTCAATGAACTTCCGCTGCATTTAACTACCATACTGGAGAAAAAAAAAAAGACTTACTTATTTTTTAATGACTTTATTTCACATAAATTAACTCCCCTAATGAAATTTAATAATATCACGGATAATAGTTATTATTAAAGTTTCAGATATTAATGCTTTAGGGCTCCTAACACATCTCGATTATGTGGTCTAACCAGCAATAAACTGTAGAAAATAGCCATTAAGGATAATGTAGGACGGAATGGAAGTGCAGCTCCAAACTGCTAAAGTTTTGATGTAGATCTGTGAATAAAGTTGAGGACAAGTGCTCGTACACAAATGGAGACATCTCGGTTTAAGGAGTCAGCTTAAAATGGGCTTGGGATTGTTTTCCATAGTAGACTGTCTCTCGATTTAATCTATTATAAATGATATTAAGATACATAAAAAGAAAGTTCTTAACTATTTAAGCTGCTTCGACTTTCAGGTGCTTTCCGTTTTCTTCGTTTACTATTGAAATCGCGCACAGTAAAAACTTTAAAAAGAAAGCTTTATTTTTAATAACTGTTGCATTGGCATGATTCTACTTATAATAAAAGCTACCAACTTAAGTGTATGACTACATGTTTGAGTAGAGTGCTTCTCTACTCTGGGCATAGGGCTGGGGATAGGTATATTAAAGGGTGGTAGAGGTAATAAAGTCTGGAGGAAGAAGTTGTATAATTGGAGACAGCAGCGGATCCAGGATTTAATTTTGTGGTTTGAGTATAGAGATACCTAATAACAACAGGATTTCCTCCAACGGTAAATTTGCCAAGGTTACTGATCAAAACTGCTCTTTTTACACCATTTGAAACAGTTAAATCATCATTAGAACTTTAATTTTTTTTATAACGATAATTACAGGAATAATAATGTTTTTAGGGAAAAACATTTTATATTTTTTATTGAAGCATGTTTACATTTAGTAGCTGAAGTATATGGTTTTTAATCTATCATTCAGATAAACGCCACTCCCTCAATTATATTTCTTTATTCTTTGTTCATACTATCAAAAATTGATATAATTTTAATGTACTGTAAAGAAAAAGTTGAACAATGTAGCTGTTACAGAGCACAATTTAATTGCAGTAATTTGTTTGCCTTTACCGTCGACGTGTGATAAAAGCGAATACGGGAGTTAACAGATAAGTTTCCTGTTGAAACAAAATGGTGCAAATGGTTAACTTGAAAACTAAAAATAGAATTAAATTGTATCCGATTAAGAAAGCTATTTTTATCATTTGTTATGCTTTAAAAAAGAACATATTATAATTTTTAATTATTTGGCTCAGGTTATCGACAGAAACAAAAATGGGTCAACTTAAAAAAAAAAAAAAAAAAAAAGTATTTTTTGTTTTAGAGAGACTTCCTCCCTTCAATCCACTAGTGATTGGAGATATTGTTATCTCTTGAATATAGTGAATATTGATGGTGTTCACTTGAGCTGACTTCTGTGGGAAAGGGCCATCTGTTATTATCCCTTAAGTCATGATATGCTTTGAGAAATATTACAATTATAACTTGTAACTTAGAACGGTAGGATAGAACTTCTAAGCTATTTTAGATAGCCTTGTCCTTTAAGTTGTACGGAAGATCAATAAATCATCTATTAGTATACTTAATAAACCCTAATGGCTTAAATGAGAATAAAGCTACGATTGTATTTGTCATAAATTCAAGGGTCAAGTCCATTATTTGACGGAGAACTGTAATATAGGACGAAACTTTGATAAATTCAATATAAATTTTAGTAGTATGTTTCATTATTCCTTATCTCCCCTTAAATGAATATTGAGGATGTGACGGCCAATTTGGTATAGGCGAGGGTCCCTGAGTGCTCGGTCCGGAACGTTGTGGATTCGATTCCCACCCAGGTCAGTTAATATTAATTTCGCGGCGATCCCGCGAAATTAATCTTGCCACTCCCACTCTGGTTAGTATGCTGCGGTGACGTAAAGGTAGCCGCCAGGGATTGGCAAAAAGGACCACAAGGTCCACTTGCCGGACTAGTTCCTCCCTCCCACCAATACCAGTATCAGTAAGATGAATATTGTTTTTAAATATACAATTAAAGCTCTATGTAGAGAGTAACCGTTATGATTGACAGGAAACTTGAAAAATTATCCTCTCTTATTTTCCCTCTACGGTCGCTTGGTGCACGGAGAGCTTTCTGCTCGGCTAGAAATGAGGCTAAAGAGACTTATACTTAGTTTAACAAGATTCATCTTCGGACCTACCTCACCCTTGATCTTCTCACTCTGCGTTCTTCTGCTCACTCTTTGAAAACATGACCTCAATCTGTCATTTGATAAACATCACATCTCGTATTCTGACTCATTTAAAACGTCTTATAGAACTCTATCGTCATACGAGCTACCTCTTTTTGGAATTTTTTGCCTAACTTTATTAGTTAATCCTCCTCTACATTTTGCTTTAAACAGCACTTATTCCTCAACCCACCATATTGAATAACTTCAATTCAATATTACAATATTGTGTATTTTTGTAATAACAATTACTTGTAGCAGATAATTTACAAATTGTAACTGTTTAGCCAAACAAGTCTGTAGGTGCATAAAGTCTGAACAATGTAGGTACTATATTTATTCTTGAAGGACTTTTGTCACAGAATTAATATTTTTTTTATTTCTATTTATACTACACAAAATGTGATAAATATGAATAGTTTATTCTAAACTAAATAAGCGATAAAAAGGGCCCTTAGGTCCGTCGAGCCACAATTTGAACAAGATTCGTTCAGCATAATGATAAAATTCCAATGTATACATACGGTTTCCAAAAAGAGCCAAAAGGGTGAGAAAAAAATATTAATGTGGTAGACATTTAGAAATATTAGCTTGCCCTACGATAAACTCCACCTAAGTATAAATAAATTTATCCGATAAATAAAGATAAAACTAAAACTAAAAAAGTAATTGGTCAGATAAGAAAAAAATCTGATGCAGTGCGCGCATCACTACTTTCACTTACCATCCTGTAATAATTATTATGAAACGTGCTATAAAAATAATAATAATAAATGTGAAGTTAACTACGGAGTTGAAAAGAGCGTTTTGTTGAAAACACGATGTTAAAATTAGAGTAGCTAGATTCAGAGGCGTGAAGGAGATCCCGTCGGCTTTCGGAAACAATCGGTTTCCTATCTGGGGTCGGGCTGTAGTCCAATACGCTCTATCTTCGCTTATAATGGTCCGATTTAGATAAATCTTTCCTTTTCTTTTTTTTTTTTTAGAAATTTAACTTCCTTTCTTATGATCATATACATAATTTATCATAAAATGCATATTTCTTGAATTATGAGAAAATAAAGTGGCACTTCTGATAAGTCGATTTTAGCGAAGAAGTTGCTGTAGCATCTCAGGCACCTAGCTGAAATACATAATTTCAGTTTCTTACAATTTTTCGTTTTTGAGGAAGGCTGTTCACATACACATAGACCAATTTGCGGGACATGGTTATTTGGTCTCAGGGAACTTTAAAACGTGAATATCCGTTTGTTTACGATCGCAATACTTTTCCATAATCAGTTGACATCCGCATGATTATCCCCATCTGTAACAGAAAAACCAATTACTCACCGGCATTACTCGAAAAACTCCGACCCTTAAACCATTTACCTAAAAACATCCAACCTTTCCTTTCTTTCATTGTTAGTTCAGTACTAGAAGAAACCAGTACAAACTTTTCTGTTTGATATAATCCATTTAAACCTTGGTGAATACCAACATGTATTTGATTTCTTATCTTAATTAAATTCATAATTCATAAATGTGTTCTAATACTGATTTATATTACATCTAATTTAATATATATAATAAGAATACCAAACTATATTTTGAATGGCTTATTTTTTAATTTTTGTGTGTTTTTAGAACTGAAGATGAATGTATAACATTCGAAATTAGTTTTCAATAAAACAAAATTATAGAAGTGGCAAATAATTTATCAATCCCTAACTTTCCCATAATATATTTCATATACAGGTGAATGAAAGTAAAAATTTAACAATGGGAAAGTCTTATTTACAAGCAATAAGACTAAAAAGAACCCATTGAGCATATAGGGCATACTATTAGGACTAGCTAGCGCGTAGGATGTTAGGTTTATAAATGTCGATTAGTATAGGTAAGGGAGACTGGCTTTGCTCGTAGGGCCGGAATGTTCTTTCTAGCTGAACTAACCCCGTCCTTTGAGGTCCCCATGGCTCAATGAATCCTGTTATCGCCTCCTCAGGAATTCATCTAACCGGATAAACGGAAGCCCTATTAGGTCTGACCCTTCTCATCCGGCTTAGTCCTTCATAAGACCATCAGATATTTTCATTTCGTCCTTGTAACTATGCAAGGGGCACAGTTGAATTATTGGTAAGAAATGGATTCAAGTATGATACATTGAAAATCATTTCTTGATGGATAAGAAACTTCCTGATGCCTGAACATTTATTAATCAACCATGTTTGTAGAGAAATTCTTACAAATATCTATATCCGTAGATATTTATATTTACGGTAAAATATCTGATGTATCTGCTCATTCGACTTCGATTTGGATTAAGTTCACTTCGAAAATTGTTTGCTGATATTGAATCTTTTGCTAATATCTCATGAATGAATGAAAAAATAATTTCATTCTGGGACTAAGTTTCCTAAGCATAATTAGCATGAACGATTTAATACTTACAACAGCGCACTTGTTGAATTATCTAGCTGTGATTATTATTATAGAAATACACACATTTTATACCAATGCGGTGGTTTAAGTATTGAGAAGGTGAAGGAATAAATGTTTTTTAAAGGAAAGTGTGAAGGAGAATTGGCGAATAGAGACGGAATGGAGATATTGCTGTTGGAAACTAGGAAAAAGCCACTTCAACTCGATATTGGTATATATTATGTTGGTACAAGAGACATGAGAGCGCCTGGGAAACTCGAAAATAAATCTTATGAAACAATTCATAAGTCTCTTCAGTCTCATCTCTTAACCAGTAGATAGCCCTCCTCATACCAAGCAACAAATGGAATTTTGAAAGGATAAATTATGTGCAGGAGAAAAGGAAGTACCACGGGAGGAGAAAGTTTAATGATTTATTTAGGGATTAAGTCCGGGCCATATTCATTGGTTCTGGACGTAAGGACGGCAGAAAGAAGGTCTTCGGGGCAAACATTGAGAAAATAGAAATTGTCAGGATTGAAAAGGGTTTCGGGGAGAGGATAAAATAGAAAGTTTTAATGCAGAAAATAGGGGTTTGCCGAAAAATGAGTTTAACTCGTCCGAATCGAGTGGGCAGTGTGAGCACATTATAGCGCTTACTGCAGAGAAGTTCTTAAGGATTTTCCATTTGGATTTAGGGTTGGGTGCTTGGGATAAAATACTATGAAATTGTGGCGCACGGCGTAAGGATGTTTGCATTATGTTTTGGAGGGATTTAAAGGAGTAGTGCTCTGGAATTCAAGTACGTTTGTAGCGTCTTCTTGGAGCAATTCTTTTTTTTATTAACTCTCTGAGTTCTGAATTGATACAAGTAGCAGGGGGAAGCTTCTGAAAATATGGGGTTTAAGAAGTGCATGATAATTAGGAAAAGATTTGAGATTTGAGGAAAGGCATCTCGTCAATTGAGGAAAGGGAATACGAAGGTTCTAGGGAGGTGGATATTGAATGAAGAGAGGAACCGGAATCGAGATCTCGGCAAGAAATTTGTTTGGAAATAAGTGGGAGTGGAGGCGCTGTAGAAAATTTTGATAAGATCGTGGGAAGAAATGAAAGATACAGGAATTTGGGAGGAAGACAAGGGACTGGGAATATTGGGAATAGATAAATAGATAGACTTAGGAAGGTTGGAAAGGTGCAATAAATAGGCCTAGAGAAAAAATTAGATCAGTGAGGTTTGATCTATCAGGAGAATCTGAAAGGAGATTGGTGTTGAGATCACCTGCAATTATTATATTTTGGAAGAGAGGAATCCTCCTATGTAAGAAAGAAGGATTCGAATGTAGGATCAAATCGGGCACGAGGAGAGCGGTAAATAACCAGAATCTTTTGCTCATCTTGGTCCGATAGGTTTTTTTTTAAGTTTATCTTTTATTTAAATATCATTGAAATGAGAATCTGGAATAATCCGGGAGATTTATGGTATTCAAGTTATTCGAAAAACTAAAAAAAAAAAAGTTTCCTTAGAAACATGCACAGTAAAATGCATAGTTAAATAAACATACTTAGTGATTACATAGTTAAATGCTATGTATCTTTGATAATAATGGTCCAATGTCGATGATTTTTTTTTTAATTTTTAGAGCATTTAATTACATAATTATTCATAAAATTTACTTTTCGAGCTAAGCAACTATAATTTCTTGGGGATATATTAGATAAATGAATTGTTAAAGGACTTTGAGGAGAAGATTTTATGCATGTTTTATCAAAATCGTCTGATGCGTTTTGGCACTAGTGTGTCGAATAACTAGTTTTTCGGTTATGGTGCACAGGATACCCGATTTCGTAGCAGATATGGTAGGTCGAAACATTCCAAAATAAAAACAAAATCGGTCCACCCGTTTAAGAGTTAATCGAGGCACAGACACATAGACAGACAGACCAATGACCGAAAATGCGTTTTATGGAATCAGGAGATTCTGAAACGCATAGATCCGTTGAAAATTGCACATCGAAATTTTGATTCGATTACAATACCTTCCTTACCTAGGTTGTAAGGAAACTAAAAATCATGCCTGAATGTGAAAGTAAGTAATATTCTGCATAAACTTGTATAAATCCTGCTATTGGTTTATCTAGAAAGACCCATTGAAAACTCCGCCAGTAGTTTGTAAAAGAAACGCAATGTAGCACAGTGAAAATCAGGAACACAGTCTAGTGTTTTGATTACCATTAATCATTAAAAAGTAACAAATTATGAAATTTTAATAACATACTCGAGAGAGATTTTCATCAAATCAACTAAATCAAAATTCGAGTTCATTAATAATATTGTAAAAAAATCGGTATTAAATCAAATAATTATTTTTGATTAGAAATAATCTTCCATAAATTAGAATTCCTACCTGTTTGACAGCTTATAAGTCAAAGGTTGTGATTAAACAACCATTAATCTAATAATAAAAATAATTTTTAATAATGCCCAAAAGTTGGCGACTTAAACGAAATAAACTTGTATGATAACATACTTTATAAGATTAGAGTGTTTTTTTTGTTGCTATGTGAATTTATAAGTTTTTTTGTTTTTTATCTTACTATAGTTTGTAACCTAGTCCATATCAATATTCCATTAACGGCTCAAACCTTCAAATGGACGACTTTTCTTTATTTTTTTAACGCTAATAACAATATCAAATGATCTTCTGAGCATAAATCTGTCCCTCCAGGTGAACTCGACTGTTAAAAAAAAATGAGTTGGACCCACCACTGGGTTGTAAACTACATCAAACACCGATGAGAAAAATTGGAATCAATGCAGGAAACAACTTCTGCGATATTTTTATATGAAACTGCAAAGCCTACAGGAACTTTTTTGGGGTTGATCAATGCTTAAGCGTAACAAGAGACATATCTGTCACACATCTACAGCTGTTGCAATATTTCCGCCATATCTCAAACCGAATTATAACGACAAACATAAAAGTAGACAGCATAAAAATTTATCACTGCATTTAAAATATCAGTGAATCCTAAAATCACAATGAAACAACATTAATATGATTATTTCATCGAATACATTATATACATTCAGATCTTAACTGTTTGTTCTGATTCCTTCAATAGGAATCTCCTATCTTGTCTATACCTTTTTAAAACCATAAATCAAGAATATTCACCTTCTCTACTACTACGAACTTTATTATACAATCAAGTCGACGAAATCATCAGACATCTGGCTATTTCACCAAATTTCGATATTCATAGACGTCAATTTCACTAATAACCCATCAATGCTATCGGATAGAGTTACGAGATAGAGGTATTTTCGTAATCAGGTTTTTTGTTTTTAATTAAACTATTTTTTTATAGTAGAGTTTTTAGTCTTAGTTAGACATAAGGTCGAGAGTATTTAAAATATAATATATTTTTTCAGTATATTGAGCTCAAATTGTTTCAAAGCATTCACAGGAATCTATTGAGTAATTAGTACAATATTTTTGATTTGTGTAGAATTGTTTATTACTTATTGTGTGTTATATACTTTTTATTTGTACATAGCAAACAATAGTAAACAGCATCTTCTATAAATAAAACATCTTCAAAGAAAATTTCGAATATATTCAACAATGTATAAAGTCCTTGCTCCATAAGGCAGAACAAATGAAGTGAGAAAAGATGAAACAGCACGCGACGCTTTATAACGAGAGGGCTCAAATATTCTCCAAGTGAGTTTATCATTCCATTTCCTCCTGTTATGACTTCCAACCCTCCACCACCTACTCGTTGTGACACTTGGAATATTGCTTGGCCACTTTGGAACAAAGTTTCTCTCAAAGAGTTGATTGCCGATTACTTTCCTCCAACCCCAAATTCAGTCTCTTGGATGTTACAGTGGTTTCTCTCAGCGTACCCAAAATTCTAGTGGAACTCCTCATTTTGAAATCATACCATTTTTACTTAACGCAGAGGCGGATTAATCCAGCGCCGGTCCTATAGTAAATGTTACCAGGAAGACCTAGGTTTTGTATAATAATAAAATGAAACACAAATTTTACAATTATGCTTTTCTCAACTTAATGTGAGCAAATTTAGAGATAACACTAGACAAATCAATTTCTTTAAATAAATTACAATCAATGTTCATTAATGTGAGGTTACTTGGACGATCTTATTACATCATGTTTCTAAACACACTTTTTACAAGTTTTAATGTCGAAAAAACATTTCTAAGGGATTCCTAATAACCAAGGGTTTCAATTTTCCAGTTCTTTTGAAATGAATGAGTGAGCCTAAGTACAAGAGGCAAGGGTCTAAGGCGACCAAGGATCATTTAGCTTAGGTTATCATCTTGGTCGGCTACCTGCTAGTTCAACACATATTTTACAGAAATATTTTTAGAAAAACATTTCTTCGAAGCAAAGATATATGTTAACGGTAGCCAGGGCTGTTACAAGATTTTACAAGCTAAACACGTTTTGCTCCCGACACTACGCTCTCAGAAACGTGGGGTCCCTAACATTTGCTACTTTTGCTATATGGCTAATCCGGCCTTGGCTTAATGTTCGCAACCCATATTACGTACGTGCTATCTAATTAAATCACAAATACAGCGGCACTCTAGTTTCGAGAATAGTAGCGCGACATAGCATCTGTCCGAACCTATGTATATAATAAAAAAAAAAATACATAACTAAACGCAGAAAATCGAAGCTAGGGAGCGCTTGGTAAGTCAGGTCCTAAGTGTCCGGTCTCTTTGAAGAGAAAGACATTTTCTTTTGCAGAAATCAATTGGTGCAGATACAACGATGTAGGATGTAAATGGGCTTCATTGGTAAAATTTCCTTGAATATAATTAATAATGACGCCTCGACATGCCATAAAATTTACTATAATTGAAACGTTTTAAGGAAAATATTTATAATTTTTTTGTAGACAAATTTTTCTAACAAAACCCTAAATAAGGAAAAAAACACATTCGTTTTCACTAATTTATAAAAAATTACCAAAAACATTAATGATTAGGGCTTTGAGTTGAGTAGCAGAAGTTAATGCTCGACTCAGATGAAGAAAATATCTGGTGTGTTCGCTCACACGACTTAGATGAAAGTCCAATAACAATTTTTTTCGCTAATACTGGTTCTATTAAGTTTTTTTTTTTTATGTTTAGCTTTGTAGATAATAAAATTATCTTTCGAATGAGGTCTGGAATGTTCTGGGTGGTTTATAGTTTTCCAATTATCAAAAAACTAATCAAAGACGAACGGGTTTCCAGGAGAACAGGTGAAGAATATATTTTTACAAATGTGTACTGAGTTTAATGTGGTATTTCATTACTTTGGTACTTTGGTTTTGTAGGGAATTTAATTACCTTTGAAATGACAATAGTTGAAATTAAATAAATTGACTATAAAACGTGAAATTTTTTAATTATGCCCGAATAAAATTTTCTTTTCTTCATAGCTATAAAATAAAAAAAACATTTTCGGTTATATCCGGTGTCCGATTTTGTACAGAGGCATCGGAAGGCCTACATAACAATATACAAATAAAAAAAAGAAAAGTCGAGTTCAAGAGATAACGTGGCATAGATGTGGTACACACACAAACTCACAACAATGGCCAAAAATATGTTTTTTTGAACTTGTAAGATCTGTTGAAAACTAAATATCGATGTCGTTTTTTGAAAAAGGCGTAAGCGCTATTTAGTAAACTTTACAGGAAGCAGATGGAACATTTTTTCCATAGTAATAATATATTTTGTTTAAATTTTATTGTTTATTCTGTATAGTAGTAGTTTATTAAGGTGGCCAAACTTTTCTAATTAAAATATATTATTAAGACTTCTAGCACTGGTCAAGTGACGATGGAGAGTCGTAAGTATTTGGTGCTTACGTCGTCAATAGTCGATTTTTAGACCATTTCCGATTTTTTTTCGATATATCTTGAGCTGGAATCGATAGGGATGGTGTTTATGTCCCATAATAAATTGAAAACTAAATTCCGAATTTTTGGCGCTTAAACCTTTATCAAAAAATGACGTCGATATCGCAATTTTGACCCGATTACAAGGGTGATAAGGAAAGTAAAGAAATAGTGAAAAATTTCAGGTTGTGGATATTAACCGTAGGCTCATAGAAATATGAAATAACGAAGACATTTTTTAGATTATCAGAGTAAATGTGAACTATGTATCTTCCTTAAAATTTGTATGAGTCAATCTCACATCAGGACCAACGTTTCGTGACTATTACTACATCCTCAGGGTCCAATAACTGCCAATTATATTTTTTTTTAATCCATATAAATTTATATTTTGTCAATTTTTCTACAAGTTAATATTTAAATTTACCCCAGAAGGAACAAAATTCTTTAAATTTTCATTATTTAGGGCAAAGTGTAAATTAAGATTAATCTTGAATTTTTTTTTTAATCTATTACCATAATAAGGTAGGTATTTAATGAAATAAAACCAGGATTATTTCAATTTTTAATTTTGGTTTATCAATTATGAAAATACATGACCATTTCCGCCTATATTTGATATATTTCTTTTTAATATATTTATGACATTAAAATAATCTGATATTTCTAAATGAGCCAAATCTGAAGTTCTAAAGTTTTTCCGTCAAATGTGGCCTTCAGCCCAAAAGTCCACTCAGCTCACCAAAAGTAAGGTTAAATAAATCGAAGTACAGCTTGTTTGATGACCAATAACTGGTTTTACCGCCGTACAAGGCACGCCACATTCCAAATATACCCATAAAACTAAAAGCTTCGGACTGAATGGGTCGTAATCAAGGTTATTAGCGGTACCCATTGACTTTGCGGTAGTACCTGATATAACTCAAACCCCGGTTTGAATCTCGGTCGACATTCACATATATTTTCTGACAGAAAATTAGTGGACTATATCAGACACCACTGTTTAGCCTACGCTTTCTGGGACACTACACTTTGTATCTAACATTATTTAGGTGGCAAATAAGCTCAATGCTGACCACACTATTTCCCCAAAATACCTAAAATTGAGACAACTCAAATAGTATATACATTCAAAGTGTTGCCGTTCATTCAGCTAATCCTTATGAGCTGATAGGTGATTAATTTATTTATTTATTAGGCTTAACTTCTGGACTTCGGAGGTAAATTGAACTATGTTGGGCTGTAAGACCAAATTTTATACATAATATATATATACATATATATATATATATATATATATATATATATATATATATATATATTATTATTATTATTATTATTATTATTATTTAAATTTGTAATTGAATGTGAAATGGAAAGATATAGATTGATTATTTATTTTTCAACCTAATTTTCTTTTTGGTTTTGCTGAAATAAAATTGAACAGCAGAAAACCATGTATTGTTTGCAATCCCCAAAATACCTAAAATTGAGACAACTCAAATAGTACATACATTCAAAATGTTGCCGTTCATTCGGCTAATCCTTATGAGCTGATAGGTGATTAATTTATTTATTTATTAGGCTTAACTTCTGGACTTCGGAGGTAAACTGAACTATGTCGGGCTGTAAGACCAAATTTTATACATAATATATATATATATATATATATATATATATATATATATATATATATATATATATATATTATACAATCCAACTAATAAACTGATTGTACTGGCAATTGTAGTACAGTTTACTTCCGAGGTCCACTTTTATTCGTTACTATAATTTAAACCTGGGCTATCAGCGATGAAATATCTGATATCTATATGATGATTATGAAATATCAACTGAATTATTAATTTCTTAAGAATTGTGGAACTTTTCAAGGAACAATTTCAGGAGCTGAATGATCTCCAAAAGCCGCTTTCCTTAGTAATTATTGAGGGCAATAATTGGATGTGAAATGGGAAGATATGGATTCATTATTTATTTTCCAACCTAATTTTCTTTTTGATTTTGCTGAAATAAAATTGAACAGCAGAAAACCATGCATTGTTTGCAATCGATAGTCCCTAGGTTTCCTACAATAACAATTAACATGTTAAATCAGTGAATATCAATGTCATTGAATTGCATAGATCGTTGAATCAATGGCTTATTTTCTGGGCCGATAGGTTTGCATCATAAAAAAAAGGAGCCTTATTTATCAACGAGAAAATAGTTTTTTTTAGTTTCTTCTTCCATACTACGAACATAAAATATATTTAAATATATATATATAACACATAGGAAAGTTATTCGCATATCAATGTTGAACCAAAAAATCAACACATTCTATTTTCAGGTAGCCTATTACTATTAGTATTATTAATCCCCCTAATAAATAAATAAAAAATAAATTAATAAATGGAAGAATACCTAGCTAAATCCAAGGTCATACTGAAAGAGAATTTTTTTTAATTGTACAATCTTCTAAAACTTTATTGAAATAAATTAAAGAAAGATATTGGTTTTTTTTTTTTTTTTTTCTTTTTACTCATTCCTTCTTTTCTCTACAACTATGAATTTGTCGGTAGTGAACTAAACCTGGTAATTATGAGGATAATTAGAGAATTGAAATGTTGTTACGTCTTTCTGCAGTAATAATAATCAATTATAATAAATACTTATCTCTACTTTCCTAAAAGGACGGACGTTACCTTGAATTTTGTGGAGGATAGAACCATTGAGTCAAAAAACGAATATATTTTTTTAATTTAGTTTAATGAAGTTTTAGAAGTTTTCATATTTTAAATATTTTACTTGCAGTATCAGCTAGGATTTAACTTGGCATTTTCTATTAACTTATGGGAGTATGGTATCGGTTAATATAAATATGTTTAAAATCGGCTGAGTATAAAATTGGTTAATACGCAGAATATATTCTGAGTGTGAATGTCAAAGAGATTGTTTGAGATAGAAATTTATAAACGCATTCTAAAGAAACCCTATAATCCCTTCTTGGGATTTATTTCAAATTTGGCTGATTTCCATTCTGTTGAGATGGATACTTGTTTTGAGAGCATAACCTCTAAATCCTACGCATTTTCGCTGTCTTAGAGTGATGACTAACTTTATTAACCAACCACTAACTTTTACCGTATATATATAAATACACTAATAAAGGTGTGTTTGTATATATGCCCCTTGGGTATGTATGCATATGAATCAATGTGAATTGAAGTAAATACATCGTTGAATGCATTACTATACCCGATGCTCTCCCATTCCGGTATAGATAGAATGAGACCTTAATTCGCGAATAATTCAAAATTCTGTCATAGAATTTTTATGTGCCCATAGAGACTTTTGCTCAGATTGAAAAAATAAAAAATCCAAGTAAAAATAATAAATTTACATTAAAAAATCCCAGGAAAGTTTCAGAGCATTTGATTGAAACCACTTTTTACATGAAATACTGCGGTTTCCTTTTATTTTAAATGTCATAATGGCTCTTATTTTGTTAATTGGTAATAAAATAGGTTCAGAGTCGATCAATTTTAATTAACAGTCGTTTTGGTTTGCCTGGAATAGACTGATTGGCCTGGACTGTATTTTGTTATTTTCCGAGAATTTGGTCTCCATGACTTATAAAGTTTCTAAAATCACCGATTCAAATGTTTTTTCATTCATATAAAAGAAATAAGTTCTGAAATAATATGTTATCTTTCAATACTAAATAAACATATTCTCCTAAAGAAAAGATATATTCTCCAAGAGGTTGGAAGAACTTACTTTTTGATTTAAGGTGGCGACTTATTTTTATATCAACAGATCACTAAAAAGTTTTTTAGAACCTCTGGTTTGAAGGCATGCAACCCAAAGATCATGAGGTTAATTACGAGCAATAGTAGAATTTAGAAATGCTACATATGTTTTATTTATTCATCTATAAAAGAAAAGTAATTTGTAACAAAACTTTCTGCCTTAATAAGCTATAAGCTAAGGCTACATTGAATTTCAAGGATATTGGGATCTTCTAAAAAGGGCTTTGTGTTTACAATTAATCTCTACGTTTCAATTAGATTGCTTTCTATGAACTTAAGAGACTTGCGGAGAGGGGTGAGGGGATCATATTCATGTTAGTCATAAATAGTGGTGGTATAAAGGTTGATTAAAAGATAATAGCATTAGGGAAAACACTAATTTATTCTGCATGTCTGATGGAATAAAGGGAATTACTTTAGAACCTACCAGGACCTGTTTACGAGAAAATACCTAGCGGACCTGATATTTAAAATATCTCGAGAATAATAAGAACATTAAATAATATTATACAATAAATAATTCAGTTCAAACAATTTGTAATGAATTGCAAATGAATACATAAATTGCAAAATCTTGTTCTTGGATAATTAATTAAGGTACTGTAATAAACTATTTAGTAGTTAATAGTCCATTACATTGTTTAAATCGCTCAAAATTAACATAACAGAGAGTATTTCATTCGAGTTTTAAAGTTTACATTGTCATCATGCATTTTTTATCAACATATTTCATGATTCCTGAAGTTTATATAAGACTACGGTGATCAGTAGAATAGATTTGAATGAATTAATTAGTGATCCTTTATCACAACTCTCTAGCTACTTGGCTTAAGAATTGATTTAATGTGAGCAAATCACTTAAGTTGAATGACTTCCTATTCAACTCTTCCCTGATGTAGATTATATTTGCAAGATCTGAAAGAAGTAGCACGTCATTTATTTATTTAATAACAAATTTCTCCCAACAGATTAAATGTCCGAATACAGGTAGTAAATAATAAAAAAACACATATATTCGTTCACAATGTTTTAAAAAACGTCTGCTAAGTAGGTCACTAAAACTTCCTTACCATTTGTTTTGAGTGCATTAGGAAAACCAAACAACAACTATATAAAAAAAAAAGTGTATTGTAAAATAAATTTAATGTTTTAATTCTTTATTTCGACATGTTTCGACAATGACATTAAAAAAAAAAAAACTTCAAAATTCGCATGCGCGATCAAAAATTCTGTTAAAAAAGTGGAATCAGAATCGGATTATCTAATAAATGATCCCTATATCGAAGAAAATATTTAAAAAAATTTTACATAATATTTTAAATAAACGATTCCTGTCCATCTGGTCGTATTCGAAGAAGTTGATATTATCCTTAGATACATTAAAAAAAAATATGTTTGTTGAATGCCAAAGCTGTTGGCTAACAGTCATCATAGCATCTGATACATGCATTGCTGACAAAAGCAAAACATAACAATCTTATAATTTTTTAAATAGGGTAAATTTTATTTAAAATATGTGTATTATATAAGCCCATAAGCCTACCACACCATACGAACTTTGATTTTGGTTTTCCTAAAGAATTATACATTTTAGAGGATAGGAAGCAGTTAAACAAATTTACACTTAGGGAGTATTGTGGGTATATACACCGAAATCTGATTGGTAAGCGCAGAACATATGAGGTATGAGGTTGAATATCTTGCATTGCAAGCCTAGCTACATAGTTCGACTTTCCGGGAGCTTGGCAATATAATACCACTTTCGGTGTTTGGTTCTCATCCTATCTCTAATACTCTCTTTTTCTTATCTTTTTTTTCTATTTAAAGTAGTTTAATTTTTTTACTTAATAGCTCTAGCTTCGAAGATGGCCCACATAGCAATGCCAAAACCTCAGCTGTCAGAATAAATAAACTCAAAAATTAATTGTATTTGTTTTTATTTATTCTGTTATTGTTAATCGTCAACAGTCATAGTTCTCTTTGTCTTAAACAATTAAGAAAGTAAAATACTCTAATAGTAAGGCTTCAGAGTTGCTAGTTGAACCTAAAAGTTTGCTGGAACGAATTCAGAGTCCTTACGTTAGACAGATAGTGCTTAAATAATAATTTGCGAAGACAAAAAAAAAAGGAAGTTAAGATAAATCGAAGGTATAAGAGGAATCTGAAATAATCAGGAAATGTTATTTCTCTACAGTAGAAACAGTTTCCAACGTAATTAATTCCTTATTACCTCTCCCCTTCCTGAGCAGAACTTGCCAACTTTGAACCTTAACTCGCTAAAACCGTGGGAAGTTACAGAAGCTCAGCTCCCCGCCTAGGAAAACTTCATATCCTTTTAATTACCTATATAAAGAACCTTTTATTTTCTAACGAAGGCCTTTTCCTAATTAGAAATAACACCACTCCTCGGCGGTAGGTAAATCTGTTAAAAAGGATCCTTCCCTAACTACTAGCCTCCTACCTCGGTGGAAATTCATTAGCCTAGCAGCTTAACGAGGATTTGTGGTTCTTAATTTTCCTTTAAACGTGTAATATTTATATCAAGTATACTTTCCTCTAAGTTTATGCTAGGCACTGCTAGATAAAAAAACTTTATAACACTTCTACTTCTTGGAAGGAGCCCTTGGATTAAGTGATGGGTCTTTTATTCCAGCCTTGATAAGCTAAAATAATTTCATTCCTATCCCAATGAGGAAGTAGCCTTTATAATAACGATCATTAAGACTATATCCATAAACTTATAATGTCAGTTTAAAATATTTATACTAACATATTAGTCACAGGAGGATTCAATGCCGAAATAAGAATTGTTTTTTAAGTATGAGAAAGCCCAATAACTCTTAACTGCTGATTAATAAGACCACACATTTTCACTAGATACCGATGAAGAACAACAAAGATGTACAATCTTTAAACCTTTGACGCTAACGCTGAAATCGATGAGGGACGCCAAAAACCAATATTATTTTAATGCTTAATTGAATAATCATTAGGTATTTGCTAACACTTCACAATAACCTAATGGAATTTATGTTATTCAAGGACCGATTTTCATAAAAACTAATTGGCTTCATAGGTATATTTTGACAACTAAAATTTTATCGAAAGGCATAGGACGAATATAGAATATTTTTAATGGAAATATAGAGAAATTTTTAATACTTAGTAGTAATTTGCATCACAATGAATATTTATTTATTATTATAACTATATTGAACGGGTATGGTTGTCATTTACTTCTATACTCCTGAAGACTGGACGTCTATATACCAATATCATTTACATCAAAGAGTTAACAGTTTTGTAACTGTTTTAGAGTCAAAAAATGCAGATATGTTTCCTTCTTTTTTTTTCTTTTTTTAAAACTAGATTATTTCCTAAAAATTTTAATATCAGTCCCTCTAACTTGGTCCCTCTAAAAACGTGTTTGTTTGTTTTTTTCTTTTGTATCGGCTTTGTTTTATGATTTTATGAAAAAGATAAAAATAAAATAAAATATGACGATAGTATCCATACTTTAGAAGATATAAGAACTTGAAGGTCCGGTATGATTCTTAAAAACGGTCAACGTATCCTTAAAGCACGGAAAAACAATACTCTATCTTATTATTTTACCTTCCAATGGCTTCCTTGACTATACGAATAACGTTTAAATCGTAGCATTAGTAGATATATTTTTTTAGGATAAGTCAGGCGTCATTATATGTGATGTGACAGTGCTGATGACGTCTACAAAGATTACCGTAAAATATTAAATCAGAACCTCTATTTCATCACATTATATAGATTTATATATAACGGCCCACCGATCCCCAGGTTTTGATAGATCTTTTCTGATCCGATCCTCATCCCTATGGAATTCCATTCCTTCTTCCATCCGTTGCTCCAATACTCTTCCCACCTTTAAATCCCGTCTATTCAGTCACTTCATGTCTAGGCAGCTCCAAAAGATTTGTGAATAGGTACTCCTTATTTTCAACTAAAATTTGCACCCAATTATGTTAATGCATTATTTTTACTTTTATTATTAATATGAATTTATTCTCTTTTACTGTATTTATTTTTAATGTATTAATATAGCAAGTTTATTTTTATTCTAAATTCTAAGAGTTTATTTTTCCTTAAAGGTTTAAAAGTTATATCATTATTATTTATTATGATTTCATTTTTTCTTATTTGTTTATTTATGCTATTATTTACTCAATATCATATTCTTTTTTGTTCTACTCTAAGGCTCTAAAGCTCTATTGTTTTACATGTAATATTATTCTAAAGGGGCATGTCCCGGAATAAATAAAGAATTTATTATTAATTATGTAAAACTGTGAAAATGTACACAAATATGCTACATTTATTATTATTTATTTTGTTTAAATTTTATGTTATAAGTAATTTTATGTCTTAAGCAATAAGAAATATTTACAATATAAATATAGTAGGATAAGCAAAATTGTACATTAAAACAAAATCTTTTGGCCTGAGTGTAATCACAGGCCGCGATCCTATTAACTCGTTTTGATGAAAATAATTTGAGCCATCCTGATGCTTGTTTTTTTATTACATATGAGCATAAACATTAACTTAATTTTTATCTATATTATAAATTTCAAGTTACATAATGATAAAATTAGGTTTCATCTTCGGCTCACAATTTATCCTTGCCCTGAAAATATAAAATAATATTAATAATCTTTATTTGTACAAAAGAATTCGTTGAACAAAGAAGACCATTATTAGTGAGAAAAATAAATAAATATTTTAAATTCAAAAAATCTGTTAGCATGAATGTTAACGGCGATTAGTGGGAAACTATATGGAAAGATAAAATAGTCCATAGGTACGTTAAGATAGAAAATACATCAAGGAGCAACTTGCAGTAAATTGGAAAACAAAACCACTCAAAGGCATATTAAAACAAGTAACTAAAAAAATAGTGAGAATTTCAATAAGACACTTTAACGACAGAGTGATTTTTATCGGAATAAGTTGACTTAACAATCTATTCCTAAAAGATATTAGAAGCTTATAAAAATATTTGAAATCGTAAAAAAAGTACTGTAAAACTGATCGAGAACTATTCTTGGCTGAAATCGATTGAGGTTCTAAAAGTGAAATTCTTTTATTGTCTGGAGTAAAAACAGCTAAAGGGTCTCATTTCCTATTCCCACCGCTCTGCCCTTCATGGCACCCCCAGCAATAAGCTATTTCCTAAGTAACCCTTCGTTTTCCCAATTTCTTTTCAATAGCGAAAAATAAATTATTTTTTTGCTCCGCACTTTCAACTCTACGATATAGAATTAAATGCAAACGATATAGCTATATTTAAAGAGTAATACTTTTAATCTACTTAAAACAAAAATAGATTTCCAATTCGACATATGTGAATAATTTTTCAAACCTAATTGGAATTCAGTTAAAATCAATTTCAATCAAATTCCATCAATTTGGTGACCTTAACGTTGACTATCAACATTGGGAATGCCGTTCAAATAATGCAAGAGGTAAAAACTTATAGAATTTTCTTATGATAACGCTTTTATTTTTCTCAATGATGGCACAATAACATATTAATCGCATAACTGCAATAGTAAACATTCTCTTGATGACAATTGTATCACCAAAAGTCTAAATTGTATTCCAAATCTAAATGCACTGTCATAGATATAGTAGGCAGTGTCCACAAAACAATAATGATAAGCATCGATCAATATAATAATTCTCCTGAAGACCGAAGAAATTTTTGGAACTTAAAAAAGCTAACTGGTCACTGTTTAAAGACATTAAAGATAAACATATGTCAGAAAATAAACATACAAATGATCTAAAAAAAGATTGGATTGCATTTAAGAATATAGTACTAGAAGCGGCTGTTATATCAGGATCTTTGTTTGGCTTTAATATGGATTTGATTGTAGTATTTTTTCATTCCTTCAGGAGTAAGCGTGAGTTCCATGTACAGTTAGTTTAATATATCCCTAAGTCTGTTTTTCGCTAAGCTAGTGAGGTTTGTTATCATTTGCCCAAAGATTCGGCTGGTCTTGGTGTTTTGTGGGGATCTAATTCCTGTAGGGATGCGTCCAGTTATGCATCTTCACTAAAGAGTTTGACTTTTCAGAATTTATATTTACATTTATACGTAATTCCACGTGCTCTTTTGGCTATTCTTTTGTCCCTCTCATCAAAAATTATTTCTGATTCAGTAGCAATGTATTCTCCTTTTGTATTAGCAAATATTTATATCGGTTTTGCCATAGTTGTCATTTTTCATTTTGACAGTGTTTCGTTTTTTTAGAATTCTCCAGAGTTTGATATTAGAGGTTCCGTAATCAAGTTTTTGGTATAATCTTTTCCATTTGTTTCTTTTGATACCCGCCATTTTTCTTTTGATTAAGGCACATAGATAGTTATATTTGCAGAGGAAATTGGGATTGTTGTTAGTTTCTATTTCATTTAAGATATTGCTTCCTTCAATTCGCAGTTCCTAATTTTTTTTTAATAGGATGATAATATTGAACCCATTTTTTAATATTTTCTCTAGGTATAGATATGTAGCCACTTCTAGTATTATATTCTTAAATGTAATTATTTAAATCACTTGTATGTTTATTTTCTGACAAATTTTTATATTTAATTTCTTTATGCAGTGACCAGTTAGCTTTTTTGAAATTCCAAAAATTTCTTCGGTCTTCAGCTAAATTATTATATTGGTCAATGCTTATCATTATTGGTCTGTGGACAGTGCCTACTGTATCCATGACAGTCCATTTAGATTTGGAATACAATTTAGACTTTTGTTGATAAATTAGTATCAAGAGAATTTTTGTTATTGTAGTTGTGCAATTAATATGTTATTGTGCCATCATTGAGAAAAATTAAAGCATTATCATAAGAAAATTCTATAAGTTTTTAACCTCTAGCATTATTTGAACGGCATCCCCAATGTTGATGATGGGCGTTAAGGTCATCAAAAATGATGGAAATTCGTTGGAATTGATTTTAACTAAATTCCGATTCGGTTTTAAAAATGACTCACACATTTCGAATTGGGAATGATTTTTTTTTTGTTTTGTTTTTTTATGTCGTTTAATAATATTACTCTTTAAATTTAGCTATGCCGTTTGCATTCAATTCGTAGAGTTGAAAGTGCGGAGCGAAAAAATAATTTATTTTTCGCTATTGAAAAGAAATTGGGGAAACTAATGGTAACTTAAGTAATAGCTTATTGCTGGGGGTGTCATGAAGGGCAAAGCGGTGGGAATAGGAAATGAGACCCTTTAGCTGTTTTTACTTTAGGCAATAGAAGAATTTCACTTTTAGAACCTCAATTTCGGTATTAATTTGAGCCAGGAATAGTTCTCGATCAGTTTTATAGTACTTTTTTTACGGTTTTAAATATTTTTAAAAGTTTCTAATATCTTTTAGGAATAGATTGTTAAGTCAACTTCTTTATAAATTGCATTCCAATCATTGTCATTACCTATGAATAGTTTTGTTTTAGTAAATTATATTAATTAGTACCGATATATTAAAATTTGGTGTATTTAAAATTTAATAAATGTCACCTTTTTAATTTAAAATTTAAATAAATGTCACCTACATTAACTCCCTACTAAATTTAATTTATTAACCTGGGATCAGGAGGAGGGTATATCCCTCCCGAAATGAACGAAAAGATCTAATTTTTATACCCACCAACATAAGATTTGTATTTTGAGTATAATTTTTTGTAATTTTAACTAGAGTTTTTGATCCAATTTTCATACCTATCCTTAAAACGTACCCCAAATTGGGCGATTATAGACATATAGGTGATTATTTGCCTTCTTCTTATCAAACCCTCCCCCCGAAAAAAAATTTAAATTCCCCTTCAAAAAAAAAATTCTGCGTACGCCCCATCACGAATTAAATATCAGCTATAAACCTTACTATACTTCTATTTTTGTTTATGAAACGAAATATATTAAATTGCAAAAGGGAGAGGGGCACGAAATTTGCAATGCCTAGGTTTGGAATCTTCCAATTATATCCTTAAAATTAATTTATGTTTTGGGGAGATTTTTGCTCTTTGATATTAAATCGTTTAAAATTTAATAATTTTCCATGTATCCAGGTGGAAAGTTTAGCCAAAACCTTAAAGTTGGCCATTTTTTTCGCCTTTCATCGTAATACTCCTTATGTATATCAAATGTAATTGATGTAATGCAATTGAGAAGAACAATCCAATAATGTATCATAAGTGTTTTTCATTGTTCCAAACGTTTATATCATCAATTCTCCAAATAAATTATTAATCTGTTTTTGAGATATTTTCAATTTATAAAGGATACAATAAAACACTGATGATTGATTAATGGAAAATTAATTGGGACTGGATTTTAATTATGCAAAAGGTGGAGGGGATGCCCGGGGCTTTTATTTTATAATAGGGAATATTATTGGTGCCTCCTTCATACTTTTCGTTTTAATAAATCCTGTCGTGATCAATAGAATTACAGCGCAATCCGTCTTCATTCCACTACATACACAAATTACTAGATTGACTATTTCTTACAGATATATAGACCAGATCATTGGTGGAGATTCTTTTTTACCAATGGAGGCCGCACTAAAATTAGGCAGTAATAAAGGAGGTCAGTATAATTTTTAATATTTCACTGTTGGTATTATATTAGTTTAAACACACACACACACATTTTATATTACTTTTATGTTACTTATATTTTTTTTTTTTTTTTATAGTTTAAGCCCACATTGGAACACTTTAATCAGTCTTTATACATTTAAGTCTTCGGAGTATTAGCTAGAAATTTGGCTTTCAGATTCCTCTTCTGCTCCCAAAACTTATTCATTCTTTCTGACCTGGCTGCCCTTCCTTCGTCAATGATGGTGTATTGTTTTCGTTCAAATGTTTTTAAGTCTTGTTTCTCAGTTCCTCAGAATCCTGCTCTCTTACTTATATTTATTGTGTTTATTAAAATAATTACTTATTTCATTTTTAAAAGAATGATAATTAAAAGAATAGCACACAGACTACGACATACGGATATTTCCATTGTCTATGTATGGTATAATATATGCATATATATATATATATATATATATATATATATATATATATATATATATATATATATATATATATATATATATACTTCACGGGAAGCACATGAAACGTTTTTCCCCAAATAATAATTTTTTTTTTTTTTTTTTATCTTTATCGCATACAGTAGGAATTTATTATGGTGCCAAAACTTTTATAATTACAATATATATATATGATTTCTAGCACTTGTCAAGGCAATGAGAATCGTCAGTATTTGCCACTTATCAATAATCTATTTTTAGACTATTTCCAATTTTTTTTCTCAATACATCATGATCGGGAATCGATAGAGGTTGTATTTATGTCCCATGATAAAGTGAAACCTAAATTTCGAATTATTGATGCTCAAGCCTTTTTCATTTAAAAAAATAAAGTTGATGTATATACTTTATTTTGTATCTTTTTATATATATATATATATATATATATATATATATATATATATATATATATATATATATATATATATATATATATATATCTTCGAAATCATAATTTTATTGAATGCCAATATTGGAATGTTTTAATTAGTCCTGAGCGTATTAGCTGGAACAATGGTGGAGAGCTTTTAGAGACACGTTTAGTAAATTATTACTAATCTTTATTAAAATTTTACTTTTCTCACAAAATGTTACTTACCGTATTTATAAATGTTTTATCGTAAATTAAAAAGATCTAGTAGCCTGAATTACTAATTACTAACAGCGAATCAATAAATTGTATTGAACTTCTTTTTTTTTTTGTTCACTATTCACGCCATCAAAGGCTTCCAATCATTCTGGTCTATAATTCTTTATTAGGGAGTATAAAAGACTTTGAGGATTGACAGTTAATAGGGAAGAGGAAAGTGTGTAATTTAAAAGGTTTAACTGGTTTTGTAAGAGCTCTAAAATAAATATATAATTTGCCGGTCTATTTCAAACGTTTGCCTGACCAGTTTATCTTTTTTTCATACCACATTGACCGTTTTTATTTTATTTTGTAGTTATTTATTTATTTTTTCTGGTTGAAATCAAAGACGATAATCTAATCTTACAGACCATAAATCAAACATATCAGACGGTCTTTGGATACGAAAATTGGGTTTACTTAAATTTAATACTTAATAATAATATGTAATTTAATAAAGATTTAGACGACTGGCCCTTGCTTGTGTTATTTTGTTTCAGAATATTTAAAAAATAAATCAACACGTAATAAAAAAAAGTCAATTATAAGGAAAAAAAATTATTTTTAAGATCTTATAATTAGCTTACATCAAAAAGTTATCGTTTTATTATAGTACCTAAATAAAAAAAATAATAATTATAATTTTACAACAGATTTGTTTTAATTATGGATTGAATAGTTGACAGTAGTAATTAATCTAAAATAGGAGATAACAAATTAATCACTTAAATCAGTCTAGTTCTTTTCTTTTTTCAAATTAAACTTCTTCTTCAATCGACTTTCCTATAATAAAAAAAAAGATAAGAGCTAAGAGACTATAAGATATAAGTAATAAAACACTAAATTATTGTATTATTTTTAAAATATTAAAATTATGAAATTAAAACAAATCTAGGATATGTTAAGGGCGGCAGTCAAAATTGAACGTTCCATAGTATAAAACTATTTAATGAATGCCAAAGTTTTGGCCCACTCTGTTAGCCTTCTTTAGTGCTACATAGGCAAAATACAATAAATACCCGATACAACAAAGGCGAGAAATTTTTTACTATCTTTCTACCTCTGTATACAATTCTTATCGTAGGTGTATCTTATCTTTGAAGCCCTCAACAAGACCTAAAAAGAGGGTCGAAACTTCGGCATTCATTAAACTATACTATGTTTCATACTATATTTTTATACTATGTTTCGTTTAATTTTGGCTACCGCCCTTATCATTTCTTAAATTTGTTTTAATTTCAAATTTTTAATATTTTAAAAATAGTACAATAATTCAGGGTATAGTTTTATTATTTACATTTTAAAGGGTCTTATCGTTTTTACTTTTCTTACCGCACAGGTAAGGAATGTATTATAACCGGATCAAATTTTCGCATTGCAGTTATCAACGGATCTATACGTTTCAGATCCCCCTGAGTCCAAAAAAACGCATTTTTTGGCCATTGCTCTGTCTGTCTGTGCCACGATTATCACTTAAACGGGTGGATTTTCGGTTTATTTTGTAGTGCTTTACCCCCTTCCCGATGCGTGCGTACCAAATCAGTCACTGTATGCCCAATTTCGACTTTCTTTTTTTTTACTTTTTTTTGCCCAATTTCGACTGCCCAATAGCCGAAAAACATGTTTTTTTTTATACTGTAGCCAAAATACCTCCAACAATTTTGATGATTTTTTTCTAATATCTTCTCCCTTAAGCAGTTCTAATTTTTCTATAAAGCGCATTCCCAAAAAAACCACAGAAAAAATGTGAAAAAATAAAACTTCATTCGCGTATAGCCCAAAAAGTATACACTTTTTGATTAATCATGAAGATAAATATAAATTAATAGTTATAAATTATTTTGTACAAGTTCCTACGGACACCGGGTCACCTTAGTTTAGTTTTTTGATAACTCGAAAACTATACATTTTCTGGAATATTCCAGATGTGCATTTGAAAGATGATCGGATTGTTTACATAACTAATTAAAAAAAAAATAGTGGGACCTATAAACGAAGATATATCAAGCATTTTTGTATTTTACTTTGATCCAAAGCGGTAACGATAGACGTATGAATGGTCAGGACAGATATTTTATGATAGACGAATCAATTGGAGATGAGGTTGATTTTGAAAAAAAGAAAAGAATTAACTACACCGCTTAAAGTGATTCATTTGTTTTGGAAAAAAGTAAATTTTATAGAATGCTGAATTTTCATTTTGCTGAATAATTTAGGTTTTAAAAGCTATATCTACAAGTCTCTAGTTAAGTTCATTTGATATAAATAATCAATGTTTTTTTTTTCGTTTATAAGAGAGGATAATGAACATTATGTTATTTCAATTATATTTGGTTAACATCTGTTCTGTTTCAGTTAAACCAACACTGGAAGTGCACTGCCATCGGTAAAAGAAAAATACAAGAAAGCTGAAGGGACTTCCCAGGGCTATTCGAAAGGGCCTTTAACAACTGATCATTCGCTCTCCTCTCTCCCTCCCTCCTCTTTCTCATCCTTAATTAATGGCTCTTTCTTATCTCCGTCTTTCTGTCTCCAATTCTCTTTCTTATTTCCGCAGCTAACCATCTTCTTTTACTTTTATTTTCATACCATTTATATTGTTTCCAATCTCTCAGCCAGGATAATGCGTAGTTATTAACTGCACCACTTTCACTGAAATTTCCTTAAAAGCTAATTTTTAACTGTTAAGTATTACTCTCAAATTGCTAAAAGAAAATTTATCATTTTTATTATTATTGTCATAAATCTGATTGTTTAATTGTCCATTCTTCATTATAATTATTTCTTTAATGAACTGATTCATCTAATCAGCTTACGTTATTTTCAGAAATCGAATCACCTAATGAGTGAATTCTTTTTACTAGCACAAGTGATAAATGATTCGAGAAAAAAAAAAGTACAGTAGCTCGGTAAACTGAATCACCTCCTCAGTCATCACTCTTTTCTTTAGTGAGTCAGAGAGTGAGCTGCAAACTCGGATTATAATTGAATATTATGATTGGATATTATAAGGATTACAATAAAAAAATAATAATTGCCTATTTATATCTAATAAAATTAGCAATAAACTTTTACTATACCAAAAAATATGTTGACTCACAGTATAGAACCTCAGAATTTAGCAACATACGCGGCAACTAAAATATTAAAAGTAATTATAATCGTAACAAGGTATGCATTCTCAAGTCCATTTAAACTCTTTGCTATTCAAAGTAACTTTTTAGCTTTATTAACTTTTCGCTAAACTAATTTGACATTAACTATTTCCAAATTAACAAACTATTACAAATTAGCAGTCAATCTATTGTTCTCTTTTTTAAATTAAATATTTTTTCCAATTAATTCATCCTTACTAAAAAAGGTCAGAGCAATGAGTGAGATAATTTTAAGGAAATCAAGATGTTTTCCCAGTTCAAGTCAATCTTGAAAAATATTACATAGTAGGCCAGTCAGTGAATGGATTATATGTTGCAAAAGGCAGGGTACAAGCTTTTATTTCTTTAACTTGTATGCATGGATGAAAACGTGTAAAAAAACAAAAACGCTAGCACGAGTGGCCTCGGGAGAACCTTTGGCAGCCAAAAAGCCTAGATTATAATTCAAGCGAGTTACCAAGGAAAAGCTATAAAAAGTACTTTATCTTCGCAGTTTTTTAAGATGGTGAAAAACGCAGAGAAAGGAGGAGGTCGAAGACTTGGATTTTTTACAAAAAGGGTAATACATACAACATACCTGAAACTCAGTAGACGCAGAATTAGAAGCTCTACAACTTTTACGGGCAAAAATCACTGTTTTGCATATGCTTAAATAGAGCATGATTTAGTAAAACTTTTTCTACTTTTCAGTCTAGTTAGCCTATATTATTAAGGGTAATAGAAATTCGACTTCCAGTTTCCAAAATAGTTGAAGCATATTTTATTATTAATAATGGCCAAAATAAAATAATAATACAATTTGTTTTAATCCCTTTGTTTTATCCATCTCTGTTTTGCATAACCCTAAGAACAACTTGATTTATTACGTCTTTTGGCGACTATTTTGATCTAGTTTTCCTGTACTATTAAGATGAATCGAAATCCCTTCTAGCAAAATATTTAAACCATATTTTATTATTAATAATCAGGAAAATAAAATAATAATGCAAGACAAAAATATACAGAAAATAATTATAAACTTCATTATTTGCAGGAGACTTACAAGTTACTAGAAATCCCATTGATTGATTCATTGTTAACTTGTTTCAAATTTTGATAACTCTATTATTAAATTTATTTCCTAGCTCTTATTCATATCAAACATTTAAACAATATTTTCACTGGCAAAATCAGACCTTCATGTTCTAATATTGAATGGCTAGATCAGCTAATTGATTATATTGCCTGTAAAATTTGATATTTGTCATCTACTTGCTCTTCCAAGAAACCGCCTTAATTAATAAAACAGATAATGTCTGCTAAGCACAAAACAAATATTTGCTTTCTAAAAAATTAATTACTTATCTTTATTTATTTCTTCATTTATAACTAGTTCTTACATTTCAAACACCCTTAGAAAACATGTTAAGATTCTAGCTATTTTAATTATTGGTCCCCAACCGGTAGTCCGCGGGAGGTTCCGACAGCACCCTCCTCTATCATTTTTGTGAGGAATTATTTTTAGAAATGTTTTATTGAATACCTTTCCTGATTTTTGAGTGTCATTTGAAAAGTTTTTACGGGTAAATGTATTATAAAAGTGCCTCAAAATACACATTTAAGCATCATAATTCCCGGGTGGGTTGGTCGGTAGTACCGATTCGGTACATGGTTCAATTTCTGGCATAGTGGTACTAAGGGTTGGGAGATCTCCGTAAATGATTTCAGTTTTTCATAATAAAACTAATTTAAAAAATTTAAATTAGAATCAAATTCTTATGTTATTTGAAATTTCTAATTGGTCACTTAGGATAATGTAACACACACTCATAGAAACGTAGAATTATTTATTATTTATCTCAATTTAAGTCAAATAATAATATTTTAAACGACAATATTTTTTTTTTTATTTTTTTTTTTTTTTTCTCTTTATTGGTTAATTCACAACTGTCAGTGATTACTGACAACCAGCGAATGTTCTTACATAAACAAATTTACAATTAAAAGGGCATGACAGGCATGAGGAAGAGATTTACCCAGTGGCAATTCTTCGGTCTTGTTTCAAGTTACTGAAGGAGATCTCTCATCCAGCTCCTTTTCAGCCTTCTACGGGTGCTGTCGGGCATGTTTTTTGTGGCCATATCTTGAATGAGTTTATTTGGATGATTTTGAAGCTTGCTGTGAAATCTTTTGTAGTAAGTCCGTATGTGTTCTTTGACAGTTGGCATTTTTAAGTCTTTGTGCAGAGTTATGTTACTTACATACCAAGGTGCTTGCGTGATTGTCCTAAAAGTTTTGGCCTGAAATATTTGTAGTTTTTGGATGTGTGTTTTTTTTGCAATTCCATATATTTGTGAGGCGTATGCCCAAATTGGTTTAAGTAGGTAAGTGTAAGTATTTAGCTTTTGTCTTAGATCTAATTTTGAGCGACGCCCTAGCAGAGAATATAAAAGTCTGAAACGTTGATTTAGTGTCTTTCGTTTAGCAGCGATGTGTGGACCCCATGTCATTCTTTTATCAAATGTTAGGCCTAGATAATGTACTCTGTCAGATTGTGGGATGTATTCGTTTCCAAGATAAACTGGAGGACAAGTCCCATGTCGGAGTGAGAAAGTGATGTGATGGGATTTGTTCTGATTCAGTTTAACTTTCCAGCGTTTGCACCAGTTGTGTAGTGTCTGTAAATGGCTTTGTAGAATCACAGAGGCGTGCTCGGGATCTTTGTGCCTTGTAATAATAGTAGTATCGTCAGCATAAGTGGCTGTCAAAGTATCCTTAGTGGTTGGTATGTCATGGGTGTATGTTATGTACAGCAGTGGTGCAAGAATCGATCCTTGGGGCACTCCGGCCATGACTGGTCTAATCGATGAGATTTCTGAACCTTTTCGGACAGAGAAAAATCTATCAGAGAGGAATGATTGTATTATAAGATAGTAAGTGGAAGGAAGTATTGTTTTGAGTTTAAAGAGAAGTCCTTGGTGCCAGACCCTGTCAAAGGCCTCTGCAACATCCAGAAATACACCAGTGGCATACATTTTTTGCTCTAGTGCTGTTGATATATAGTCTGTTACTCTATGCAATTGTTGTGTGGTGGAATGTAAAGAACGAAATCCAAATTGATGGTCTGGCAAAATTTTTTGGTCCATTAGTATGGTAATAAGTCTTTTATACAGTAACTTTTCAAAAATTTTAGCACAAATAGGGAGTAAGCTGATAGGTCTATAGGATGAGGGAGAGTGTATATCTTTGCCAGGCTTATGAATCATGGATATATAGGAGTATTTCCATTGAAGAGGAAATTTAGCAGTCCTCAGAATGGCATTATAAATGGTAGTGATTGATTAAGTCATAACCGGGAGCTTTCTTTCTTTTTAACAGTTTAATTTGTTCAGTGACGTGAGATGGAGAAAAAGGTGGAGGAGGTGGAGATAATTGTAAGGGAATGTCTAAAGATTTGAGTATAAAGTCATCATCTTCAGGGTTTGAGATATTAGTGTGGGGTATAAAAACAGAGGAAAGGTGGTCTGCAAGGAGTTCTGATTTTTCTATGTCTGAAGCAGCCCAAGAACCATCATCTTTTCGAAGTGGCACTGACACCTCCCGATGCTTTAGAACCTTCTTGGTATGTCTCCATAAGCTTCCATCATCTATTGAAAGGTTGTTAATGTATGTTTCGTACTTATCACGGTTGAATTTCTGGATTTGTCGTTTCAATGTGTTGTTTAGTCTGTTAAATGTCTGTCTGTATGATGGGAGTCTGTTTGTCTGCCATACTTTTCGAGCTTTCCTCTTGGCTCTGATCAAATCCCTTATGTATTGTGGGTAGCTGGCTAGGTTTTCAGATTTTTGAGGCCTAGGAACTGAGGATGACCAAGCTGCGTTTTGGATGCTCTTTGTGAAGGTGTCAACGGCTTCCTCCAGTTCTTCCTGCGTTTTAATAGACATTGGGATAGAAAGTGCAGAATCCAGGTTATTCCTGTAGGTATCCCAATCCATGGTCCCATTAATAAGAGATGGTCGTTTTGATGCCTCACAGGGCTCATCCAGCAGCAGCAGATTCACCAGGGAATGATCAGAACAGAGATCAGAGCTAGTATTAACAGTGTGTGGTACAGTTCTAAGTCCTTTGGTGATAAAGAAGTCCAATAAATCGGGTGTTTTGTGTATAGATGTGGGCCAGTAAGTCGGAGAGTTTGGAGTTATTGTTTCTAATGAGAGCTCATGTAAGGCTCTCCTGAGATTCCTTCCCCTCGGGGTACAAAGTCTAGGTCCCCACATCTGGTGTTTTGCATTATAGTCCCCTCCGGCGATGAAACAGCTTCCTAGGTATTTAAAGAAGTTGCAAAACATGGCAGGTGTCAGCACATACCTAGGAGGACAATAAATTGCAGCAAAGGTAATGGTGTTATGTTTGGTATATAATGTAATGCTAGTGGATTGAATGTCAGGTGTTACGGGTAATTTTAAGGGGTCATGTTTTAATGAAGATTTTATTAGTATTGCAGTTCCTCCATGAGCTGTGTTGTCCGGGTGGTCAGTTCTGTAAGTTTTGTATCCTGAAATATAAAATTTTGAGCGTGGTGTTAAGTGGGTTTCAGTTATCAGTACGATGTCAATACGTTTCTTGTGTAGGTGGATATCTAGCTCTGTCTTATGTTGAGTCAGTCCGTTTGCATTCCAAAGGATGATAGACAGGGATCCTACAGTTAGCGATCTAGGGGGCATAGTGAGGGCATAAGGCCTGAGTTATAAGTGAAATTTGTTGGAGAAGGGTGTAAAGTGGCTGAATGAGAGTGTTAAGATTGTTGATTAAATTTAGTACTTGCAGGGAACCATTATCAGTCAGAGGTGCTGACTGTGCAGTATCCCTCCTCATGCCTGACTGCTGGTGTGGAGCTTGAGGTTGAGGCTGCGGCTGCTGATGTGGGGCAGGAATTGGTGAATGTTGAGGCTGTGCTCTGACTTTAGGTTGGGCAGGTTGAGAGCGCTGAGCAAGCTGTGGGAGTGCTGGGAAATCTTGTAGTCCCGGTGGTGGAACATGCTGGGCAGCTGCTGGTCTCTGTTGGGTTCTGTAACTTCGTTGAGTCCTCAAATCTTTCAGAGTTTTACACCCCCTATAATTGGCTGGATGTGCCCCCTGACAATTTGCACATGTTGCCGGTGTTTCTCTTGATTTGCTGCAGGAAACACTTTCGTGTCCCAGACCGCACTTCACACACTTTGGTGGATGATTACAGTATGTCTTTGTGTGACCATACTTCTGGCATCTGGTGCATTGGGGTATCACTCTCTTCTTTCTTGGTTCCTCTATCTTAATTTTTGTATAATATAGAAAATCTGTTCTGAAAATGTCTTCATTGAAAGAATTCTTTGATATATCAATAAAGAACATTGGTAGGGGTTCTTTAAATCTAGACAAAACATTTGTAATATTGATAATTTCATAGCCAAGCTTTGCAAATTCTTCTTTGATTGTGCAAAGTGGTGTGGCATGGTGTAAACCCTTTAAGACCACACTTGGCATTTTATCTTCGGGGAGCTGATAGGTGTGGAATTCTGCTCCATCTCGACGTAAACTTGAGACGAGCTTTCTATATACATCAGGTGTTTCTGGTTGCACAGTTACACCCCTTGTATTGTTTCTTAATTTAAATTAATTATGACCAGCTTCATTTTGAAGAAATGAAACTAGTGCAGTATAGTCTCTTATACCATTTATATATATAGGTGGTGGCCTCACCTGGGTGACTTGATTGTTTGGCTGTTGAGTCTCATTGTCCCTTGTTTGAGACAAAGCTTCATACCTGTTTTGGGTTTTTGTTGTGTTGACATACGTCTTCTTAACTTTTGAGGGGTCCAATTGTGATGTTGTTGACCTTTTTCGCCCTGTTACAAGCTCCCATGTATTGTTGCTCACAGTCTCTTCACTGTTTTCTGATTCCATCTTACTAACCTCCTGCTGAGAGGCCGCGGGTTCGACCATCTTCAGCCGAGATAATCTCTTTGGTCAACTTATTTCCAAGATATTATACAGCTCTAGACTAAAATAGAACTAAAAAACACTTTTTTTCACCAAAAAGAACACTTTATTTAATAGTTTTTTGAGAAAATACGCGAGCACATATAAAGTAACCTTCACTTAAATTTCATCTTCACAGCTTATTAAGTTAATAAGAGCATAAATGAATCAAGAAAACTAATTAAGAGCACGCATTAATACATTTTATTGAAAAATTATACATAATTTTTACTCCGATCAATAAAACAAAAAAGAATAACGATAAATTGACAATTCAGAATTCAATGAATAATTTAAAATAACAGTTTAACTAACTGCCTACAGATAGCAGCACGAATTGAGAAAGCCGGAAAATAATAGTTCTAGTTAGTGCCGCAAGAGGCCAGCACCGTCCAATCAGGCATTTCCGAAGTGAATTAATTCTAGCTCGAAAATTTTATATTGTAATAGGAGAGTAGGAGTGCGCAAGAGCTAAGCAAATAGGTCAGTTCCCTAGGTGCATTAGTGCTGCTATCTTGTGGCAGTCCCTAGAACTATTATAGTTTAAGATTCTGTCATAAGAGAGCAGCACTAGCGGACTTAGGAATAGGGCCAGGCAATTGAGCTCCTGCGCACTCCTACTCTCCTATTACAATATACAATTTTCGAGCTGGAATTTTACTTCAGAAATGCCTGTTTGGATGGTGCTGTCCTCTTGTGAGGCTAACTAGAACTATTATTGTCCAGCTTTCTTGATCTGTGCTGCTATCTGCTGTCAGTTTTGGAAGCCAAATCCGCTTATTCCTTTTTTTTATTTAAAATAATTAAGTATTATAATTTACTGAATATTATGTTTTGTGTCACAATTACTGCATAATAATCACACCATTATCTCGTTTGATTTCTTTCATTCTAAATATTTTATATTTAAAAATTTTAACTTTAATATAATTTTGAAAATTGAACTATTTCATTTTGACTATCATGACAATAAAATAGAAAAATATTTTCTTGGTTACTTCATAATTTTTTTTTTGTGAGTATGTAAAGAGCAGCGTGGAAGTCCTTATTTCATGAAACCCTTTCTGTATAAAGCAAAATAAAATTACTAATAAATATATTTGATGGAGATTATATTATAACTTTTATGTGCTTTTGAAATGGTAACAAAATTCAAGGTCTAATTATTGGTTTCTGAAATCAAATTTGTCATTCCAGAGCTATTTTGAACACCAACCAGGGTTCTTTAAACACTATTTGAATACTGTCACTTCATTGACTAGGACATAAACTTAAGTTTTTTAATTTATAAATTATTACTTTGAAGTTAATTAGTGAAAAATATATAATAAGTTCTGATGGTGTTCCTAGTGTTCATCACAGTTTCATGAAAAATTTATGATTTCACATTCTTAATTGTATGTTGTCCTACACATTAGGTTTCTTCATTTTAATGAAAGCCATTCATTACTTCCATAAAGTATAACTACGGCATTTTTCCTATAAATATTATTTTGTTTCATACAATAAATAAAAGAAAAAATTATCATTGTTTAAGATCTATTGAGATGAAGCTAATTTCGTGAAAATAGGACATCATATAGGTAGTAACAAATATAACAACACAAGTTCAGTTGCTTCATCTAAACTCACTGATGGATTTACATCTTCTTCAATCAGAATTACATCAGAATTCAATCAGAATAGATTACATCTATTCAGTGGTCAGAATGGTTCCAAATTAGTAGCTCTACAAAAAGGAGATTAAGGGTCCACTTATACATGTCCTAGGTGTGACAGTTCCGTGTTTCCTTATTAGTGAAAAATTATATTCTTCTGAGGATTAGATTGCAGGAGTACCCAGATGTCCGGCATAGTTGACATAGTAAGGTGACACAATACAATATTAATGAGATTATACAATTTTAAAAATTTTGGGACGGTGCACACATCACTCACCTTTCCCTTAACAGCCTATAATAATCTTTTTAGCATAATTTTAAAGAGTTCACATAAATAATACTTGAAATAAATTCAGCAGAATGCATTTCTTCAAGTCTTCTCTCACAAAAGTACAATAAACTAGTTTTTTTTTAAATTTTAGTACAATAATTCTGAACACTAAATATTTTTGTTTGTCAAGCTGAAAATATATTTTAAAAGTTTCGGTTTAGTTTTCATGGAAATTCCACTTAGTTTCTATGGGAACACTGTTTCAATTAATAAAAACAGAAATTAATAGGTTAATATCTACTTTTATATGATTACATTATTACAGAGTGTATTGTTGATAAATTGGTGGTGGCTTGGTGAGAGGAGATTCGTTCGCATCCGTCTCCTTTCGGATGCGCTCATTTTTCCATCTAGCGTCTTGTAGTCCTTATAAGATACACTGTATCTTTGCTAATACATGTCAGATTCCGAAGGTTCCTTTTCTGTTTTTAGATACTTTAATTACCTTTCATAAGATCGTATACATAATTTTCCATAAAATACATTATTTTTGAGTTATGCGCAAATAAAATATTCTTTTCATCATAACATTTTTCCTTAAAAGTGTAAAATCGATGATATAAAGTGGAGCTTCCAGTTAGTCGATTTTAATGAAAAATTTGCTGTAGCATTCCAAGAATGGAAGGTATATTCTATAAGATATAAATATGTAATTTCAGTTTCGTACAACTTTCCATTTTTGAGCAAGGCTGTTCATACATACATACACATACTTGGTTATTTTTATTCAGAGGACCTTAAAAAGTGTTTTTACATTAAAACTCAAATTCAAAAATTTTCATGAATGCAATACTACCCCTAACTATATATTTCATATGTAGGTAAGGAAAATTTAAAAAATTCATCTATTCAGAATGTTTGTATGTCAATTTGTATGTCTATTCAGAATGTCTGTCCACTTTCCTTTATAAGAACATAATAATATAAGTATATAATATATAATATAAGAATTATATATTAATATAAATAATATACTAGATTTTGGTAAAATTGGTAAACTGGAAGCAGTATTTAACCTGAAACTGTTTTGTCTTCCGCCTGCTTAGAAGGGAGGAATAAAAAGTATAGTTTAATAGTAACTGTCAACTATTTCAGTCAATGATATTCAATAAATGAAAACAATCATCAGAAAATAGTCTTTAACAAAAAAAAAATTAATAATACATTTTGGTAACAAAGATGAAATATACTGGAATGTGAAATAAAACAACTGCATCAATCATAACAAATAGATGTTTACATTTTTTCCTCTTTAATTGGCTAACATAATGTAATAATGCTAAATAGTTTAATTTATATAAGGTGGCAGACCTCCTAGTTCAAATTAATAAACTCATTGGTTCGGTAATTGCTAAACTGACTAGCATCAGATGTGAAGTCAATACCAGTTTATTTCACTCTCAATACTTTTATAATTAACCTTATCGAGTTGAGCATTATAATATAAAATAATCTGCATAAGCAAGTGAAATACACAAATCAGTTATAATTCATGGTTACTTAAAATCAGTTCTCAATCTGGGGATAGGGTGTGGATACTAGAGACTTTTTTTTCAAAAAGAAATATATATATATATATATATATATATATATATATATATATATATATATATATATATATATATATATATATATATATATATATTCTCCTATGAGATTTTATATATAAATAAATATATATAAATTCTCCTATCCTCTTAGGAGAATTCTGGGGGCTGTGTGTGAGGATGGTCAGTGGCGGCGAAGGAAAATAGCGAACTATTCCAGCTCTACAAATACATTAGCATCTCCTCTCACATCAAGATACAGAGGCTAAAATGGCTTGGCCACGTGATGAGGATGAGTGCTGCTGACAGCATGTCCAGTAGGGTGTACAAAAATGTTCCGGATGGCCAGCATCCACGCGGTAGGCCAAAAGGCCGATGGAGGGATGGCAAGGGATATAGGACAAGATCTTCGGCAGCTAAGGATCTCTGTCACAGAAGCGACAGATCGAGAAAAATGGTTGGCAATTGTTGAGCAGGCCAAGGGTAGCATCAGCACCTGTTGAGCCAATAGAAGAAGATATATATATATATATATATATATATATATATATATATATATATATATATATATATATATATTTTTTTTTTTTTTTTTAAATAAAAACAAAGTTAAATTTATTTCTCAAGTATTATCACAATCAGCTGATCTGAATTTTTCCTGTATCAAATAAGAGGGGAATCATTCCCTCGCAAGGGCTGCACAAACCCTAAAAAAGGTTGAAATATGCCTCTGATATATACCCATTAACCACCACTGACAAGCCATATATTATAATGTATCAGTTTTAGATAAAAGAAAAAATATATTCGATCAATATATCAATTTTATATTACAAGATTTAATTAATTTTTATAAAAACATCATACATAATTTTAATTATTATGCTGTGGTTTAGACCAATCAGCATTAAGAATAAGATGGTCATAACCATGCCCATTCAATGTGGCAATAGCAGCTGCAGCAGCAGATCGTGATTTAAAATGGATGTAGGCAAAACCTTTGCAAAGGCCGGTAGATTTATCCTTAGCTAAGAAGAGTTTGTTGTAATCACCAAAAGGTTTAACCAACTCCTCCAAATCTGCTTCCTGAAATTAAAATAACAACTATTAATTAAAAGCATTAATTCAATAAACTAATAATATAACAAAGTACTTAAAATTATAGATAAACATATGAAGCAACAATTAACACTTTCCAGTATTATGGCCTTATCCAAAGAAAATAAGCAACTTGGAGACTAGAGACACAATGACAAAATATGATCAGAGCTATACACTATGACAGAGACAAAAAATACCACTTACATTATATACATTCAAACACTTACATTCAAAACAATATGTATCTGTCATTACAAAGATTTGGAATACATAATGAGTCTTATTCCTAGAAAGATTGCGGTAGTAATAAGAATAACAATGAAGATAAAACATGCCACAATAGAGAAGGAAGTAGTTGGTCGGGGCGTGCAATCAAAAACTAACACTTTAGTAAGTAATAATTATTATTATTATTTATGAAACTTTTTAATTAAAAATACAACTTTCATATAATTTACTATTCCCTGTGTAAATAACGCATTATTTTAATTTCAATTAATTTTTACATTGTTATTTTTTTTCATTAGTCACTTGTATTATGTACTTTATTGGTTCATGTAATTCATAATCTTTCCTTCACTCTTTTCACTTTATGCTTTAAATTTTTACAATATGTAGTGTCATATTTTTCTTTTTATACTTCATACCTTTTTATCTTACTTGTAATTTCTGTTTTTATCTTTTTTTACTGGTACTGGTACTGCCTCTGTCATTTTCAATGTTGTTATTTTGTTTTTTCTTTTAGTCCTGATGAATTAGGTCTAAAAATTAGGCCGAAACATTGGCATAAAAGAAATAAGTATTACTTATTAAAGTATTGGTTTTTGACTGCACCCTCCAAGCAACTTCTTCCTTCAGTATATCCACAGTCAACCAAAACTCACTCCAATACCACAATAATATTTTAAAACCTTAAAATTGTTACTATTTTTGATAGTGATGAATAAAAAAGACTTTAAAAAGTGATAACAATTTAAAACATTAAAATGTTGTGTGTTTTTTATAATGATAAAAACATGTATAACTGATCTCAAAAAAAAACATAAAGAAGTATGTGGCTTATGGTGATTAAATCACCTTTGAGATGAATTAAGAAATATCCTACTTAGTTTTAATAAGTAATTTCAATAAAATCAAAAAGTAGAAGCTGAATATCTCCTTCAAAACCTTGCATGGAAATATAAGGAAACATTCGGTAATACTGAAGATATGGTATATTTGGTTAACAATTTACAAATTCATGACACATACAGCAGATTTAAGAGTTTAAATGGTTAAAAACCAAATGCTTAAATCAAGACCAAGTACTAAGTAAGATATTTCAAATATACACTAATACTGTAAAATCTTATTAAGGATTCATTAACATGGAATGTGTAATAGTAAAACCTATTGGCCCATCCTGACATAGTATCATTAATAAATATTTTAGGCAGTGACTCTAACAATGCCAGAGTAGAAGAAAAAATGTATTTACTAAGCTCCGTATATTTAGAGGAGAAAGTCCATACCTGCGTTGACTCAGACAAATTAGAAACTCTAATAGCAGCTGCAGAACTGTCATCATGGCGACGGGACATGGTTTCTCCTCTTTTTCCACCACCTTCCCGAAGACCAGGAGCTATGTACTTACTTTTGGCTGAAAAAAAATTATAATAGTAATTATCGAATGAATATTTGAAATAACAAACTAATCTATTACCAAAAAAGGATAGTTCAAACAACAAACCTTTGTCTTCAACCTGTGTTGAAGGCCGTTTCTCTTCAACAGCAGGAGTGGCAGCAGTCTTGTTTGGAATATAACCAGTATCCTTGAAGGGACATTTTAAAGTCCAGTGATCACCATTACAAGTACGACACTTGACAGTTTTATCCGCCATGCCTGAAAGAGAATAATAAAGTTTCATGAGGGATTAAATACAACAGTTACAGGAAATAGAATGACTTAAGAAAATCCCAACATCTAATTCAAACATTTCACACAGCATAATATTTTTTAGATAAACTTGAGATAAATTATACAGAAATTATTACAAACAAGTAACTTCAAATTGACGTAGAGAGAGAAACACTTTATTATTAAAGAGGTGCTACCCAACTGTATTTTGTTGCTATATACAAAGCATAATTTCAACATACATAATAAAAATAAGTTTTTTTTGTGTGATTTTTTAACAGTTTTTGTTTAATTTTCTTCTTTTTACTTATATATATATATATATTTTTTTTACAACTTTTCCTTACATGGTAACTCCACATAAGGACCGTTTATTATTTTATACATGCTCCATGCCTTAGAGGCATACTACATGAATGGTACGATTTATCAAATTTACATATTCAGTGGTTTAATACAATTCCAGTGTTCAATTGAAATAAAAACTAAACTAAATCAAACAAACAAAATCCATCTTTGGTCAGTGAGTCGAATTCTATATTTTTAATAAATTTAAGCAAGTCTGTCTTGAATTTAGAAAGCAAATTTTGTTCTGTTTCAGGCCATTGTCCATTTCTGAGAATTATACTTTTAATCAAATGAAAACGTTGTTTGTCAAATAATTTACAATCATAAAGTATATGTCTAAAATTTTTGATTTGTTCGTCTTCTTCGCATAAGTCTGTTTGTATAATGTTGAACCGTTTGAGATAATATTTTGTGTTTCCATATTCTGTCAGTAGTTGCGTTAGTTTGTAATCATTACTGTGTATAGTTCTGTAATTTTGTGATGTAATATGGGGTATAAATCTGTGTAAGCTAGGTGATTTGGTTGAGTTCACCCATATTTGATTCCATCTTTTAACCAAATCAAATTGTAGATCCCTCTTTATGTATGAAAGCGGTACTTGATGGTACGAGGGCAATAAATCGGCCTGTTCATTACCCTCAACCCCTGAATGTGTCTTTACCCATTTAAGAGTCACTGATTTCCCTATGTTTTGAAGCTCTATTAATAAATTTTGTCTAATTTGGTCAGTCAAATGGTCATGAATGTCGGAATTATTTACGGAGTCCAGTAAGATTTTGTTGTCTGTATGTATAGTGATGTGTGTGTTCGTTAGTAGCGGGTCGTTACTGATGTATTCAGTCACTTTTAGCACAGCAAATTTTTCTGCCTGGTTATTCGAGCAATAGGATTCCAATTTGTATTTTTGTTCCACATTGCTTCCATCTGGTGCTTGGAATAACCATGCACATCCAGTATTCTCGCTGTCCTTACTACCGTCTGTGTAAACATCAGTGTTTTCGGTGACCTGAGTAGCACATTGTGATCTAGTCCATAAATTTGCTGCTGGGTGTAGCCAAAACATACAGTCAGTGATTCTGTCCATTTTGTCTAGTGTCTATGTATTTATATATTTATATATATATATATATATATATATATATATATATATATATATATATATATATATATATATAAATACATACATATATATATACATATATATACATATATATACATATATATACATACATTAATACATAATACATAATACAAAAAATAACAACATACTTTTCAGCTTATCAAGTACATCTTCATCAGGCTTATCTTGTTCTTCTTTTGAAGTAATAAACTGCATGAAGACATCTTCTCCTGCAAATACAAAAATAATTAAAAATATATTGTTAAATACTGCCTTAAAATAAGTAAAGAAATTTAAGAGCTTTACTTAGATCTTAAAAATTAATTGAAAAATCTTTTAGAACTTAAATACAAAGGTATCCTTGATTTTCACACCATGCAATAAGGGTTTCAAAAGTTTAATGAGGAAGAAGGAAAGTTTCGAGAAAAAAAAAATAGGCCGTCATCTCCGTGTGGCAGTTGACTCGAGGATTCTTCTCAACACAACAAACTGGAAGGGAGCAGCAATATTTACAGTGCGAAAGGACTGAGAGGGAAAAGAACATAAAATTTTCAAATAAAAAACATTTTGTTTTATTCTTAATTTTAAGTTATTAATGGTTCTTCCCATTGATGGAGACAAGTTTAAATTGCACTAGCTATTGATTCCCAGTTGTTTTTAATGAGTTTTAGAAAGTGGTGCAAATTCTCCCAACCTATGGTGGTGCACTTTGCTCCATTTTTTGATAAATCTGATTTCAGAAAATGGATTAGTGTGAATGACTGTGAGATGAAATTCTCCATTGATGTAGGGAAAGAGGGAGGTCAGGTTATGATGAAGACAGGGCTCCTCGAATTATCCAAGTCGGTTACGACTTGCCGAACGTCAACCCTACAGGACTTTTGGTCCTGAAGAACTCCTTGACAAAATAATGTCCTCGCTCGGCGAAGAGTATCTATCGTCCACTTTTTCCACCAATTCGGTGGTCATCGACCAGAAGATGATTTGCTCCTTGTTGCAGCAGATTTACCTGGTCATTTTGACCGTCCTGTAGATAACAGTTTTTACTTATGAATTTTTTTTGGTACTACTTAACAATCAGGACGCATTATCACTGGCTCGGGCCAAAGTTACCCGAACGTCGCCGCACTACCACTCTCTAGAGCCATTTGTGCTAACTAACTGCTTTCTATTCAATTATAAAATTTGTGTTCATTGGAATTATTTATATTATTATTGCTTTAATTATTAATTAGATATTATTTAAAATTATTAGTGCTGTCGACTTCCAGAGGTCTGGGGAAGTTGTAGTAATAATTTAAAGCAGTAATAACTTAAAATAGGGTAAGGGCCCGAACTGTCAGGCCCCATGAAGACAGATTCAAAGACATATGCGGGTAAACCCGAGTGTCGAGGACAGTCTCCAGATAGGTGAGGAAACTACTGAACGAGTGCAAGTCTTCCTTTACCAGGTTCCTTACAGGCTACCATGGTAGCCTCCGAGAAAGGAGGGGTCGACGAAGATGTCAGAGAACGCATTCGGAAAACTAGTACTGCCTTCATCCAGCTCTTTTCCCTTTTGAGAAACTGGAGTGTGTCCGTTCATACAAAACTGAAGCTCTACTCAATCAATGTAAAGTCTGTACTTCTCTATGGCTCAGAAACTTGGAAGGTCACAAAGGGTGTCACCAGGAAGCTGCAGGTATTTACCAATCACTGTCTCCGCTGTATCCTAAACATCAGATGGCCCGAAAAAGTCTCAAATCAAGAGTTTTGGTGCAAAGCCGGGCAGAGACCGATTGAGCAAGACATAAGAAGAAGGAAGTGGAACTGAATAGGCCAAACACTCCGAAAACAGTCTGGAGTAAGGGAAAGATCGGCACTTGATTTGAAACCCCATGGAGTACGCCGAAAAGGACAACCTCGCATCATCTGGAGGAGGTCTATACTAAATGAGGCGGAGCAGGCAGGAAGGACTTGGAGCGAGGTAAAGGCGCTGGCTAAGAATAGAGATGGATGGAAGTTGTTCGTTGAAGCTCTTTGCTGCACTGGGAGCTACAGGAGTTAATAGAATAGAAAAATAGAAAGGCCCGATCTCAACTGAAAAGGAACTTTTGGGGGGTTAGTACATCTCTTGAGCAAGCATAGCGAGCGGAAGGCGACAGCTGTGACCTAATTAAATCAGTAATCATTGAAATACGGTATGGTCCCGAACTCAACTGAAAAGGATCTGTTGGTGTTTTTTTATCTCTTACGCGAACATAGTGAGCGGAAGTAAAAAGTATAATAATTTTAAATAATATCTAATTAAACCATTAATAATTCCGATGAATTCGAATGAGAATTTAATACAAAGTAGTTAGCACAAATGGTGCTGGAGATTGGTAGTGCTGCGACCTTCGGGTAAGTTTGGCCCGAAGCCAGTGATAAGGTGTCCCGATTGTAAAGTTGTACCATTTTTTTTTAGAAAGTATTATGAGATAAAACCTCCATTTTATTTTCCTTATCACCAAGGAAGTAAGGTTTAGTAAGCGGGTCAAAATTTCGAAGAGCAGTTTTCAACAAATCTATGCTATTCAGCAACATCTGAATCTAAAAAACACATTTCACGTTTTTGGAATATATAAGTTCTGATTTTCTAAACTATTTTTGCCTCATTTATATTTATTTGACTACTTGATCCTAAACACGTCAGCTGTTGTTGTTGTAGTCTTTTTACAAGCCTTTTATTTTTTCATCTCCATTAAAGTTGGATCTCATTGGAAAATGGATAGAGCTGGATGACGGAAGCTCTTAAAAGAAGTCAAGACCATGCGGAAATCCGGGAAAAAATGCGGAAATTCACAAATGCGGGAAAAAATGGATTGTAAATTTAATATTAATTTTAGTTTACCATTTCATAAAAGTAATACATATACCAAATATACAACAACAGCAAATAATTATCCATTCTTTAGATTATCTTAAACGAGAAAGATCAATAAGCATTAAGTTTTATTTATTAAATCAACTTGAATACATACCTACAACTGTGTTAGCAGGATTCGGACCAGGTTTATCACCAGCAGCAACTCCATATTTGGCCCATGTTTTACGTAATGCAATTGGTTTTGATACACATCGTTTCTCAATTTTGTAAGTTCGAACAATTTTCTCCTGTTAAATTACAATACTATTTATTAACATATTATTATTTGTGTTAAAATCAAGAAAAGAAAAACTAACAAACTAATTTGGGTAATAGTTCTGCAGAGCTACTGATGGGCGTGGTCTCTTGACAGGTCGGCTAATGTTTTTGGGACAGTCTGTATATTGAATGACAGTCTGTTCAGGCGGACTTTCTTTGTTATTATATATTTAATTTTTACCTTTCTTTTGAAAGATCATTAATTCCACCCCTTTTTTTAATCTTTGGAGAGGAGGGAATATTAGTCTGAACAAATTTCAGCTGGTTATTATTTACTTGTTTATACTTAGTTTTCCTCTAACTTTTTTAATTTTATAAGCTATTTTATTGAAATTAGGGGTTTATGGTTTATGATTTATGTTATGTTGTTAAAGCATTGATTTGTTTTCTATATTGAAAAATATCTGATGTGGACCACACATGACTTCCTTGTACCCAATTAAACTATAAATCGGTGGTTCAAAAAATTATCCTGAATTTGTTTACTAGTTTCCGAAGATTGCAGTATCTCGAAAACGACACTTGCCGTCACGACATCCATCTATTGGCACACACAGACATACTCTTATTTCTGGAGGTCTCATTCGGTTATTATAAGTCGTTTTCTTTCAGTTGGTAACAAGTTCCCAAGAGATTTTTTTGTGTTCCGTGACAACATTAGAACAGTCAATATCACTAGATAAAGCATTGCAAACCGACAGTTTCGACATTTTAAGCGGATAAACCCACTCAAATTTAACACTTAAAACAAATAATAAAAATGTTTAATTGGATTGGAAACCAAATTGCATTTGTAACCTTTATTACCGAAACATATGATTTCTGTGTTTAATTTTAATATAATTTTTGATGTAAGTTTATTATGACCTTCAAGTAAAGTACCCTTTTCGGCTCACCAATTTTAACAAAAATTTAGTAAATACATTCATATTGATATAAAAGTCCTATTTACCAAATTTGAGATGATTTACATTATATTTTAATATAATTTTTGATGAAGGTCTAACATGACCTTCAAGTAAAGTACCACTTCCGGTCTGCCAATGTTAACCAAAATTTATTATATTATTTATATTAATATGAAAGTCTCGTATACCTAATTTGAGAATTTTCACATAGTATTTTAATATAATTTTTTATGGAAATCAATTATGACCTTGAAGTAAAGTACCACTTCCGGTGATCAAGCAGTGATCAGAAAGGGAGGTTCACAACTAGATTTTACAACAATCCTAAATACAAAATTTCAACCTCCTACGGCTAACGGTTTTGGAGTTACGAACGTAGGTACGTACGAACGTACAGACGCCACAACGAAACTAATCAAAATGGATTCAGGGATGGTCAAAATGGATATTTCCGTTGAAATCTGAAAGCTGGAAATTTTTGTGATTACAATACTTCCTTTACTTCGTACAAGGAAGTAAAAAGTTGGCTCATATCCTTCCGTTTTGTCCAATGGACCTTAGGAGCTGAGAAAAAAAATAAAACATACTGAAAATGCTTTATTTTGTATATCGTGTTTGAAGAATGATTTCAACATGATTTTTTCAGCTAAACATTCATTTTTTAGAGTATATTGAAGGAAAAATATTAACATTAAAAAATAATTGATTTTTAGTCAAATAAACTTAAACCAGCAATCACTTTTGGTGTGAAAAACTATGAGGCTAGTTTATTTAATAATTTAAATACTTTTTTTAATTTATTTGACCAAAAATCAATTATTTTTAAATGTTTATATTTTTCCTTTAATATAGTTCTTGAAAAACAAATGTTTAGCTGAATAAATCATGTCAATATCACTCTTCAAACACGAGATATAAAATAAAGCATTTTCAGCATGTTTTATTTTTTTCTCAGCTCCTAAGGTCCATTGGAAAAAATGGAAGGATATGAGCCAACTTTTTACTTCCTTGTACGAAGTAATAATAAATGCGCCTTACATTGGACGATGTGGGTCAACTTTTTTTCATGTAGAATCATCCAAAAATTTAGATCAAATTCAGAGACAGAGACATGGTGCACTCCCTTCGTCAGTATGGTTATATTTATAGTGGGTTATCTTCTTTTTTTTTTTATTCTTTTAATGTTCGTAAATATATTTTAACTATCTTTCATTTAATTTCTCTTAATTTTTTAGCATTAAACTTTAATAATTTATTAATATAGGTAAAGGGCCTGAAATTATATACTTCCCGCAATTATCGGGTTGTCCGGAAAATAATCCAGAATTTTGGCTTAAAAAGAAAAAAAGAAAGATTTACAACTGTTTTATTTAATCAAAATAGTCTCCACCAGTATCAATACATTTCTGCCAACGTGTTGGCAAGTTTTCCATTCCTTCGGAATAGAATTTTCCATCTTTAGAATTGATAAACTCCAAAAACGTATTTTCTATTTCTCTTTGTCCATTAAATTTTTTGTCACGTAAGTAGTGGTTTAGGTGACTAAAAAAATGATAATCCATAGGCGAGAGGTCCGGAGAGTAGGGCGGAGGTGGCAGAGTTTCATATCCAAGCTCCAACAGTTTTTGTGATGTCATACGTGAGACATGTGGCTGGGTGTTATCATGTAACAAAATGGGCCCCTTCCAACTGACCAAAGATGGGTTCATTTTTGCTACTTTCTGATGCATTGCATTAATTTGGTTACAATATGATTCGGCGGCATTGATGGTTTCTCCAGGATTTAAGAAGCTGTTGTGTATCAAACCAAATGAAGCCCACCAAACAGTAACCATCATCTTTTTTTGATGAGTTGGGGGCTTTAGAAAATGTTGTGCTGCTTCTCCATTGTCGAGCCACAGTCCAGAACGTCTACTGTTATCGTAAAGTATCTACTTTCATCACAAGTAACAATTCTGGATAGAAAAGGGTCATTTTTGTTTCGGCAAAGAAGTGTAGCACAAACTTCATAACACAGTTGCCTTGAGGTGGTCATCAACGGTCGATTTGCTAAGATTAAATTTCCCTGCAAGTTCTCGAACAGTTGTTCTGAGGTTTTCTTCCACCAAAGCTTGCAGAACATCGTCATCAAGAGAGGAAGTCCTTCTTTGTCTTCAAGGCTGAAGTCTCCCTCCCAAAATTTTTTTAAAGGCTGAAAGTCTCCCTCCCAAAATTTTTTGATACTGTTGAAAAGTGCACTCATTAATGCTGCCCTCGTCCCAAACTTGATTGATGTTTCTGGCCGTCGGGACCCCATTCCGGCCGAGTTTAAATTCGTAAAACAATCACGCATTGACATCTTAGTAAAGACTGAATTATTTCTAAGCAGCGAAATGCTACAGAGATAAACAAACATCATCGTTTGGAAGAGGATTAATAAGTGTTGACATTCATACAAATTAATAATCCAGTAAATGTTAACAGTTTGTTATAAAGAGGGGTATTTTAAAGAAAACTCAAAATCCTGCATTATTATCCGGACAACCCAATATAATCCATAATTAAAAATCTCATTTTAGATCATAGAATAAATAAATACCTTAGCATAAATTCCATAAGTTCTAAAACCAGATATACAATCATTTACAACCTATAAATGTAGTAAAGTAATTATAAAAAACACCAAAAATGTTATAATAAATTGTTAATATAGATAAACTATATAAAATAAACATACAAGGTTGAGGTGATAGGATTTTGGATTTTGATATTGAAGACTAACATAATTTCGGACAGACTTATCATTCGATGTACAGACCATCCCAAAAAAACATTAGTTGACCTATAGAGAGGTCCCATACCCACTAGTTGCATTACGGAACTATTACCCTAATTTGTTATCCATTAGGCCTATTGTGACTAAGAAATATCAATGCATTAAAAGTTATAATATAGAAATATTTCATTAAAAAACACATCTTTGTCTTTTGCCTTAAAAACTTAAAAAATCAGACTAAAAAAAGGATACTGCAGAAAATAGTGCATAACAAAATTAATAACGAAAAGTTGCAATAATTCAATTTTTACTGGATTGTAAATTGATTACATGACTGAAAATATTAATCAAATATAAATACTCATAACAAAAATAAGTTTGATTCTGTAGCAAAATTTGGCTTTTTGGACAATGCTTTCTGAGTTATCAGAGAATAAAACTTAAATCTCACTTTTACTCCAATAAAAGGCAAGTAGAATCATTGAAATATATTGATAGCAATCAGAAATACTTTAGTAACCATTACAGTGAGTTGTGGTTCAGAAATACTTTAAACAATCAAAATCATTTTACCTACTCTGCCTGATTATCTCTCTCTCTCTCTCTCATTCTCTCATTAAATTTAGTAAGATTAGTTTATGATTATCAGTGATAAGAATAATCATAAACATTAAGAGTTATTATAATAATTTAAATTACATTTAAAAACATCTCAAAAGAAAACAGATTGGATAATGGAATATAAGTTTACTTTAGCCAGAATCCAACAAATATCTCCTTCATTGATAGTATTCACCCATCCTATACTATACCTATGCCCATCCAGCATTTAGAGTCATCTTGTTAACAATTTAAAAATTATTTTGAATTCACTTTAGTTTCAGAACTAACTTTGAGAACAACATAAATTAAAACTTTTGAATTAAATATTTATCAAATTAAACCTTTCAACAGATTTTATATTTTGATTACCTTTTTATTATCATTATCTTCATTCCTCCTATATTCTGTTACTATTTTAAATCCATTTTCTATCACTTCAGTAGGCTGAGGCAGATCTTCTACAACTTCCTCTACTTCATCCGCCCAACTGGATTTGACTTCATCAGCAACTGGCATCTAAAAAGTTATTAAAAGTATAAACTTCCCTACATTGCATCTGTTCATATGCTATTGACTACGAAAATAATATAGATATCCATCAGCAATAGTTTGTTAGGCTTTATTGTCGTTTAAAAACCATCCTTCAAGCTAGACTAAATCAAATAAAATACCTTTTATTTATAGTAAATAAAATACAGGATACTGCACGCAGCTTACTAAAATCTGAGAATGACTGATCAATGAGTGAGCGTTCAAAATCGAATATCTCCTAGGGTAGAATGATCTTCTAACGTTCACATCTAGGAGGATGGCAGAGTGACTTTCACTCTTATTAAGTTTTATATGATCAAAATGTGATTAGTTTATCATTCAATTTAATTTCTCATTATTTCTCACCCTGACTCATTCACTGTTATATTAATTGGTAAACGAATATTAAATATTCAGGGTATTGACGAACGAAAAATTTAGTGGAGAAAGTCCAATACAGAACTCTATTTTAACATCTTTAAAATAGTGTGAAGGGTACTGTAATAGTAAAAGTAAAAAGGGTACTGTTAAACACAGAATAAATTCTGTAATGGTTTGGGGTTGTTTTGCAAAAAATGGGATGGAACATATTTATGGACAGAATAATGGAACGATATAAATATATTGGAATTTTTGCTTGAAAATTGGTGCTTACAACGAACATTCCAAGTATCAAGGAAATGACCTGAAGCATAAGGCATTAATAACATACGAGTGGCTATATTATAATTGCCCTGAAGTGTTGAAATATCTCCTTGATTACCTGATCTCGACCCTATAGTGAATGTATGGGCATATTAGAAATAACAAATTTGTTAACATGTTGAAGAAAATTTTGCTCGATGAATGGAAACAAATTTCCAGAAATTATTCTTATAAGTTGGTTAAATCTATGTCTACTAGTCTTAAAATCGTTCTTCACAACAAGGACTGTTATATTAAATGTCTAAACAACAAAATGCGAAATATGAAATATGAAATGATCAAAGTTTGTAAGCAGTACAAAAAATTACGCCTAATTTTATGATTTAAATTTATTTATGAATTAGATAAAATTGATGTTATGCCAATAAATTTTATATTTCAATACAAATAAAAAAATGAATATAAAACATTTATTTCATAAATGTTAGTAAAAGGTGGAGCAATTCAGACTTTCCAAATTCTTTACAATTTGGAAATTCAGAATTTCTCCTCCTTTTAATAATTATTTGGATTTCCTAAAAAAATTATTTCATTTTACTTTAATTTTTAGGGCTTGACTTGAAATTAAAATAGAAAGAGGAAAATTGTGAATATTTTTGTGAGGCATTGTAGGTAGAAACAAGTTGAATACAAGAAGTTATTAATGAGCGTGAAATTACTGTGTGAAAACGTTATTTTGTAAATAAAATCGGATGGTTAGAAAAAAAAAATAGTGAAAAAACATGAAACTTATTTGAATGAAATTAAATGTCGTTTAGACAAATTTATTGTCGTTTTGGCAGTTTTCTCTTGAAAATGTCAACAAGAAATGAAATTGAACAACGTTTAAGAGATATTATTTTTAAGGTTATCTTAAGTATATACAAATGATTGGCCCCTGTATATGTATATTGATTACCAAAACATTGTATATTGCCAGTGTTGCCTGTTTTGGAACAATAATGAGCTTAACAAATCTAAGACACTGGCAGGAAATTCAAATTTTGACAAAGAAATGATAATCGGATTGTGGGGCAGGGATAAAATCAGTAGTGGATAACAAGCATATTGCATTAAAGGATTTTCCCATTCCTTACATTAAAGGCTTTCAAAACTGGTACAAAAATCATCATGCAAAATCTAGCCTAGACGTATCATTGTCCTCACACAGGCTGTTGTAACAAAACGCGATCTCGGACAGGCCAAAGGAATAGGAATTGAAGGTACAATCGGGACGCATTATCAGTGTCTGCTACCAAAGTGCAAAGATCGCCGCACTACCAACATTTTGTGTAGCGTCTTTTGTGATAACTAACTGCTTTGTATTATATTGTATCATTCTTATTTATTGAAATTATCACTCATTTAATTAGATATTGCTGTCGATATCTGGTAGTCTGGGGAAGTTGTACCAAAAGCGGTAATAATTAAAATTACAGTAAGGGCCCGACCTCAACTGAAAAGGATCTTTTGGAGGCTTGTATATCTCTTGAGCGAGAATAGTTAGCGGAAGTCGATAGCTCTGATCTAATCAAAGCAATAATAATTTAAATTACGGTAAGGCACAGGCCTCACTGACTGAGCGAACGGAAGTCGACGGCACTAATAATTTTAAATGATATCTAATTAAGACAGTAATAATTCCAATGAATATGATGTTATATACAAACTATATAGATAGCACAACAAAATATTAAAATATTACATTTGAAAAAAAAAAACGATTATTTTCTTTAGATGCATTCCTTGAAGACGGGTTTTGTCGATGGCTTTGTTAAGCATGTTCAGATCAGAAAATACGTCAGTATCAACGCCCTATTTTGCTAAGAAACGACACAAGCTGTTGATGTATTGTTACGCCATTTAAGAACTGATCGAACACATCATCTTTTTCGCCCCCTCCATCAACGCTCTTAATCAAATTTTTTTCGTCAGTTAGGTTCTCCGCTACAACTAAACCTTCTTCAAAATGGACGTAATCTTCGAAAGTTATGGGAGTTTCTTTAATTTGAGAAAGGTGATTCCACACAAAAGAGAGTTTAAATCGTGTAAATGTTCAGTAACCATTAACGACTGCTCCACCTTCGTAAATTCACAAGCCCAAAAACAATCTCTTATAGTGCTATCATCAACATTTTGTCAGCAACGTTTTTTGCAGAAAATAAGGTGATTATTATGCTCTTGCCCATCCTCGTTGCTATCAAGGGGCTTAGAGATTGCGTGTTAACCAAATTTTACATTTGGGAATTCGAATTATAAAACTTTACATTACTTGGAAGACGAAAATCAATATGAATTATGGAGGGGGCCGGATTGCATTGTTTTAATACGAATTAAAGGGAGATTTTCAAGGGGCCAGAGAATTCATAAGAATTATCGGGATTTGTCAATTATCGAGATTCTACTATGTATTAATTAAAATAATAAATATATTCAGACAAATTAAATTAATGATAGTATTGACCGCGACATCACATCATAGTGTTGCGGATTGCTTTGTACTTCAATCTTCTCAGAATTAATTGAAATATAGAACGTAGTCTTACTGACTGTCTATTTGTTCTCTGGAGAAGCATTTGTCAGTTTCTTTTTTGACGTTTGTTATCATTGGGTTGTCAAATGATTGTTTTAAAGAATGTTTAAAATTGGTTCCTTTTTCTGTATTATAATTATGTGTGTAGCAATCATATAAAACTGAAATATATGGAACTTCTAATAAACGGTATACGTTTTAATTATTTTTTTTTTACTAATGTTAATATGTTATTATAAGCATTATATTTATTAATTATATGACATCGATATTAATAAAATGTCATGATGAAGTATTGAGATTGGTTATAAAATCCTACTATTACTATTTAAATTTCTATTTATTTGAAGATTAAACAACAAGAGAAGCAAGTTGTTTTCCAATGAATATTAATAACAAGAAATAACTTAGATACTAGGAAACAAGTTATATAATGTTGTTCCCAGTGTAGTTACTTGTTCAATTTTGGAAGCATTTATTAGTTTAAATTATTTTAGAAATTAAATATAAAGATTTTATTCAAAGCATATCTCTATTTAAGAGATGAATATGGTACTGGGTACCGAAAGCTGCTCTCAATGAAGTAAAATAATATATAAGAATCGAGACTGTGTTTTGGAGATGAGCCCTTTTCGAAATTCACAATTCAATTATATTTTGCATCTAATAGTTGTCAGCAATTCAATACTCCATCGAGTCTGTTGCTTAAAAATCCTTTATGATCTTACTATGAAGATTAATAAAGTGAGATAAATATGTAAGCTTTTTTTTTTTTTTCATCATGCCAGAAATCATTAGATCAAATTTTTATTTGTGTTTATGGAATTATTTATGATAAATTATTAATTAAAATTGTTGTTTTCTAGAGCTTATCATTATCACTTGTGAAAATTATTTTGACATTAGAAAATTCCAACCATTAGAGAGAAAAAAATTCACATTAGTTAAATGATTAGGATTATTTATTATTGACAAATATAAATATTAGATACTCCCCAATTAAATTTATCAGTAATGTTTTTAATTTACAAATTAATTTATCAATCTTCATACATGCTCTCCTCTGATACATGTACTGCTATAATATGCTAAGAACAATAATTTTGTTTTAAATAGTAACAATACATATGGATACAGATTATTTGTATATAAAATACTAAAAATGGTGTTTATACTTAATAATACTTCAATTATTATGATTAATTTTATAAAATTAAAACATAAAAAAAGTGATTGTTTGCTTTTTTTTTTGTTTGATTAGTTACCTTATTTGATCAAATTGTTGTATCTGTTAAAATAATATATACTGAAAATGCTTTGTTTTTTTTAAATAATTGAAGTTTTATCATAAGTCCCAAAAAAAAATCAATTCTTAATGATATTGTATTTTTTTAAATTGAATTTTATGGAAGTCCTAATAAAGGACATGGAATGTCCCTTCATAAAGGTTTTTCAAATACATTCTTCTTTGACTAGATTTCTTTTTTGAAATATGTCCATTTTACAATTTTTAATTAACGTTTATGTATTCTTTTTAGATAAATGGAGACAAAAGAAGATACCTTATGCTTTCATATCAAACCTATAAATGTTGATAATTCTGTAGAAAGTATCGTGAACCAGATATCTGAAAATTTAAGAGAACCAAACAAAGAACTTATTAGTCAGTGAAAATTTTTTTTTTTTTTTTCTTTGTTTCTTATTATTATTCGTTAATTTATTAATTTTATTTCTTTAGATGAAATTGTTACAGCTCTAGGTGTTGATAGAACAATGCAGTATTATAATAAAACAAGAATCATTGAACGACAAGGAGGGTTGTATTGTAAAGTATGTAAAATGTTATTACACAATTAAATAGTGATTTGCATTGGAGGATAACTACTTTTTTTCCAGGATGGTTCCCGTAGGCGAAAACCTGGTGGTGTCTTCTTTCACTTAATATACCATGATACCTCAGTTTCAGAATGTATAAAACAAATTTTTTCCAATGAAGCTCGTAGAAAGTACAAACTGAAGAAAATTGAAATAAAAGAAAGAAGAACAAAACATAATCAAGAATTGAAAGAGCGCTTAATTAAAGGTAATTATCATAATTACCATCATAAAATCATGTTGGCAGTATGAATATATATATATATATATATATATATATATATATATATATATATATATATATATATATATATATATGATAAATTATTTTTACTTATTTCCTGTTAAGCATTTTTTCTTCCTTCCATAATGATCCTAGGAAAAAAAAAAAAATTGACTCGCTTAAGTCAAAGAGCCAATTTTTTTTTTTCAGTATAAAATACTAATTTGTGATATTGCATTGAAGGAATTATCACACATATTATGATCAAACAAAATATATATAGGTATATAATAAGTGGTGTGTTTAACAATAATAAATAATAATGATGTATCATAAATAATAACAATACTATTGTGTGTGTCGGTGCTCACTCTCATCCATATTGCATCATCTATACCTTGATATATTAAGGTTAGATAACTTTTTCTAAAGCTATCGTATTGTAAGCCTGAAGGTACGAATGCAAAAAAGACCACCACCTCGATTGTTTGATGATGTAAAGTGGAATCGAATAGATATGGAAGTCAGTCTCTGGAAAATATTCGTGGGATATCGACATTAGTAAATTAAACTACTGGTGTAGACCATGGTTATTCTAGGTGTAAATTAACTCACTATATAAACTAACTAAATTATTTTATGCCATCCATAATAATTAGGGAAATTAATTATTAAAAATCTGGCCATAGCTAGACACCCTACTCTCCTCCAGGGAAGATACTTCCTTAGACTAAGAATGTTTGTGATGAACGATAGTATCACTTCATACAGTATCACTTCAACATTACTTGAAGTATTGATATTATTTTTCTTACAATACTTTTTATTAATTATTAAAATTAATTTTAGATTAATAAAGGTTACTATTATTATATTGTATATAATGTATTATTTAAAATTGAAAGAAACATCTTTGATTATAATTTATCATTTCGTTTTTTTAATTTGCAGAGGGTCTTCTTATGATATCTAATGGTCAACAGAAAACTAATGAGTAATGGCTATGTTCCTATAAACTAATTAATGTAATTTTATTTGTTGTTTTTTAATATCCTATTTTAACTTGATCTCAAAAAATATTTTTTCTAGTCCTATTGGTGTAATTTTTATATTATTGTATATTTTAAAATTATTAGTATATTTAATATTTTTAGAAAATATTCCTGTAAAGCAAGGCTGTGCAAGAAATTTTATAATTTTGTACTTTTAGTCCTAAAAAAGTAAATATCATAGTTTGTTTTTGATATATAATAACATTGTTTTGCAGTTAGTTGTTCATAAATGGAAAAGGTATTGTTTCCATTTTTGTTCCTGACTTGTTTGGTTTCTACTAATTTTAATTTGATATAAATATGTTGGATTGTTAAAGAAACGAGCTGCATAAAAAGAAAACTGTATGAACAAACAATTTCTTTTACAATACTAATTGAATAATTTAAGATACTATAGCTTTATTAAAATAATGGCCTCTAATAACTGGTTGTTAGCGCTGAATAAAATAGCTATGTTATACAATAAATATACTAAAAGCTAGTTTATCACTGTGTTTTTATTAAAATAGTATTCCTATAAATTTTATTAAAACTAAATGATTTATAATTGTTCTATGCCTTTAATAAAAAAATTATCGTTAATTCCCCTTCAATGGGTAGAGGAAAAAATCTGGGAGTTTAGAAATTTAGATCACCTGGTTAGTCCATCTCCTAACATAATCATTGGTCAAGAAATAGTATGTACTTCCTTGTTGCATCTCTGACCAAAAAATAAATATTTAGTGTTCCAGATGGGAATTGAACCCACCTAGCTCCGAACTGATCACTCGGTCATCATATCTCAAGTACCTGCTTGTAATATTAATCAACAGCAACGATTTATGTTAAACAATGCAAAAATTCACAAAAACATTGTAATTTTTATAGTCATAGGAAGATTATAGCTGTCAAATTCCACAATTTTAAGAATTGAATAATCCCTTGAGTGTTAAGAGAAAAAATTTAACGTTTGAGTGTGATGTGCTAACCAAGTCATACATTGTTAAACTGTTCGTCAAGAATCTATACTTCTTATTTAGTATCAACTAAAGTTTTTACTATATCTGTTTATAATTGATCATGGAATTTATATAAAAGCTTACTTTTTATAATGTGATCCTTCCTTTTTAACAAACCAGATAAACTAGTTATAATAATTTTTTTTCAAAGTTTTCCCAGAAATTTGTTTTTCTTGAATGATGAAGTTATCACAGTTTTAATTACTTTTTTGTTTAGAAACAATATAAAATCTACTTTAATAGTTTTTTTTTGGTTACAGACTACTATCAAGTGCATAGAATAGTATCTAGAAATTTTTGGATAGGTATGATCCATCATTGGATAGCTTTAAAGATAAACCTTAGTTGCTTCCTTCTGTATTCTGGAGTTTTACTATAAGAATATTGAGGTATTAAAGAATGATCAACTAAAACTTTATACAGATTAATAAAATACTATGGTTATTATAATACAGATTAAGGTGTTTCACAACTGCAGTTATACTCCTTATAATTAGCTGGCATTGAGGACATGAATATTTTGGAAGAAATTATCATTTCTTATATTTATTTTTGTAAGATGATATAGGACCAAATCATTGATTGTGCTTATAGTTTTCCTGGGCAATCATTTCTAAAGAAAAGGTGTGTTTAAAATGTTGAAAAGATAATCTTTTCAATGATGATACTGATATACTTATGTTTTGAAAGTGCTGTGTTACAATTTGCACTTTTTGATAAATGTTACTGGATCTATGAGCTTTTTGTCTTATTTGTCTTCCATCTAGAAATTGTAATTGTCAGGTTGGCAATATCCGCTGCTTTAACACCACTCACTTTTAAATACCTGTTCCTTCATCTTGTGTTTTATTTATATTATATACTTGTTCTACTTGCTTGGTTTTTTTTTTCCCCCTATGAATATTCTATTTTCTTAAAGATACGTTTTTGAAACATTTTTTTTTTTTTTATAAAATCCAAACACTATTATTCTCTCATTTGTTCTATTTACTGAGAAAAGTCAGCACTAAATGATCCATGCTAGTATAGATAATTTTTCATCCCTCTTAAATATTTGTTTTCTATTTTTAATACTTATATGAAAATTTCCTTCCTTGTAGACTCATGTACTCAAAATCCTCTGGTGATTAAAATGTATGTATTTGCCGAAACTATATCAAATAAAAATATTTAAAGTGATTTTTATGCTTCCTTTATATCATTGTTTTTTATTAACACGATGATGGATAAAATATTAAATTTTACAAAGCAGTAAAAAAATGTGACCTATAATGAGGAAACTGTCCTATTAATACTAACTAGTAACAGAACGGTCATAAATTTATTTATCAAATGGGTCTGATAAAACTGAGAAAGTGGTTCAATGTTGAAAAGAAGGAAAGATAAGAACAGTGTGTATAAGGTATGCTAAAGTTTAATACATTTTTAAAGATCAATAATCATAAATGATGTTATGGCTTGCATTGATTTTGTTTATCCATAACACATTTGGAAGTAGACCTACAATTATAATTAAGGATGGCTCTTTGGCTGGTATCCAAATGCAAACTTGGATGGGAAGAAATATATCAGCTTTTCTTGGTATTCCATATGCTGCACCACCAATTAATGGCAACAGATTTTTGGTACTTATATAATACCTGACTTTTAAACTACATAATTATTTTATAATAATAAAATGTATTTATTTGATAAGATAGACGAGATCGTAGATAAATAAATCAAATATTATGACCAAATGCCCTAGAAATTATTATGAAATTTAAATGCGTTTACAATCCTGCAATTCAGAAAAACGATAATAAATTTAACTTTTATTTTAACTATAACTGTGTGAGATATGTACTTCTAAGATCAAGAAGGGTCGCTAAGATTCAATAAAGGGTCATGAAAAATTTTTTTTTCACTGAAAATATTTCTTTAATTTAATACTGTTTTAACCCCTTGAACTATCTATGAAGCGAGATTAGAAGATTCTACCATGAATTTTGTGTTTTTAAAAATCATAAAAAAAAATTTTGTAGGAGTAAATATCATACTGTTTCTAGAACAAAGATTGTGCAAGGTGATTTTGTGAGATCACGCTCAACCGGCAGGTTTTTATCCCATTAAGGATACTCACTTTATAGAGGCTGAGTGAACCCCAGAAGGGTCCTACCGAATTCACAGTGTCATTCACAGCTGATAACATAATAATTACCTGTCATAGCCGGTTTCAAACCCGGGAGCAGGAGAATAGGAATACAGTGCCTTACCACTGACAATGAGATACCCCGAATCCTGCAGAAAGTCCTTACCAAGTATTGAATCCAAGACCCTTCATGGGCTGTTGTGGTACAGGAGTAAATTTCATATCGCTGCCTTGGAAGAAGACCGGGATAACATCAAAAGCTGTACTATCGAGAAAACGGCGCTTGAAGTTTTCATCATTAAATTTTCACAATTGTGTAAATAGTTTCTTAAATCCATTTACAAGTAAATGCGGTAACTTGTGTAAGGTATTTTTCTATTCCAAACATATTTTTAGATCTAAATTGTTTGACTTGTGACGATTTTGTTTAAAAATCAAGTGTTCTCTACAGGGCACACGATGAATATTTTTTGCGGCTCTCTTCATCATAAAAATATAATCATCTTGTTGATTATGATTACACAAAAATTGAGAAATCGGTCATTTTTGAGCTGTGCCCGTCTTCTTACAAGGTGGCGATATAATAGCTTTTATCATTTTGGAGATAAAAACTATAAAATTGTTTGAAAAAATACACTTTCGTTAACAAAACAAAAAAATAAAATCAAAAGCATTACGGTATAATCATTAAATTTAAAAAGGTTTTCTGTTTTGAATCTGCCCCTACGAAATGACTTGATTTGTTAACACGGCAACTTGTAGTATAACGCACACAAAAATATTGTGGAAAACATTTAACCCGACATATACAGATTCCAATACAGTGGAGTATGATGCAATATTTCCAATACAATGGAGTATGATTTTGAAGGGCCGTGGTAGAAAAGTTTTGAGACCCCCAAGGCTTCTTACTTTGTGTGTTACTTTGTTCTTACTTGTAGTGTGTTATATATAGTTATACTATGTTACTAATTAATTGCGTTACCATATATAATAATAATTTTATATTGTATTTTATTATTATAAAGGCCAATTCGAAGCCCCACTTGGGCCGACACCGGTGGAATTTACCACCTTGTCATCTCTTACTTATACCACTGTCCTAACCGCTGCAACGTTCCCAATCCCTTGGTACACTTGAGGTCTTTAAGATAAACATGTTTTTCCGCTTGCAGCTTGCTCTAGTTGAATCTTATAACATTAAGCCTTTCTGTTGAAATGTGTCTTGGCGCACATATCAACCAAAAACTACATGAAATTACTACAATACAGCAAGATGTAATACCAATGTTTTAGCTTCTAAACATAATCGCTTCATCCCGTAATACGTTTGCAACATAAATGTGATTTTTTCTCACCCATATGAGAAATCCTTCCGTCCGTAAAAATTTAAAAACTTGTGTTAGAAATAATTTTTTTGATTTTAGATATATTTTTTTAAACACTTAGAGTACAATTTTTGTCAGATTCAGTCTTATTAAACATCTAAGGCATAAAGGGAACCACCATTAAAATTTCAGCTTCATAGCCATTGTCGTTTTTGAGATACAGCGATGCATAGATCAGTGAGTGAGTGGTAACTTGTTTTTATAGATATAGAATATTATACCCACGTAATGCAACTTACTTTTAAAGTATTACAGAAATTTAGAAAAGCAGGATGTTTAGAAATTAGGGCATTGGCAACAGAAAATCTCTAAAGCATATAAAGTGAGAGTCCCAAACGTATTTTGAATGATTGCCATAGAGCATTTATTTCAGGTATTGGAAGGAGTAAAATATCCTTTTACTCTTTTATTTTTTTTAGCCATTTAAAGCATTCTACTAAATTTTAGGTCATAGATTCCGAACACTGACAGTACCTACCTACCACTAATGGTAATCTTAGATATGAGGTAAAATCTTTTTATCTAAATTATGATTTTAAGAATGGACATTGTGAATATTTCATAAATCAATATTGACAAATCTTTAAAAAAAGTTATTTTAAAAACCGGTCTTTGTTTTTCATGATAGTGTTATATAAAGATTACTGGCCCAAACGTGTGCTTCCGAAGCTAAATAACTTTATGAATCTAAATCACTTTTAACGTCTATTGTAAATAACTACAGTTAGTTAGTTTATTTAATTTTCCTATAGCCTCCTCAACCTCCTGCACCATGGAGTGGAATACGAAATGCGGGAAGGATGGGTCCCATTTGCATCCAATATACTGGTATTTCTGGTTCTGAAATAGTTGGAAATGAAGATTGTCTTTATTTGAACGTGTATACTCCTATTGTAAGTTTTTAAAATTCAAATATATAGTAAATCAATATTTATGCTGTTCTTATGATTAAGGTTGTATATTTTTGTTCTAGCTGTCTCCGAACGGAAGAAATGAATCTCTTCCTGTCCTAGTATACATGCATCCTGGAGCGTTCATGATAGGAACTGGAAATGTTTTTGGGCCAAGATACTTACTGGATTACAACTTAGTCCTAGTGACATTCAACTACAGACTTGGCATCTTAGGTAAAAATGAATTATTATTTATCGTTAAGACATTGGAAGAAATTACAAAATATGTTATATATTTTAAAGTACTGTATATGTTCTTGTCAAAGGTTTCCTGTCCACTGAAGATTCTGTTGTTCCTGGGAACATGGGACTCAAAGATCAAGTAGCAGTGCTGCGTTGGGTTCAACAAAATATAAAAGCCTTTGGAGGAAACCCTCAAGAAGTAACTATTGCGGGACCATCTTCCGGGGCAGACAGTGTTCAGTTTCATTATTTATCAAGAATGTCTCGAGGTCATCAATCAATCAACTGCTATAAAAATATGTCAATTATCATACTATTAGGCTATTTTAACTTTTTATAAAATATTTTAATATTTTAAAAATGCCACAATAACATTGAACGCCTTAATTTTCCCGAATCAGGTCTTTTCAAAAGAGGAATCTGCCTTAGTGGAAGCGCTCTTATGCCTATTGGGATGATGAGAGCACCTATTTATAAAAATACAAGAGTTGCAGAGGCTTTGAATTGTTCATATTCATCAAGTAGAACTCTTGTGAACTGTTTTCGAAGAATCCCAGCCGCTGAACTTGTCGTTCAAGAGGCAATGTTCCAAGTATGTTATTTATTAATAATCTTAAATTAATCATCAACCCAAACATTGTTAGCTTAATTCGATTAAAAAAATTGTCAATACCTTTGTAATTCCCTGTTCTAATCGTCCAACATTCGCCTATTTCTTTGTTTTATTAAAACTATGCTATTTCTATTTGGAATACTCTACATAAAACTTTAAATTTAATAAGTAATATTATTTAATTTTAAATAAATGATCACAGTAGAATGCACAAGTTACTCTCTCTATCAGTTTATGATTAGTCGAACAACTCTTATAGCTTCATAGTAAACATCTATCACACTCTTTACTTAGTTGAGCTTGAATACTTCTTTTACCACTACAGTCCGATTGCAAAGAGAATACGTCTGAATAGTGGGGCACGACTATCCAATGTTACCCCATATCTTACCTCCACCAGCATTAAAACTTACAAATTTTAGAAAAGGATGACTAAATGGCAATGAAGAATGAAGAAACAATGGGAGTCGAATGGAAACAGATAGGTGTGTGAGTGGAGAGCGCTTTAGTAATTGTTACCGTATGAATACAATTATTCATTGAGGATTCCAACTTTTTATTTCCTGAACTAATTTGTTCTTTTTAGAGCTTATGCGATTTAAAGAAAATGGCGATTTAACGTTGTTCTCAACTTTTAAGCCCATTCATTTTCCCAAAGTGATGAAAAGGTTCCGAGCAAACTATAGATATAACCAAAAAAAAAACACAGAACTATAAGGTTTAACTGTGAATTGACAAATTTTATTTATTCATTAAAAAGTGTTACATTTCAAAATATTGTTAACAGCCACTGAATTCCTTAGAAGGCCTTCTACAACTTCACTGTTCCTTCTAATTTTTTTAAAATTCTTTCTTCTTTAAATTTCAGTATTTCTATTACATTCCTGTCCAAATATTCGGGCCTACAGTGGAGAGAGAAGGATCACAACCATTTATCACTCGACTGCCATATGAAATCTTGAGAACTGGTGATATCAGAGACGCTCCTATACTTTTCAGCTCTGTTACACAAGAAGGCCTTATTCCAGTAGCTTGTAAGTCATTGTTTTCTTATAAGGAATGATGTTTTTTATGTTATTTAACTATAATTTTATATGTTACCTTATAATTAGCCCTAGTCTGACAACGAATTCTCTTAATCACTAATTTTGGTTAGCTATATTCTACAATGAACTTTTGTAATCGACTACGAAAAAAATGTCTGAAAACCAGGTCAGTATGGCTTCCTCATTATTTTTATAGGCTATGTATGGAAAAACAAATGTGATGTTGATCACTTTTACCACCAAACTGATATCTTCAAGTTCGATATGTAAGACTGTTTGTTTTTTTTAAATATATTTAACTTTCTAGCTACTTAAATTATCTTCACTATAGGAACCTGCAGACATCAGTACAAAGTACAAAATGCTATATTTCTTCTAATAATGGTCCGATTTGGATGATTTTTTTCCCGATTTAATTGCCATTTAAATGTTTAGGTATATGATTCATCAGAAAATGTATAATTTTTGTGTTATGCGCGAATGAAATTTTATTTTCTTCTTAACATTTTTTTTTGCTTTTTCTCTTGTGCTATATCGTAAAATTAAAAGTGGGTACAACTTTATAATCAGGGCGCGTTACCAATAGTTCCTCCCGAATATACCCGAAGGTCGCCGGACTAGCATACTCTAGCACCATTTGTACTAAATAACTGCTTTGCATTCAATTGTGACATTCGTATTCATTAGAATTATTACTGCTTTAATTAGATGTTATTTAAAATTATTAGTGCTGTCAACTGTACCTAAAAGTATTTTAAGGAGAAGGTTTTCGGAATGTTTCATGACGCTACAGTCTAGAAAGTCTCGATTCCTATATCAAAGAAAATTTCAGCAATAACAGTCAATCGAAATGCGCATGCGCGATGATAAATACGATATCAAATAATATCAAAGATATTTAGTGTTACGTATGGTTTTGAATATTCACATGGAACATGCTTCTTGTACAGTAAGCAAAAAAAATATTTTAGAAAAAATTAAGTCTGATTCGCTTTTAACCTTAATTGAAACCGTTATATACGAATTTTCATAGCAATCGTCAAATAAAATATTTAGCGCCCTAGTAGAATTTGGTTTGTCCAGCTCAAGAATCTGTCGAGTTATAATAGCTTTTTTCTAAATGTTCACAAAATTATTGAGTTTTCCGGGGAAAAAAAGCAATAGAATGAATTGTTCTAAATGCTGAAATGTGACCCGAAAATTCCTGTCGATAGTTCATGCGGTCCATGGCTTATGGTAAAATTTAGAAATGCTTCTAGCGCTTATAAAATAAAATTAAGAAAAAAAATACAGCGTTTCAAGATATATTGGCTAATTATGGAGCACAGGAGGGCAATAGAGATCTGAAACTTTGGCAATAGCAATTTCTTGTGGGGGTGTAAATATGTGTAAGTTGCCAGGCATTTATCGCTCTGGGGCAGTTTTACCTACCTTACCCGGCCAAGCCTTTGTTCCTTGATGTTTAAAATGAAAACACGAATGGAAATTTTCGATTCTGAGGACATATTTTTTTTTTTAATTCCTGCATCAACACAACGCTTCTCTATCTTCTGTAGCGAGGAAGCAAAAAATTTAACATTCCCTCTTCAAAATTTTAGGTTTTACGTTTCAAGATCCATAGAATCCAAAAATTGAATAAATAAAATTCATCAGTTTGTTATCCACTGTACGCAGCCGTTATATCAAAGTGGTGGCCGATTAGAGATTTAATACAGCGCCGTCCGCGGATTTTCTCCAAAAATACAGCGCCAATTATTCTTAGATTTTGCGGCAAAGTCAAAGGTCGCCCCAAGATGATTCTCAGAACTCAACATCATCATCCGCCATTTGTACCTGTACATACAGCCGATTAGAGGTTTCATACCCTCATATCTCCGCCTCATATTTATGAACATAGAGAAAAAATATAAAGTGTTTTGGAATCATAATTTCAAAGCAAAAAATTAAAAAATCTTTAATCCAAATATTTTTTCAATTTATTATGATTCCAGAGCATCCATTTTATTGTTTGTTAGGGTTATCTATTTGCGAATAATCAGCGTTTTTCATTATTCATGTTTTGACGTTCCTTTTAACTTTACCTTTTTTAATGTTTTGCATTACCATTAACATTACTAATCATTCAAAAAGATATTTATTCTTATTAAGGAAATGTTTCAATGTCTTAAACATGGATTACAAGAAAGAAACGAAAACAAAATAAAGAGAATATTTTATTTTAAGATAATATTAAAGATTTTAGAGAATATTTTACTGTTTAGCGTTGTACTAATTTAATGCCGATAGATCAGTTACTTTGCTCATAAAGCAGTAACTGGAAGCTGTTATGCTTCAGTAAAACTAATAGGTATGTTGTTTACAGTTTTTATTACAAATACGACTGGTCTTAGTTATCTGAATGCAAATTGGCTTGAAGTTTTTCCTTACCTTCTGGACTATATTTACACAGTGACCTCCGCAAACAGGAACGCAACAAGCACCAAGATTTACCAATATTATTTTGGTAGTCAACCTATATCTCTTGCTACCAATCAAACTTTGATACAGGTTTAAATTTACGAATGATATTCAAACTATTGAGTTACTATTGAGTGAAATGAAATTACTAAAGATAAACTAATTTTAATTACAGATGGTTGGAGATAGGGAATTTGTGGATGACATCGAAACAGCGGCTCGGATTCAGGCATTTGTACAATCATCTCCTGTATATTTTTATCGGTTTTCATACAGGGGACAGTACAGTGTTACTAATTTCATAACGGGTACCAACATAAATTTCGGTAAGAATAATTGAAAAGTAAATATTTAACAATGCATATAGGTCGTTCTCACGAGACTTGTCAAATTGGCTCTTCTAACACGGTGATTTTTAGATAAAATAAAAACATATTTAAATATATTTCTCAAATTTTTGTGTATGTTCTCTTACATGTCTGCTATTAGGATCAATGTCATTTTGCGAGTTCTTCAATTGTTAATATTTAAAAAAAAAAAAATTAATTTAAAATGGAAATTTTTTATTATTTTTGCTTATTAAAGATAATAATTTTTGTTTTACCCCTCGATAAGGAAAAAAATCCTTTTCACTCTTTATTCTAATAGAGGAAACTGTAAGCTACATCAAATTCATGATGGTTTTTGTTTCTTTGAGCTCATGGCTTTTTTGAAACATAGGTTTTTACCTTTTATGTTATCTTGACATAGGAATTTTATACTTTTAATTCGTTCTGAATGTCCCATATCTGTATTTAGCCCTTCATATCCAATGTGCGTTACTAGATTAGATTATAGGTAGCTTAGAACTTCTTTCACTAAAAATGAATATTGGTAACAAACATGGTAACGTAAAAGATTTCCCATCATAGCTACACGTAGATTTCTTGCAATCGCGAAGATCATTATTGTCATCAATCAAACTACTCGTATATTTGTAAAAATATTAATCCTTGAAAATAAAACGGAAACATATTAGGCTAATTCTCATCAAACTTGGAGTTTCCAGAACTGTAGATTTTCGCTTACTTCGTAGAAGTTTAAGTAAAGTTCATTTGTATGTATATTTATTCCAGAATGTGTTAAAATTACTTTAAAAATAAATTTTATAAGTTTGTTCTAAGAAAAAATCAAAAATATTTTATTTTTTTAAACTTTATCAGGAGGACTTTTAATCGTATCCGCTTAAAAAAAAATAGAAATCAACAGAGAATGATAAAAATTTGGTAAAACATGCTTTAGTATGAATAAAAATACTCGCCATTATTACAATTGTAGGTTAGGTTTGACACAAATTATCAAACAGCTACCAGGGTTAAACAGCTACAAAATCAGATATTACATCACCCAAGGTCAGAGGTGTTCAGGAAACGGATATTTACCACTTTAGGAAACGGATATTTTTCGAAATAATAGTGGCAACATAATTAAGCACTCGCTTTCATCATACCCCGGAGACATAAGTTCTTGATGACCTCCTAACCATTGGAAATGTTTAAAATTTATATACCATTAATTTTTCAAAATAACACACTTGCATCTTCTAATTACTACTTTCAATTTGAGCTTACATTTTTTTTCCATCAACATATGCCAATGAATGTTTTTAGTGAATTAAGGTGTGAACAGTAATATACTTGAGAATTTCGAATTTTAAGATTTTAAATGTAAATATTTTGGCCATTCCAGGTCTTATCGACTAATTTACTAATTGTAGGTCTAATCAACAATAATATTCACAAAAATCGGGGACATAATTAGAGGCATTATTATAATTAATAATTAGAGGCATATAAAAACAATCACATAGGAAAAAGATGCGAATTTGACAAATCTCATGAGAATGACACATATACATTTTTCATTTAATCACCCATGGCCGGCTAAAAAATCTAATAATACTGAGTCTATTGCTTTCAATTTTCTTGGTCCTCTTGTATCTTTAATTTAACTATCTCGAGATTTCGGTGGGCCCTTCCGCCAATCACTGAGGTATCGATAGCTGATTTTTAATACTATCATCTATAAGAAATGGTAGACAAATAATTATTTTTATTTTTATTTTAGTTTAATATATTTTTAAGAAGCTTTATGACAGCCAAAAATCTGGTTATGAATGAGAATTATGAATTTTTTAGGAGTCGCTCACACGGATGACACCTTATATCTTTCAAATAATCCTAATTTTCCTCCATCAGAAAATACTCCGACCGATAGAGCGATGATAACTATCATGTCTGGACTTTGGGCAAGTTTTGTAATACAAGGGTAAGGATATGTTAGATTTCCGTGTTTCGGTATGTGTAATCGGTATGTGTGGTTTTATTCAAATAATAATTGTTTTGTTTTTTTCTAGGACACCAAGGGCAGGAGAGTATACCAACTGGCAACCAATCAGCAGAAAAAATGCTATGACAGGCCCTCTTAATTACCTGATGATAGCATCACCATCGTCAATTACTTTAAACCAAACCCTGACTTTTGGTCATCCACAATTTTGGAACAACCTTCCCTTGAATGAGCCCGGGAGCGGCCGTCCTACCTACTCTCTTTGAAAATGAATACTTCACATAAATTACAGAAATCCATATTTGAACATTAATCTTAATCATTTTTAGCATTCAAAAGAAGTTTGACAAGATTACTTATGTTCTTTGTATCGTTTTCCGTCTGCTTTGTATTATTTATTTAATCAAAAATAATGTCAAACTATTAATGTCTTATTGAAGTACAAGCATACAAATTTTATAATTAAATAAGTGGTTTTTATTTTTGCCTGAAATAATACCCTTCCACAGAATAAATCTGTTTACTAACTCAAATCGTCATCGTACCAGTGGCCGAAATTTACATTGAAATTTATTCTCTCTTTTATGCAATTCTTCTGACTCTCAAACAACCATGCATACCGAATTTAAACTCATTCGATCCAAAAGGGTCCACTGTAGTGCTCAAATGTAGCGAGAAAAGTGCACATATATATATATATATATATATATATATATATATATATATATATATATATATATATATATATATATATATCAATATGCATATCTATCAGACATCGCTGAAACTCCCAAAATCGTGTTCTAGGGATTGCGAAACGAATATGTAATGCACGCTCACCCTCCTCCTATAATCTTTGATTCAGTACAAAAGTCTTTTATTTTAGAGGGAAATTCGACGAAAAACCGCATAAGAAGATATGATTTTAAGATCGAATCGTTTTGCGAAACATAAACTCAGTTTTATGAGCCCATAAACAGTCTGTGTCTCAATTGGTGCCAGTTGTGAAACGTAATTCCACGGTGTTAAGATTCAGACAAACAAAGCGCGATCTGCGATCTCAGTCCGCAGCAAGCTAGCGATCTAATGTATTACTGCTTATTGCACTATATTATACATGTCACACAGAAGGCGATTTATTAGAGCGGGCCAGTTTTGATCGAGAACGGCAGCGATCCATTTCTAAACACCTAGAGCGATCTAGACGGATCGCGTTCTGTGTAGCTGAGCCTTTACTGTTGCTGTAGTTCGATTTGAGGCCCTTTACCTGTTATAATAAATTATTAAAGTTTAATGCTAAAAAATTAAGAGGAATAAAAGGAAAGATAATTGTAATATATTTACGAATACTAAAATAATTTAAAAAAAAAAGATAACCCACAATAAATAATACCATGCTGAATTATATAAAAATAAATAAATTCTATAACAACACGAATCATAAACCATAACTCACTGATTTCAATAAAATAGTTTATAAATTATAAATCAAATAAGGAAGAGGCAAATAAAGTATAAACAAATAAATTATAACCAGCTAAAATTCGTTCAGGCTAATATCCCTGCCCGAAAATTGAAAATAGGGGGGAATCAATGATGTTTCAAAAGGAAGATAAAAATTAAATTTATAATAACAAAGAAAGTGGTGGTTAGTTATTTTCAATCATCAGCCAATGGTCGCCTTAACAGACTCAGCATTCTATGTGCAGACTGTTCCAAAAATATTAGCCGACCTGTCAAGAGGCCATGCCCATCAGTAGCTCTTCGGAACTATTACTACAACTTTCCCAGAACACCAGAATTTGACAGCACTAATAATTTTAAATAATATCTAATTAAAGCAGTAAGTTTTTTAATAATTCCGATGAATACGAATTTTAAAATTGAATAGAAAGCAGTTACTTAGCACAAATGGTGCTAGAGAGTGCTGGTATTGCGGCGACCTTCGGATGCAGATACTGATAATGCGGCCTGACTGGAAAGTTATATTATTTATTAAATACTTATTTGGATATTTATGCCTACATACTGGCACGGTTCTATTAATGGGTTTCATTACTTTTTTCAATACCAGCTGAAAATTAGGTTAAATAATTGAGAGCCATACTCTTGATTTGTTAGTAGTTAAATCTGTGGGATATGAAAAAAGTTCTGTGTATATCAATTAAGGACAGATTTAAAAAGTAAAACAAAATCATGTAATGTTGGCAAGCCCCATAAAAAACTGGCCTACAATTGTTCTTCTTTGTTTGGTGCATTGCTGAACTATCAAGATTTACTTTATGCTCTTTGGATAGAACTTCAAGGAATCATTACTGACTTTGTCATTCTTATTCTGTAATAACATTGTCATTGAAATGGCGTCGGTTCTGGAAGAAGTTGTTACACTTCACAAAAATTTAAAAGCAGAATGGACTAGCAAACCGCCAAATCTAGAGGCATGTGGAAAGCTATTGGATAGTTTAAAGGTAATGGTGTTACCATTTTCCCTAAGTTTATATTAATATTTTGTTCCTCCTGGAAGTTTCTGATTGATTTAATAATGTGCTCACAGATATTTAAATTAATAAAATGTTACAATAAAAGGAACGACCCTTAGTGGAATAATGTTCTATGTGTCTTCTTCCTGGTTTCTTAGTTGGTGATATCCTTCCCTTAGGTCCTATTTCTATCAATTTTAGGACACAACTGTGTTGTGGATAGCCTTTTATATACTGATATTACTTAATCTTAAGTGTTTCTGGAAAGTTTCGAATAGCACTTGTTAAGGCGGCCACTGATGCTCACTCCAAATGGAACACTGAGTTGTAGTACTTGGAGTTGAGACAATTTCAAGGGCCCCATTGACATTCTCTCCATTACATTGCCCCATTTTTTACTGCCAGATAGTGATTCATGCTCCCGTAAACATGCATTAATGGGACTATAAATAGTAGCTCTACAATAGCAAAAACATTAAATAATTTAATCTTGACCATCTTTCGAAAAAATATAAAAAATAGTGGATAATTTATGCATATTAGAAATTGTAAAACTACAAAAAATGCTTATTTACTGTATTAAATAATTTCCAATTAGGGAAGATAAAATATTATGATTTAATTATTAGTGAAAACAACATTCGGTAACAATTATCTTTATTATTAAGAAAACATTTGTATAATACTGTCATCGACGTTTTGAACTGCCTCTTCAGGAAGCTTGCTTATTCTAGTTATTCATGTCAATATGTTTTCAAAATATTTTATGCAATCACTATTGTAAATTTCAACAACAATGTATTTAGTGACAAACAATTTTTATTGTTATTAACATAGAGCCTAAAAATTGTGCATTTCATTATTCCACTCCATCTATTTTCCACACTCACAATCAGTTGGAGTGATTGGACTTTGTTATAACGTGGTGGATTTTAAGGTCAATGGAATTCCAGTTGCTCTTATCTACTCCATCCACTCCAAATACAATTTGGTGTTATTCCATTTGGTGTGGAGGGATAGCCAGTGACCCCCTTTAATTATTAATTAAAACTCATGGTGGTATAGGGTTATTCTGAAATGGTTGCATCTTTTTAACGCATTTATGGACCAATAAACTTTAATGTTCTGTTCATTTACTTTTTTTCACCTGCTAAAGGTAGACTTTCGCTGGTACTGCCCGTGGTTGCGTCTGGCAGAGCTTGCCAATCATAGCCGCTAACTGTTACTGCTTCTATATTTCGCTGAAACTGCCCACCACAGCAGCCCTCTCTTACCTAACTTATAACATTATAGTCTCTCTTATATTTATAATCATAATATATCGTTATAACTAAGTAGTATATCCTTAAAACCTTTAAACTTATATGTTATTTAGATAGATAAAAATCTAGATATATACAAATTATAGATAAATAAATATGTTTATTTACAGATATATAACTATATTTGTACAACATATATATTGTTATGTTATCTACAACTAAATATTTGTTAGATATTTTAGACAAAGAACAAAGTTCGTCTGTCGAGGTTTCATTATCGTTTATTAATACAATAATAATAATAATGTATTAATATAAAAATAAAATAATAAGTTTTCCACACTTACTTTTCTGTAGTCCTTATGTTTATGGTCATAAAGAACCTGAAACTGATTTAAAAACATTCGTCGTCATAATCACTAAATCCCGTTTTGTTAAATGACATTGTTTCAAATGTCAAGCGGGAACCGTCGCGTCTGAGGCAGTATGACTCCTTCTGGAATGGTCAGGGACGCAGCAGTAGGTATGACACCATACTTAGACTGCCGGACAGTGCCAGCGAAATATGTCCCTACCTATTCAGTCAAAGTAGTAGTCAACTGCCAGCAAACTTTGCCGGCCACAACCACGGGCAGTACCAGCGAAAGTCTGCCTTAAAGATATTTATACTTTCTCTTAAATACCAGTTGTATGGAGAAACTGTTATATTATGCATAGATTAACTTAGTAATAATATATATTTATATATGTTTATAAAAATATATATATATATATATATATATATATATATATGTATATATTTTATGTTTGTTGAATTTATTACTGTTTCAAGTAATCATAGATATAGTTTTCTGCTTTTAAATGACAAAAAATCTGAATTAAATCATTGCCATATTAGGGTCTTTGCGGGTGGTGGTACAGTGAACAGAAGAATTGTTCCTTCCTTGCAGGTGTCCAGGGTTTGCATCTGTGTAATTCTGCAAGGATGAAAAATTAAATAAATCCATGCTTAATTGCATTTCACTCAAACTTTGGCTAATAACAACTTTTTCAAAACAATTACACTTGTAAACATCATTGCAATTGATACATATACCATTTTGGATTACCTTCGCTGTGGAGAATTTAAAATTTATTTAGTAAAAAACTAATAAATTTAATTATAGTGAAAAAACACTGATAATATTTTTAACTTGTTGAAAAAATATTAAAATATTTTAAAAACCAAGCACCTATATATATATAAGGTAAAGGGGAGGGGAAGAAGGTACAGTTGTGGCACACCTCAATAGGGGAAACCTTCGGTTGTGGCTCGCATTATAATAAATAAAGTTAGGCACCCCTGGTCTAAACATTTATTAGAATCAACAGGGGTGTCCAGTTGCCTCGAAGATCGGCAATTCTGCTTAAATTTTTCATGTTGGGAAAAAATCGAGAACCATGCTTGAAAAATAGCCAATAATCAGAAATTTTTAGGGTTTTTTTATAATTCAATATTTAAATCGGTACTAAGCCACAAGTGTACAAAATATTTAGAAGAAGGTTGATGTAGTTGTGCCCCTTACCATCTCTATTTCCATGAAAACTGGAAAAAGCCTCCTTCCACTGAACATTGCTAATTAATCCATCTCTCTCAAACTCTAACTCATTCTATGTTTAGTATCACCTTATCTGGTCGCTCTGTCTATTATTAAGTGAACTAGGGATATTATGAAATAGTAAAATAATACATTAGCTCCAAGTTTCATTTACAACTGATTTGCACTGGTATTCTTTAATATGTTTGCCCCTCGCCCTTGAGGCCAAGGGGAAAGTGACGAGGAAAAGAGTTTGCCAAGATTCATTTTACTTCTATAATTATGATTATTTTATTTCATTCCAATACATGAATTTTATTTGTTTGCACTTGAAATTGTTTTTATACTGTATTTTCTAGTTGTTTTTATTTTTGACGATGTGTTGAACCCTCAGTGTAAGAAGTTAAGTAAAAATATTTCGTTATCAAACAGGAATACAACCTTTATAATTATTCAAATTCATTATCAAGTCCAAATTGTACAATTTATCATAAGCCAACCAGATATAACATTTTATAGTTCCAATTTTTTTAAAAATTTAATTCCACAAATTGACAAGAAGTGTCTTAAGTTCACAGGCTTGAAATCCTTGAATTTTTTCTGGTATATTGCTGGACACCCTGGTCAAATACAGGGACAACTTTGTTAGAAAGTTTCCTTTGCTGATTTCATTATAAATTCAAGCATCTCTAAGGTGATTTAGGGCTGGACAAAAAAAAACTGGTTTGCATAGAATTAATGAACTCTATTCATGGTTGAAGCAGATGGAAATAATAAGTCTTTTCTTTTTTTAGAACACATCCCTAATTATTTTGCTAAATAATAAGAATCCCTCCTCTTGGGAATTAGTGAAATCCCAAAATCTTCCAAATTTGTTTCTGCATTGAAAAAATTCAACTGTTAACTATGTTTCAGGGTGAGTATCCCATCCTACACTATATATCAGCGGTGCCAAACTTTTTTATGGCATGTGCCACAACCAAGGATTTCCCATATTAATGTGACACAACTGTACCCTCTCCTCTCCTCTGCTATACAATTTAGACGATCATTTTTAGAAATAATTTCCTCTAATGAAATAATAAAATTAGCTAATAACTTCTGTTTATACAATAAAATTTTCATTCCAGAAAAAGGACTATCTTTTTTAAATAACATAAAATTTATATCCCAACTCGCTGGCTGTGTATCGATTCCAAAACCACAGCATCCCAAGGGTTAGGCACCCCTGCTAATTATCAGTTTGAGTTTTATAAATCAGGTACAATCAACTCTCCTTGCTCCATCTGTACATAAATTTTGTCTTTATTCATAACTTAATTTTATTTACACACTTACTAGCAAGGAGTGTCATTTCATTTTATTTTCACACTGAACTTCTTTTTTTTTTTTCAGATTGCCCTAACTAATTTGATGTTTCTTCCTACTTCTAATTCTGTAGCCAGTCCAAAAGAATTAATTTTAGCAAGTGAGCCTTTTTTTTTTCTTTTTTTTTGTGATGATTGCTCTAGATATTAGAGGGCTGCGGGTTACTTAAGCTCTGTTTCTGCTCATATCTGTATGTCAGAGGTACACTGTCATAAGTAGCATTTTCAAAGTTTTACAGGAGAGCAAAAATAAGTTTATGATCACACTGTATTACTTGTGGATAGTGAACAATATTTATATTTGAAGTGTTACATATTTTATTACACTTTTAGTTTATTTACAATACTTCTACTCGAAAAATATGACCAGGATAATGAAATTGCGATAATAAAATAGAAATAACCAAAGTTCGATTTACGACAGTTTACCTCAGATGCAGAGATATATGGTCATTATTTCATATCTACTCCAAGATTTTTGAACAGGTTGACTAACTTAAAAGTTAGCAAGATTGTCTAAACCTTGATGGCATATTGTGATATTTTTAGATATATAGACTTCTTCACTGAAAAATTACTCAACTAAATTAATCTTTTTTCTTGAAATGGTAATACTTAGTTTATCATGCTTAAAATTAAAAACCACAGTGATTATTAAAATTGCTCACAAAACTTGTCTAGGTAAGAAACTAATAAAGCTCCCATGACTATGAAGTTAATGTGATTTCTTCGAGTTTTATTTGTAACAATAAGGAATCAAAGCACCCTTTTTATATCTTGGATCAATATTCATGAAATATTAACTTTATTTCATTTTTTCTTTATTAATTTTTTTTTTATCTTTTTAGGAGATATATTAGAAATTGGGGCCCAATGGAGTATTGCCACCAAAAATATCCCTTCATTTGAAAGATATATGGCTCAACTTAAATGTTATTATTTAGATTATAAGTAAGTAAATTCATTTATGGATTATTATTTGTTATACTGTTTTTAAGTAATTCCTATTTCTTCATTTTAAAAATATCTTGAATGAGCTCTCTTAATAATTATAGATTATAAATTTACATATAATAATTATAAGCCTTAATCTTTTTAAAACAACCAACCAACCATATTTATTTTATTAAAGTATTCATGTATAAATGGAATGAGTGTCAGATCATTTTTCTTAAAAGATTAAAATAAATTTCAATTTTCATACTGTGATTATTAAATATATCTCTTATATTTTTAATTTTATTTTTTGATACACTTATTATTTATTTTTTTCTTTTCCAGAGATGAACTACCTGAATCTGCTTACAAATATCAGCTATTAGGATTAAATTTGCTCTTGTTATTATCCCAGAATCGGGTTGCTGAGTTTCATACAGAATTAGAATTATTACCATCGGATCAAATCCAGAGTAATGTTTATATCAGACATCCTCTTTCTCTTGAGCAGTACTTAATGGAAGGAAATTACAATAAGGTATTAAAAACTTTGTTTTCCTTTGCTTGAAAAATGTATAATTTTTTTGTCTGGTAAAACTTTGCAATTTATCTATTAATAGCCACCAGTTCATGTTTCATACTGACTTCCACAACTACTTGTACCTCAATGATATCATTTGATTTTGTTTTTTTTAACAACAGTATTTACATTTTCAAAATTTCCAATTAATTTTAGTCACAAAATTCCTAAATATAATTAAAATTTTCTGTGTTGATTTCCAAATTTATTACAATTTTCACATTTTATTTCTACAAGCATTTTATGATTTTAAAGTTTTTATTTTACTAATTTTTGTCTTACTCAGTTCAGTAGTTGTGTTAATATAACAAATTGATGTCTTGTGACAAAGCCTTAAAAATTAAATCCATTTGCAATTAGAGAGATGTCACGAGGTTTTTGGTTATGCCGAGATATGGGTAAGAGACCTCTAATTGGCCAAAAACAAAATAATCATCCTGGGGTGACCTGTGACTGGTGCCAAATCTAATAAAATCAATGTATTGATCTGAGAAAAGCTGTGGACGGTAGATGGATGGATTTTTTATTTTTGGATTCTACATATTGTCCCTATTGAATATGCAAAAATGGGATTTTCATATTCATCACTTTGAAATGTTCTAGTTGTAGCACGCATTGTAAATCAAAGTCTTGATTTACTAATCCTCAAGGGTTGACGCATTGTGCCTTTTGGGGGTTAGGAATTCAAGACTTTGCCGCAATGTGTGACTCAACAATTGCATTTTAAAGTGACAAATATGAAAATCCCATTTTTGCATTTTTGATAATTGGACATGTTAGGGACGATTCTTGAAATCTAAAACCTGAAATTTCAAGTGGGTTTACATTTTCTTTTTTGTTTATTAGTCGATTGCATATTTTCGTTATTGAAAATAATAAACCAGAATACTTTAAAAATGTATGCAAAGTTCAGTATGCTCTATCTTTGCTAATAATGGTCTGATGTTGATTTTTTTTTTTGTTTTGTAGGGAATATAATTGCCTTTCAAATGAACATAACGCAATTATATAACAATAAAATAAAATACTTTTTGAGTTATGTGCAAATAAACTTTTCTTTTCTTCATATTTGTTTCTTCTTTTTATCGGGTGATTTTATAAATAAGAAAAGTTGAAGGGAATAAAGGAGAAAACTTTAGGAAAGTTTCATTAAAATTGTTAGTGCTGTTTTGGCGCTTCAGTCCATAGAAAATCACATTTTTTGGCTATTGCTCACAGAGCGCCTAATTTGGTACACAGGTTTTGAAGGACGCAAATTCCTAATTTATTTTAGTATTTTTGCTCATGCAAGTGCATATGGATTTACTATTATTATCGCTTAAAACGAATATACACAGTAATAAAACGGTAGAAAAGAACTTTCAAACAAAGACCTTATCATATACAAATGAAACTTAATACCAAAGGAATTAAGTCGATACAGCAGCACTCATTATTAGAATCGATGTATTTTCATAATAAGAACCTCTGAAAACCCAATGTTGGACTTCAATATTGAAAATATCCGAAAAATTAAAATCCATCGATAGGTAAGGGAGCAATCTTAAAATCAATAGTATTTTCATAGTATATACCCCCAATAACCCAATAATGGACCTTAATATCAAGGATATCTAAAAAGTTACAATAAATCGATATGTGAGAGCAAGATCTTAAAATCGATTGTATTTTCATAATAAGGGCATTCCCCCTCTCCTACCCTCAATAACCTATAAAGAACACAATATCATGGATATCTGAAAAGTTCACATAAATGGATACGTATAATACATGAAAACAAACTAACTTGTTTAAAAAACACAATTGTAATCAAAATAACCGTAAACAACATAATTATGTAAACATTATTTACATTAATTTATTGAAATAAACTAAGGATGAATTTGAATTTTTTTTAAAATGAGACACAATTTTCTAATGGGAATATGGGAATAATAATGGGAAGTTTTCTGTTTTAAACTTATTCAGTTGCCTGTAAAATATTGTCTCCTCCTTGAAATAAGATACAAAGTAATCTCATAGATTAGCTATCAAATTTCATGAGTCTTAGGTCCTCTGTTTGAGAAGTAAGGATTGGACACTTAAATATTTTGAAAGGCTTTAATTAATTTTTATTAACTTACTTTAAAATTAATTAGTCCAAAGTACCATTCATCTTCTGTTGCAATCCTACCACTAACATCTTGAGATATACTGTTAAACAAATTCACTTTTAGGTATAAAGGAGAATACATTCAATGCAAACTAATCCAAATGTTCAAACTCCTTTAACTAATCCAAACTTTTATAGATTTTTTTTTTTTCTGTTAGATCTTTTTGGCGAAAGGAAATGTACCTGCTGAAAGTTACAATTTTTTTATTGACATCTTACTTGAAACAATTAGAAATGAAATAGCTGGATGCTTAGAAGCCAGTTACCAGAAAATCTCAGCCAATGATGCCACTAGAATGCTCAACTTGTCCAGTAACTCATCTTTGAAGGATTATGCTTTAAAGGTATTCTTTTTTACTATAAATTTGAGTTGCCATATTTAATTTTCAAATCAGTTTTTATTTTATTTAGTCTGCTTATCTTTTTATTTTTTTTCTTCACACTGTTAGTATTAAGTTGAAACTGCAGTAAAGATTTCACTTATGCTGTAGAATAAAGGTACAACTCAAAAATTGAAATTGCTGGGAAATCATATTTCAAGTTTTTACTCTACACTTTTGAACACCTCTTCATTAAAACACACTGACTATTTGAAATACTTGGATGGTGGAGCCCGGAAGAATTATCCTTATATTCTACATACAAAAATGGGCTATTTCCTACATTGAATACTGTTTCCAACTCAAAGTTCGAATTTTTTTAATTGTACCGGTGCAATATAAATTTAAGTATAATTAAAGTAATCAATTTTCTATGGATCATTTAAATACAAATAATTTTTCAATATGATAATAATAAAAAATCCAATAATTCTTTTAGGAACATTGTGTGGTCAGATTATCAACAAAAATTACTTCTTTTAGAAACATTGTATGGACTGATTATCAACAAAAATTAATTGCTGTTACTTTTATTGGCAACTTATATGGTAGGATGATTATAGCATTCTCTTTTATGAGAATATCATAGGCCATATTTTACTAGTGATAAACTTATTTTAGTGAATTTCTGCATTATTAAAATGTGTCATTCAGAAGATTTGTTATAAGCAATATTGAAGGGCCAAGTTAATTTTTACAACCTCATTAAATGAACATTTATATTGTATGACTTTGGTAAATGCTTGTTGCATGAATAATTTTACTTATAAAATTGCAGATATTGCTTGAAATTTATTGATTACAGAAGGAGATTGGTTTGTCAATTCTCTAAGCAATAGAGCTTTGGGTTTGGGTAAACAAAAGTCTTCGTTAATTTAATGATCATTGCCATCTTAAAACATTATAGAACATTAAAATTTCTCTCATGCCTCATTGCTTGATTTATTTGATGAAGGCTTTAAACAAGGACTTTTTATGTTATTTTGTTTACTCCTCATGGGTCATTCATTATCCTATCAATGTTGTTAAGACTAAGGTTTAAAAATAAAATGGTAGTACGCATGAAAAATTTCTTATTATTATATGTTTTTCCAAGTTTATCCTTCCCAATTATGATGTAATAATAATTTAATTGGTACTCTTAACTGTAAGTTTTTTTTTTCAAACTAGTATTATAATTCTTAATTTGTAAATAGTTAAAATGTTTAGTTCAATGTTTTTTTTTTTTTCCTTTTCCAGAAAAATTGGCAAGTTGGAAAAGATAATTATTATTACTTTGGCTTGGACGAGAAGAAGAAAAGTGAAGAAGCCCTTCCATCTAAAGAATTGGTCTCACAAACTTTGGAATATGCGAGAGAACTCGAAATGATTGTTTAAATGTTTTGTCATTTATGATTTGTAAATAATTTTTCTAATTAATAAAATTATAGACATTTATTTAACTACGCCATGCATCATGAATTCTCCTTAAACAATTGCTTAAGTAAATCTACTTTTTTAATTATATTTTCAGGTAAATCTCGTTTAGGTTTGCGCCATATTGTATGATCTAAATCAAGCATTCCACCAATTATTTCCTGAAACAAATTTTAACAATTAATATGAAAACATAACAAAGAAAGTTTTAAAAAGAAATCCCTTAAATGAATATGCCATATTAAAAGTTATTAATTTAATTTGAATATTATATATAATTATAGTTATAATATAAGTTATATAATAAGTAGGGAAGAAAGGATGCGTAAAAAAATATAAGACAGAATGAACTACAACTTTGCTTCCGCTGTTTTTCAATAGATGGTTGCAGCGGTAGGAGGTGATCGAACCAGGTTAAGTCAAAAATGCCTAGCAGTAAGCTTGGACATCTGTGTCAACATAACGACAGCACCACGTTAGTGAATTTGTGATTGCATCGCATTTGTCAGTTTTCAGCCAAATTCTCGTCATTTGTGGGAAGTTTTGATTTTATGCTTTCATCTGAAGAAAACCGGATGAGGCTCATCCAATGCTCTCAAGTACTTACGGTGAGGTTGCTCTTATTGAAAGAACATGTTGTGAGTCCTTTCAACACTTAAAGAGCAGTGATTTTGAAGTCAAGGACCGACATGGCCGTGGAAAAGTATTTGTTTTCCAAGAATCGGAATTGGAGGCATTACTTGGTGAATACTCATACCAAACACAGGAAAAATTGGCAGAATCATTGGGAGTGACTCAACAAACCATTTTGAAACCATGGAAATGATTTAGAAGCAAGGGAATTGGGTCCTGTACAAGTTGATGCAGAGAGCAGCGTTTCTTTACTTGTGAACAGCTGCTTCAAAGACTCGGAATGGGTTTCTATATCGGATAGTGACCAACGACGAAAAATGGGTCCACTAGGATAATCCCAAGCGCAGAAAATCTTGAGGAATGCGTGAAATAAAATTAAAATATACAGCAAATGACGAGAATTTAGCTTGAAAACTGACACCTTTGATCGAAAATAAATTGATGATGAAATCACAAATTCACTAATACTTGGTAAGTTCAAAACCATGGGTAAAACATTTTTCAGGCTCATAATTTTTCTTTTGCAGCCAATTTAAATTAGTTTGCCAGGTGAGAGTTTTGGAAAAATGTCTCTAACTCTGGTAATTTTTGACAAAACAAAAACTAAAATTATAAGGATGCGCTCTACATTTTGTGTCCTCATAGCACATCACCAGAAATGCGTTAGAAAAATTAACGAAAGTTGACATAAACCAAGACTTTTAGTGCTGTAAAATTGTATTAAGCAAAAGGGACTCATCTTTGATTTTTTTTTCTTGTATAGTTATGCTATTATACTACTTGCTATAGAAATTTCAATCTTGAATTTTTTTTTTTTTTATATACATTTTCAAACATTGCTAAAAGTCATTTACTGCAATATTTAAACATGAATATCTCAAAAGGGACTGGTTGAAAAATTATGAAACTTATACATCTATATGACAGGAACATATGGCACAAATTTGGTGAGTGAGACTCAACTGGTTCCAGAGTTATAAATTTGCTGTGCAGTATCGTCCTAAGGCTGGTTGTCGAGAGGCAGCAATAATTGATGCATTATAACTTAGGAACCAGTTCTAATATATTCCTGGAACCAGTATAGAATTTTAATTTCCATCAAATTTCTTTAATATATTCCTATCATTTAGGAACTGTTTAGTATAAACTGTATTAGTTACATTTTTCACTTGGCCCCTTTTGAGATGTTCAACTTTAAATATTGCTGACAATGACCTTTGGCTATTTTTGAAAATTCATATAAAAAAAGTACAAAGTTTTCTATAGCTAGAATAATGATAAAACTATACAAAAAAGGAGAATTAAAGGTGAGTGAGGGTCCTTTTTCTTTAATACACTTTTGTAGTGCTAAAAGTCTCATTTTATGTCAATTTTTGTGAACTTAATTAACTAAAAAATTCCTTTTATGCATTTTATTCTTAAATATTATAGTATAATCAGTTAATTATATCTGTATAAAACAAGTTTCCCTGTCAACAAAATTCATACTGGAAGTCAAATACTTTTGAAATAAGTATTTCAGCATATGACAGAAACATTTTGTTTTTGAAACATTTTGTTTTTAATAAAAAATATATTCCATTTGCCACTTCTCAAAACTGCATAATACCACCAGTCCTAAGAAATGAAAGGAAGAAGGTTAACATAACTGTTAGAGGTACATTGTACCAAAACTAATGCAGTTCGTGATGTAGTTATGCATGCCAATTAAATTTCTTTAATATGCTTTCATCAAATAATGTTCTAGTTGAAAGCAAAAAATAGATAGAAATCTTATTAAGTTATCAAAACAAATTTCAATGGCAAAGTTGAAAAATAAAAACTCAATTACTCTCACCTGACCAAAGTTAGTAGGAAATAGCTTATTATCCTCAATGACATGGGCATAACCACTTTGCATTCCAAAGTCGACAGAAAAGTAAGGTAATCCTTTGGGTACAGCTTTCCTAACATCACGCCCAGCCAAATCCACCACTTTCTTGTTATTGGACCATTCTGTTTCACATTCCATTATTGCTTTCTGCATAAAAATAATTTTTAAAATTAAAAACAGTAATACAAAAATAACTTAACAGTGAATCATAACATAATTATAGGTCTTTGAACATAAGTCTTCACTTTCTTCATAAAAAGAGTAATAGAATTGAATTGTTTTAAAAATTATAATGGAATAATACAAAAATAATTTCATAGTAAGAAAATGTAGGGTAAGTTTTACTTTAGTAAATAGATTTTACAAAGTTTGACTTCACATGACTGTAAAATCTTTATTTTTGAAGTTAGATTTTTTTCTATTTTTTTAATTTTCTTTTTAGATGATTATGTTTAAATATTAAATTCAAGTCCATGCTTCAATTAAATCCATTTTGATGAGATTGATAATTCAATTTAATAGTACTAAATTGAAGGAGAGGACTGCAAATAAAAATATCTAATGTGCACAACACATGACTTCCTTGTACGCCTATCCAACTATAAATCGCTGGCTCAAAAAGTAATCCTGAATTTGGTTGCTAGTTTCCGAAGATTGCAGTATCTCAAAAACGATACTCGGCGTCACGACATCCATCTATTGACACACACACACTTGTTTCTGGAGGTCTCATGATAACTGAAATTTAGAAGAGATTTTTTCGTGTTCCTTGACAACATTTAAACTGTCAATATTACTAGATAAAGCATTGGAAATCGACAGTTTCAACATTTTAAGCAGAAACTTATACGTTCATCTTAAATACCAAATTTGAGAAATTTTGCATAATATTTTAATATAATTTTTGATGAAAATCAGTATTGACCTACAAGTAAACTACCGCTTTTGGTAATCAGGCAGTGACCAAAAAGGGAGGTTCACAACTAGATTATATAATAATCCTAAATACGAAATTTACCTTTCTACGGCTAACCGTTTTTGAGTTATGAGAGATACGTACAGACATCACGACGAAACTAGTCAAAATGGATATTTCTGTTGAAAACTGAAATTTTTTGCGATTACAATACTTCCTTTACTGCATACAAGAAAGTAAAAACAAGATTTAAATTTAAGATTGCATTTGAGCAAAAACACAATGAAATATAAGTAAGTCTTTTTAGATAAAAAGTTTTTCACCTGTTTTTTGTGATAAAAAATGTTTAATGATTTCAGTGATATAATTTGAAAAATACGAGTAATTAACCATATAGGATAATGAGTACAATTGTATCTTTTGACCAGCTGCAACAAAATAAGTCACTTAAGAATGGATTGGTGTGATGGATACAGAAACGCTGTAAATTATAATTTATAAATTGAGAAAAAAAAATTTATCTGGCCCCTGACAGAGTTTGTTCCACATCAACTATTGAATTATTAAATGCTGCTGGAGGTTAATTGTATTTATATTTATCAAGATTCATGTTAAAATACCTTGATTAGGAATTGATAAATTATTTGCCACTTCTATAAATTTGTTTTATTGAAAACTAGTTTCGAATGTTATACATTCATCTTCAGTTCTAAAAACACACAAAAAAATTAGCAATTCAAAATATAGTTTGGTATTATTATACATATTAAATTAGATTAATATAAATCAGTATTATAAAACATTTATAAATTATAAATTTAATTAATACAAGAAATCAAATACATGTTGGTACTCACCAAGGTTTAAATAGATTATATCAAACAGAAAAGTGATGTATTAATTTAACTCCTGAGCCTTTGATGAATTTATGATTTTTTTTATTTAAATGAATTGCAAAGTTGGAATTCTCTGTCTTATTATTATATGCACTTATATGTTCCTTTAATCTCTGATTAAGTAATCTTCCAGTTTTTCCCATGTATTTGGCTGCACAATCATTACAATTTAGTTCGTATACTCTGCTTTTTTGGAAAGGGTCTATTTTGTCTTTAAGAGAAGATAAATATGAAATGTTTTCACAAGTATCCCACCACTAGAAACAATAGAAATTTTAGAACAGTTAATCTTCCGATCGCCTCTAGCACCGCTAGAAAAACTTGATCTTTACAATTTGATGTCTATTTGGATAAAACATAATTATTTTCAATTTGATTGAAAATTCTTCAAACAGGAAGAAGGCTTGATGGGCTCCCCTCTCTTACCCCTTCTGGCAGATTTATTTATGGACAAATTAGAACAAAAAATTCTTGACCAAAACAATTCTCAACTAGCTCAACATATCATATACTGGTATCGGTATATAGATGACATTTTATGCCTATGGTCTGGCATGACAAGACAAATAAATAATTTTTTTAACGAAATTCACCCCTCGATTAAATTCACTGTAGAACTGGAAAAAAATAAAACCACAAACTTTTTAGATTTAGATATCTCAGTAAAAAACACCATGAATTTGGAATTTACAGGAAACCCACCGACACGGATGTCGTTATAAGCAATGAAGCTAGGAGAACAAAGCACATAAACTCGCAATCTTTAATAGCATGATTTACCATCTTTTGAACATACAATTAAATAAAAAGAACTATAATAAAGAAATTGAAATAATATATTCCATAGCAAAAAATAACGGGTACAACAAAATATCAATCATATTTAAAAAAAACAAATACAAAAAAAGACAATTAACTATATTTATTCAACAACCCCCGAAGACAGGCCCATCTCGAAACATTATGTTTATCCATATTATGGCCCTATATCCACCAAACTCGGAAATTAATTGAAAAAACTAGGATTAAACCTTGCATTTAAAATAGAAAAAACCCTATCCTCATATTTCTCTTCTCCTAAAGACAAAATAGACCCTTTCCAAAAAAGCGGAGTACACGAACTAAATTGCAATGATTGTGCAGCCAATTAAAAACTGGAAGATCGCTAAATCAGAGATTAAAGGAACATATACGTGCATATAATAATAAGACAGAGAATTCCAACTTTGCAATCATTTAAATGAAAAAAAATCATAAATTCATCAAAGACTCAGGAGTTAATACATCACGTTGAAAACAGCCTCAAATTAAATATATATGAAGCACTTGAAATAATAAAATTCATCAAATCCAATCCAGATTTTTGTTTAAATGACCAAATAAATATCTCCAATAGTCCAATCTCAAATTTATTCCCATCTATAACAGAAAAACCAATTACCCCTCAGCATTACTGAAAAACTCTGACCCTTAAACCGTACATAAAACCTAAAAACATCCTATCTACCTTTCGTTCATTGTTAGTTCAATACAAGAAGAAACCAGTACAAAGTTTTCTGTTTGATATAATCTATTTAAACGTTGGTGAGTACCAACATGTATTTGATTTTTTGTCTTAATTAAATTCATAATTTTTAAATGTTTTATAATACTGATTTATATTAATTTAATTTAATATGTATAATAATACCAAACTATATTTTGAATTGCTAATTTTTTGTGTGTTTTTAGAACTGAGGATGAATGTATAACATTCGAAACTAGTTTTCAATAGTGACAAATAATTTATCAATCCTTAATTAGATTGATCCTTCTATGCCATCATGCGGATGTCAATTAAAAATACCTTGAAATAGATAGGCGCTGTATCACCGCATTCTCTTGGAACAGGCACACAATGTAAAACCATATGAGGGTGTTTATGCAGGTTATTGGCTATTTCAAAAAATATTATATCTTCATCATCCTCTTCAAGTTTCTTGACAATCATTTTGCGTAATTCCTACGCATAAAAGTTATTAACAAAAAAAATTTACTATGTTAGTGCATACAAATAAAATAGTTTTTTTACCCTGATTTCTTCCCAAACGTCTTCATCGAGCAATGTTCCACAAGCCACATGATTATATGGTACAATTAGGCAGTGCCTCTCTGTTAGTGACTGGCTAGTTGGTGCTGCCACATAAACCTATCAACCATGAATATAAGAAGTGAAATTTAAAGTGTAAATTCTAAAAAGTAACTGTTCAAAACAACGATTTAACATCTACTTAAGTGCAAGTCCAATCTTCCATCTTACATACTCATAGGACTTAAAAAGGGCAGTAAAAATATTTGTTCATGTTATGTTTGTGCAACTTCCTGTTAATCCAAATTTACAAACTACTTCTTTAAACAATTTATTTAAATTTTCAAAAATTTCACTACTTCTGCTCAAAAAAGAGAAAAGAAAAAATTGAGAGTAGCAGGAGCTAAGTGAAGATGGGAAGGGTTCAAAACATAATAAATAAAAAATAAAAATGAAGGGGTCATCACAGGACCCCATCAACTGTAGTTACCAGAGTTCGCACAGTAAAATTACTGAATTATTCTAAATGTGACAGTTCCTTTACAATTAGAAATCAACAGATAAAAATAAAATTACATAAGAAATCAATAATAATTTTTAAAAAATTTGAGTATAACATAACATTTAAAATATGTTTATTTATATAATAATTTGTGCAAAATAAGTAATGCTACCACTTAACAACAGTTTAAATATATAATTACTAAATTGAGACCAAACAAAGAAGAGTTACCTTTGATTTAGAAAGAACTATGCATTCTTCCAACATCATTTTGCTATCTATACACCATCTACAATTTTCCACAGATTTCTCTAATGCAATATGCTGTTTAATCAATTTAGCCCGCTTTTTGTTTTCATCTTTACTGCTTTCACCCATTCGGGCCTGGTCAAACACTCCTTCAACGTCCATATCATCTTGAGTTTCCTTTATAAGGGACAAAATAAAATAATATATGATTGGAACAACTTACAAACATTCTACATTTCTTAACTTAATAGTGAATTAGATACCTTTGCCACAAGTTTTATGAACGTACTTTGATCGTCATCGACAGCATTGTATTTTTCTCTTTCAAACTAAAAAATTATTTATTCACCAGGTTAAGAAAAAAATTCTCCAAAACTCTTCCAATAATATATGTGATTTAAGTACCATTTCTTTCAAGGAATACTTGTCATCATCAGCGAAATAACGGACACGCTTCTGCCCTTCATGTGTTTCAGTCTTTCTTTTTCCACTATGATGACTAGTTTCTAAACTTTTGACAGGTCGAGTGAAACCTCTGCTATCAGTTTCTGTCAATATGACCACTTTGCCAGAAGATTCATCACGTATTTCTTTATTTTTCAAAGCATTTTTCCTTCTTTGTTTGTGTAACTTCGCTTCAGATTCCAATTTCCTAGCAAGTTGCTGTGATGATAAAAAAATTAGCATTAAAAAAATGTTTATTCAAAGTATTCCTTAACATAAACTAAAGCATTCCTTAATATAACAGTCAAATCCGCTTGATCCAGACCATTTAATCCAAAAAAAATTAAGTAATGAAATCGTTTTTAGAAAACATTCAGAAATGTAATTAGAAAATTTTTATGAAGAAAATTGATACGGATTCATGACATGAATATTATTTAATTACATAAATGAATCTTCGATCAATCATAGGCCCAGTTGTATTTTTTGTACTAATAATGAGATCGAACTCCGTCAGTGTGGCAGTGATACTCAGTATCGAGGCTCACAGCATATGCTAAGCCAGGATCAAGAAGGAAATATATAGGAGTAGCACCACTTTAAAAAATCCTGACCCGGCTGGTAGTACTTTGTAAGAAATCCTTCTTTTGGATATAAGAAACAGGTAGGAAACACTTGGTATCGAAGTGAAGGCAAGTCTCCTGGAGGGAAAGAAGACCCTGAATTCAAACCTCCTAGTGATGGGCAGCAGAGCAACTAGCACCGACATAAGACTGAAGATGGACATCATCGGTGGGCTTTTCCAAGACAATACCTATATTATAGATTCTCGGTCAATACAAATGCGGATTCCGAGCAGGAAAGTCTAAAAATTATCAAGTGTTTGGCCTCAACCAGATTTTCGAAAAAGGTCAGGAATATCAATTCACTACACACCACCTGTTCATAGATTTTAACCCATTCAATATGGTGGCCATATTGCTGAACTTATCGAGCATACTACACGATTAACAAAAAATTTTGTACAAAGGAAACTTGTACAACTGTGTCAAACTAAAATGGATGGTGGGAAATTTATTGTAAGAATGCAAAGTCAATGTTTCCAAGAATTTGAATCTGAGGGTGGAGTGCAGTAGGAATAGGAAAAGAGAGAACTATCAGAAAATACAGAAGTATGACACAATTCTTAATAGAACTGCCCAAATTTGGATATGCCGATGACCTCAATATAAGATATTCCAGGGTATCTGGGCCAGTGGTTATTATTATTTATATTTGTGGGTATTTTAATGATATTTGGCTAACACACCTTTACCTTCCTTGATTCTCTCTGGAACAACAGGCATTACATCATTTGAAGCCACTTCATAGTTGTAAGAGGCGCAATCATTTTTAAGAAGAAAGTTTCTCGAGCAATGTCGAGTCTTCGAATCTTTAACGGGCTGCCATCAGTTTTTGGTAAGAACTCATTTATTTATTACAAGTTAGAATTAAACAAAATGAATTATTTTATCTATAAATGCGCAAATTACCACTCCAAGACTTGTTTGTCTAAAAGGGGTGGTCTAATAACCCTGAAAAACTTTTAAAAAAGGTGTAACTGGGGCAGAAGGACTCTAATGTATAACTAAGGGCAATAATATATAACAAGCAGAAATAAACCACCAAATAGCATAATATATATATATTGCTCTTGTTGAAACCTAGTTGCATCAAGATAATTAAAATAATCTAATTAATTAATTGAAATTAAAATTAATTAAGTAATATGATTAATTAAATAAAACTAATCTAATTAATAAATAACCTAGTTTATTGGATAAATAATCTAAATAATTAATTAAAAAGGTTATCTTAAAGTCTAATAAATTAAATAGAAATTATAAGTTGGAATATTATGTATTTACACATTATTAGATATATTGTGAATGATATATCTAAGCAGTTATATGATGGTGAAAGGATCAATTTAATAAGCAGGGTGTCCCGTAAGTCACAAGAAATATTTAAAGAGGTGATAATAGACCTCAAGAGCAACAAAAATGTTCATATGGACAGAAAATTCAAGTTTTGTGTTTTTTTAAGTCAATCGCATTTTTTGTTGAATAGGAAGCGATCACTCAAAAGATATTCAAGGTAACTAAGTTCCAATTGCACCATCATAAAGTAGCAAAGGTATTAACGAAAAGAGGATGAAGCCTACAGGGTTCTTTTTTATAAACACAATGCTCAGACTAGGAAATAAAAAAAAACCGAAGAAGAATCATGCATTGAATGATTATTTGCATGGATTACAGATGGACATATAAGGAAACTTCCACAATAATTAAAGAGTCCCTTTCCATTTAATAATATCATTAGTTTTGCAGCAGACCTGAATAATCTAACTAATATCAACTAAGTTTTCCTTAAGGTATAAGGACTCAAATATTAATTGTTAAAGCCCCATTTTTTTAAAATTAACGTGGGTATCGTACAATAATCAGCTGATCTCCTATCTTAGTTATACTCTATTAATTAATTTGTATTTTGTTTGTTATTATAAGGTAATAAGAAAAGATATTACTTTTTCTTATTATTTTATTTATTTTTTCTCTTTATTCAAATGTCATTATTAGAATTGATCATACCAATATTTTTCAAAGTCAATTGAAAGTATAAAAATAAGTTCATTTACCCCAGACATTTATGACAGTGCTCTTATAAAATATTTGTATAGCCTGGGGTGGTCCAGTTACCACAATTCCGAGGTAACTGGGCCCATAGGGCAAAAAAGATTGTATAAATATTTAATGTTAAAAAAAAACCTTAAATGGTATGTCATATGCTGGTCTGTTTATTGCTGAATAATTAAGAAATATTTTACAGTCAAAAATTGCATGAAGCTTGTCCTTAATTACAGTTTCATGAAGATAACTAGAGGTGTTGTAAAATCATGGTCCAGTTACCCCGGAGTAGTTTAATTGGAAGGTCCCGGAGAACGATATAGGAAGTGCTCCTTACTAGAATGCACTACTAAGAAAATCTGTCTCATCATAAATGCATCCAAGACAATAAAAAAGGTCACAAGATAGTCTGCTCGACCAGAACTGGTTGAATTTGGAGCATATGAGTTTGAAAAAGACGACCATTTCAAATAATTTGGATGTATTGTGAATACTAATGGTATAGGTACCAAAATCAAAAGCAGAATACTATCTGCAAACCATTGCTTCTGCAGGTTCAGAATCAACTGAGCTGCAACATCCTGCTCAGAAACGACTAAAGTCTTGCTGTACACATTAGACCAGTCCTCTGCTATTTCTCAGAAACATGGACATTGAGCAAGAAGGATGAGGAAAGTCTATTAATATTTGAAAGAAGGATTTTGCAGAACATAGGAGAAATTTTTGTTGAAAACAACTGTAGGTGAAGAACGCACTACTAAATCTAAGCTTTATACAATGATCCTGATATTGCAAGGTATACAAGTGCACAGCCGCTCTGATGAGTATGTCTGACCTAGAGAAACCAAAAAAAATTCCATCAGAAGAAATAACTAATTCTCTAATCTGTCAAACTAACTAATACCAGTTAGAAAATTAAGAGTGCTAAAACGTTTTTGTTATAAATAAAATTTATCAATTCTCTCCACATTCCTTCACATGGTTATAATTTGACTTTTGAAGTTCGTTGAATAAAAAAATACCATACCTCTGATGTTAAATAAAATATGTCGAAATATAGTTTTAAAAAAAATATATATAGATATAAATAAAAAATCAGTAAAATGGCTATTTCACAACATATTGCAGATATAGCTAGTTTCTCTTGTGCGTTAGACAAAGCAGAGTAAAAATCACCAATAATCTCATTTTAACCAAAAGTGACAGTTACAACCTTGTCGAACCAAGGTAGCGAATTGTTGATAACTTAAGTTTTCCACCACCAAGACAATGTGTTTGGTTTGAAGAAAAGGATGCTATTTCTTAATGGACTGTGAGGTAGATACTTCCAGAAATTGGAAACTAGTAATAACACTCTCGAGAAAGTTCTGGACGAAAATCATCATTTGATGAGGAAACTGTGGGACTCTGATGAGGCAGACCCCACGAAAAGTCTGTACAAGACAGCTTGGTGTGAATCGGAGTATTTGTGAATGTTAGTGCACTGCTGAAAGTAATGGCCGATACGTTTTTGTTAAAATCAGTGATTTTCGTAATTCAACCCCCAATCTTTGAAGTTCACAAAATATTGTTGTTAAATAAAAAGTAAAAAGGCCAATCCTGGTAATGGTAGGAAAGTAAAAGAAAAAACATAGAAGGACAATCAATCTCTTTTATTAAATACAATGGAGAGCAAGTTCTTTTCTCTCAAAGAGCAAATAGTTATGGAATTAAAAAATAAATAGGTTAATCCTGAGCTAAAATATAAAATAATATTTCCGCTAATTAAGTAATATTTCTTAATATATATGTAATGTGTTTTTTTTTTTAAATCACATATTTTCACAAACATTTGGCCAACGATTCGTCTAATGATTTGCCATGGGTGTGGATGCCCCATTTGTTCATTTGTACTTTCATATTTCAAACTTCACAAACATTTGACAAACAATTTGCCACTGGTACTTTAAATATTTTTAAAAAATTATTTATAAATTAGAAAGAAAAATTGTAACTTTTTATGACTCATCCCATTAATAAAAGCTAGATAGGTTTTAGATTTCTCAAAAATGACAATTGTAGACAAACCTGTTTTTTTTTTTTTTTAAATCAACTCTTTAATTGTAGCTACTATTTAATTAAAATTTAATTTTAAAAAAACTTATTAAAAAAATGTTACTAACTGTATTTCCAGACAATTCTGCCCGTAAAACTGCAGCATATAAATGGTTCAATTCATTTAAAGAAAGAATTTTTACATCGCTTTCACCACTATCACAACTCACTGAAGCACGGTTTTCCTGATCATTGTTTGTTTGTGAATTGTCACTAGGCATAGCATCCTTTCTATCTTTGCTAAAAATAAATTCAATAATTGTATGAAAATGGAATGTAAAAACTAAAAAAGTAAGATCAATGTAAACAAGTTAAGTATAATTTATTTATATGATTAGAACTGTATGAACGTGGAAAACTTAAATATATTAGAATAAAAAAGGGAGTGCATGATGTGTAAGCTGCCAATTTTGATCAAAACTTAGTGACTCTATGTTGAAAAAAAGTTGACCCATATCCTACCGTTTTGTCAAATGGGCCCTAGGAAAAAGCCTGAGAAAAAAAATAAAACATGCTGGAAATGCTTTATTTTATATCTTGTGTTTAAAAAATGATATTGACATTTTTTATATATATAATTAGAAATTTACACATTTTTATATAATAATTACACAAAATTACTTTGGGTTTGAAGCTCTGTACCTCATCTTCAGATTACCCGTTATTGATGTTCTTGGACTTGTTAAAAATAGGGGAATTTCTTCTTTAGACACACACACATATATTTATATATATATATATATATATATATATATAAATATATGTGTGTGTGTCTAAAGAAGAAATTCCCCTATTTTTAACAAGTCCAAGAACATCAATAACGGGTAATCTGAAGATGAGGTACAGAGCTTCAAACCCAAAGTAATTTTGTGGCTTTAAAAATTTAGAGTATACCTGGAACTGAAAAAAAAAAATTGTTTGTTTTTGATGATTTTTTCAACATTAAGATTTCTTGATGTGCTGAATCAAAATCTTCCATAATTTTTAGTGTGAAAAATCTATGAGGCTAGTTCACTTAATAATTTAAACACTTTTTTAAATTTATTTGTCCAAAAAAATTCAATTATTTTGTTAATTTTTCCTTTAATATACTCTATAAAATAAATGTTTATTTGAAAAGACCACGTCGATATTTTTCAAACACGAGATATAAAATAAAGCATTTTCAGCGTGTTTTATTTTTTTTCTCATCTAGAGCCCAATGGACAAAACGGTAGGATATAGGTCAACTTTTTTTCAATGTAGAATCACACCAAAAATTTTGATCTATATTAGCGACTGACACATCTTGCACTCCCCTTGTAAGTATAAAATTGAATATAAAAATCATTGACAACAGTGCATTTCAGCTTCAAAAACATTTCTTAGCTACCATTCTTAAGTAACTACTGAGAATACAGTTACTTTTCAGGAGACGAAAAAAGAACTTTCTGCAAATAATTATTTTATGTCTGGGCCGTTTACTTCTCTGTTCTAATTTTATTTTGCAAATATGTTTCTTATAAGTTAATAAAACTGAGGAATTTGAAAAATGTGATTTTTCACAGTTATTAATTAAATATGGTGGCAATGTTATAACCAGAAAACAATATTAGAATATTATTTGTAAGAATTTTTTTTTTTTAAAACAGATGGTAATAAAACTATTTAAAAGAACTGAAAGTACTACGGTAATTTATAAATCATGACTCTTCTCAACAAGAAAAAAAATTACGATCATGTTTTATAATATATTTTGTTCAATTTAAGGATAAATATTATGTTTTTTATTCTTACCCTTCACCATCTTGAACAGAGCTTGTACTGGAAGATGGCTTCCTCCAATTTCTTCTAGAACTTTGGCTTTCATAGCTTTTATAACTCTTCTCACTATCAAATGAATCCTCATCTGGCTTTCTAAACGTTAATCTTTTTTTATTTGTCTCATGTCTATCATTGTGATCATGTCTATGTCTATATCTATCAGAGCGCTTTTCTGAATCATAACGGCTGTAGCTCTGTTTTTGACCATGTTTTTCAGCATCTTTCAGAACTTTGTTGAATTCATCCAAAGACTAAAACAATATGACAAAAAAAAATATTAACACATGTGTTTAATATGAATTATGCTCAGATCACAATGAAGTATACCTTTGAAATACATCTCTTAATATAAAATCAACTGCTCTTAAACAATCCCTATCAGTGCAGATTGATAATAATGACATATTAGGGACTTGAATAAGTTCTCGCTGTTTCACAGATGGTGTTATCTTAGTCTTTTTGCATCAGGCAATACTATAGCCAACTTTATCGTGAAGCCATTAGACTCGAAATCACAGTATATGTTATTCCGCCGAAGTGTAAACAACATACTTTTTCATAGCGTTAAACATGTCGAATTTCGTGCCAAAAAAAAGAGTAATTGCGGGGAATTTACTGCATTCCTTTTTTTTAAAAAAATCTGCATCTGAAGCACATAGAATTCTTGTGGAGACTTACGGCGACCATGCTCTGTCGGAAACAAAATGCAGAGATTGGTTTAGACGCTTTAAAAACAATGATTACTCATTACTCCCATATTACTCATTACTCGATGAATACCCAAGTCAGACGCAAAATGAACTTGCAGAATCATTAGGAGTTGTTCACACAACAGTTTCCAAACGTTTAAAAGCATTAGGAATGATTAAAAGCAAGGAAATTGGGTGCCTTACGAATTAAAGCCGAGAGACTTCGAACGGCGTTTTTTCACATGTGAACAGCTGCTAAAACGGCATTAAAGAAAAGGTTATTTGCATCGTATCGTGACGCGATGAAAAGTGGATACACTGCGATAACCCGAAGCGTAAAAAATCGTGGGGTAAGCCCGGCCATGCATTAACATCAACGGCAAAGCCGAATATCCATGATTCCAAGCTCATGCTCTGTATTTGGTGGGATCAGCTGGGTGTAGTGTATTATGAACTCCTCAAACCCAACGAAACTATCACGGGAGATCGTTATCGACTACAAGTAATGCGTTTGAGCCGAGCATTGACGGAAAAACGGCCTCAATACGAGGAAAGACACGACAAAGTAATTTTGTAGCATGACAACGCTCGGCCACATGTTGCAAAACCGGTCAAAACCTACTTGGAAATGCTCAAATGGGAAGTCCTACCCCACCCGCCGTATTCACCGGACATTGCTCCTTCCGATTACCACTTGTTCCGATCGATGACTCATGGCCTGGCTGAGCAGCACTTCCAATCTTATGAAGATGCCAAAAAATGGATCGATTCGTGGATAACTTAAAAAATTTTAATCGGGAAGTCTAAATCATGAATATTGATTGAATGTATTTAAATTCAATTTAAATCCTGGGGTCAATCCAGTGCTGATATAAAAGAATAAATAATTATCTGCCACAGCCGGATCCGAACCCGGGCCCAGCAGACTGGGACTGTACCTCTTGGAACAAAAATAAAAACATTTCCTTCATTAAATCAAATCAAATTTAAATATATCAATAAGCCAAGTAGTGGGATTAACAATTAAAATGAGCATACATTAATTTCGATCCGATATGTAGAGATGAAGATAGCAATAAGTTTCATCAGCAGCTTTTAATGAATATTATCAAGACTAAAGCCATTAATTTCATTACCTATCAAAATAAGTGGTGTGTGGAACGCTAACACCAAATACGGTTGAGGAAGTTCTACTTTCACAAAGAATATAAAATGAAATATTAAAAATTATACAATAGTGATCCTAATAAAACTACAAGCACATAGTTACTAGTGCTCAAATAAAATAAGGATAACAACTTCCAAAATTCTAATTTATCTAAAATACCAAATATTCTTGACCATAGAATAAACATTAAATTAAATATTGGGTCCTGAGTTCAAAATTACATGCAGATCATTCATTTTAATGGGTGCAATGCCTCCATAATAAGAACCTCATTAATGAAATATAAATACAAGTTTTATGCTTCATTTATTAACATTCTGAGGGAAATGTTATAAATATTTTTGTATAATCCAAAATACTTTATATAAAACTTACTCCCCATCTCTCAGATATGACATCATCTAGACTCCTCCCTTCTTCTTCTGCTTTCTCTTTTGCTCTTTCTAGAGCTTTCCTTAGCCACTGTACTCCATTATCACCTACCCCAGAAGAAACAGAGGTCTTTCTGGTTCCAGATGCTGACGGCAAACCAGTCCCTCCATTTTTCCAAAATGGGTTCAATTCACGACTACTTTTCCCAAGCTGCAAAATAAATAAAACAAAAAATTATAAACTGAAAGCATTTCAGATATGAAATATATATATATATATATATATATATATATATATATATATATATATATATATATATATATACTAGTAAGTAAATTTAAATGGAGGCTTATTTGTAGAAATTTGAAAGGTGTTTTATAAAAAAAAATCTATTATGAAACTACTTCATCCAGGATGTTGACTCGTTCTTGAGACTTGTCAGAATCTTTCTTTTTCTCATCATTTATTTCTTTCCTTGTTTTGCCAGAAAAACAAGTATCCATGGACATCCATTCATCTCTTACTTTAGAAGAATCAGGTAACTTCAAAGATTCAGCTTTCTCAACCCATTCTTCACTGCTGATACTCTAAAAATCGGATAATTAATTTATTTAAAGAAAATACTTCTTTATAATGGGATTAAAATTTGAATACAACTTTTACAAAACAAATTTTATCAATTAGATTTCTAATTTAACTAACAGAGGTTGATGAAGAACGACGTCTGCTTTTATGCTTGTGAGATTCTTTTTTTCTTTTGTGTCTATGTTCTTTCTTATCTTTTCTCCCCATTTTAAAATAATTTATCGGACGTACACCAAAAACAGAAAATTCTCAATAGAATCACTTACAACTTAATTCTAACCGAACCTTCTATGTTTGTAAACAATTATCCAACTATGTCTACTTACCAATGTTAATAAGTTCCTTCTTGGAGTTCCCTCACTTCATTGTTGAAAATTACGTCACTGGAGTCTACAGTGGATCAACTAATAAATACATATTTAAATAAAAAATTTCTGGAATTGATAACGTTTTAACTCCTTAAATATCACAAAATTACAGGAAAATAAATTTAAAATGAGTAAAATAGCAAAGATCTGTCGTTTGTGTAACTTTTTGGATGTTAAAACTGTCATTAAAAACATTTCTTGGTTTGAACATGGACGATTATTCCAAAAATGAACATTTTGTATCCAGCGTTCTTAGTGAGGCTTGCATCAACATTTTTTGGCAGAATCTATTATTATCACTTAATATATGTCATATGCTACTACTGTGTTCATTTTTAATCTCGAAATCGCTAAATATTATTATTTTAATTGATCATAAACCAGTCAATTCTCATTTCTTTAGCCTGTCTGAGGTCGCACTTTGTTACTTTCATCAGTCTGTTTTAACGACAATGACACGTCTAGGCTAGATTTTGCATGATGATATTTGTACCAATTTTGAAAACTTTCTAAGGAAGGAAAAGGTAAACCTCTAATGTAATACGCTTGTGATCCACGACTCATTTTATACCTGTCCCACAATCCAATTCTCATTCCTTAGAAAAAGTTTGAATTTCTTGCCAGAGTCTTACACTTGTTAAGTTCATTATTGTTCCTAGCCAGGCAACACAAGAAATTCCCACACACGTATTTCCGCTATTTTATTTTTTTTAATTAGCAATCAGTAATGTTAGAGCAATATTGCGAAAATTAATTTGTGGTGTGTCCGACCATTCCTCTTATTCCTTCTTGGCCTAACATCATCTTGTATGTTTCAGATACGTTGTTATATTATCTTTTTCTAATGAATGACCTTGTAATCTAAAGGCAACGATTTTTTTTTTAAATAAAAAAAGATTATCACCTGTTGAAGCCGAGATCATCATTCCTCTGTGTCTCATTCTTTTGCCATTATTATTATTTTAACAGACCGCAAAAAATGAAATACCTGACAAAAAAAAATAGGATTTTCTACTGAAACCCAGGGCCATAACAACCATTTTTGCAGCCCCACATATAGGAGATCCCAGGCTTGTGGGTGAGGACTACTTTATTTAAAAGTATTTTATTTGAAAAATAACTACTAAACAACTTTTAGACTGTCCAAGTGGTCCAAAATCTACTATTTAGGGAGTTTTTAATTAGAAAATTCCAAATATAAAGCAAAAATAATTGTTCCAATAACGAAAGCATATCTGTTATTTTTTATTTGCAGTAAAAAATTATATTTTCGATTGAAATATCGATATTTTAGACAAAACAAAATACGAAAAACCTCTACAAATGAAATTTAGTAGCTAAGTGTTAGTGAACATGCCAAGAAACGATTTTGATGAAAAAAAAAAACAAACCCGCCGGATGAATAACGTTTTATTCGATGGAATTCATTCAGAAACATTGAAAATGGGCTGTTTTGAGAGAATCGCCCATTTATTATTGAAGAATGTATCTGTAATTCGGAAATTTATGCTACTAGTACTAGCTCCAAACTTAAGATCGTTTTTCTTTTCGAAATTGTGTTAATGAAGAATATGTACCATTGATTTGTTTTTCATCTGAGATCATCATCGATGGATTGCACAATAATACGTACGTGAGGGACTAATTTGAGAACACTTGATTTATATATGAATCTGTTGATCAAGAAGAGATAAGCTAATTGTCCCAGAAAATAACATAAAGAAAATACCTACAAGGGGAATAAAAGGCTATGCCCAGGCGTAAGGAGGTAAACTATGTCCATAGAAGACGATCCCATGTTCTCGAATGGGTGGGATCATTTAAGTTGCTGTTTGTCAATTTGGCATTCCTGTCGTTTCTTGGGATATAAAAATACCCTGTATTTTACTTTGGAGAATGTTCGGGTACCATTAAAAAGGAGTGGTACTGCCCCAAAAGACTATCAAGAAAAACACATTTAAAGACCACATATTTTTTTACCTAATTTGATGAATGCTATCAAAGGTCTAAGATGTAATTTTATCTTTGATTATTTCATTTTCCATGTTTTGGAAGAGTGAGTACTATAAGGTTATCATAAAATAAAATGAGTCACACTAAGTAAATCTGTATTCTTCAACAAGCACTTAATAACTCATCATTCAAACCTATTGATAAAGTAGAGTCTTCCTCACTGAAAGTGTTATCAGAGTGGTTCTACAGGCAAGCATAATATTCTCATAACAAGTAAAGATTCTAGAAATATTTTGAGGCACCTGTGGAGATCAGAATATGTTTCAATACTCATGCTATGTTGTGCACTACTGCGCTTTCTATTTCTCGGGATTATTCCTACCATGGATGTGACAAGAACATGTTTGTTTTGGACTCTAAAACACGAATGAAATTGGTATGAGTTGTTGAATAATTCTAGATCGAAGCCTATGCCGTACCGAAAAATCTGTAGGTTTTAATTTTACTGAACCGAATGCAAGAATAACAGATTTGTAATCTTTCATTTTGTTTTAGACACATCCCATTCTTGTAATGCTATGGACAACCTGCCTTTGCGTCCTCGCAGAGAACGATATTCCTCTGCTTGTACTAATCGTATTACAAAGAGTTTGACTACAGATGGAAAAGTTCAATGAACCCAGCCCACTTCAATCTCGTGCGAAGAGGAACTGTTCCTGTGAACCCGCCGGACAGAGGAGAAGAAGAAGCATAAGGACGCCACGCTGCAAAAATCCAACAATAAAGGACAGGAGTGCTCAAGACGTAGCCCAGGTACACAGCCCCGTGCACGAGTACCTTGTCTGCATTACACTTGAATATTATTGTTCCCAACAAAATATAATTTTTACGCCCTGACTTAGGCAAAGTAAATAGAAAAAGAAACAATTGGTATTGTTGGCATACTCAGAGTAATTATGCCAGTAATGCATACATCCCTAGTTTCTACAGGCGAGAAAGAGAAATAAGAAATATAAAAAAGGTCCACTCCTGGAGTGCATCCAGTCATATTTTTCTTAATTTTTTATCTATTTAAAGAAATAACTATTATATTAATCATTTAGTATTATTAGTGAAAGATTTCCAAACAAAACCACAAGTTTCTCAAATACCAGTTAACGTATCGCATATACAGACATGAAAGCGAATCAGTGATAGTACATCTCACATCAACAATCTAAAAAATGATTTACCAAAAAGAGATAATACTTCATCAAAAACAGTTCCACATATACTATAACACAGTATATGTGGAACTGTTTTGGAGTACGAGTATGTATATGTATATTATATATATTTATGTGATCTTATCTTTTTCAGTCCTTAATGATGCGAATATCCCTTATATGCAAAACGATGTCTTATTAGTTATTTAATAGGGTACAACTACAGAGGAGCGGCGCACTATCAGAAGAGTCTAGAGACTGAATCGAGTGTCGTCTCACTAGCGATCTCTGGGTCCATTCTTGTTAACTACGTGCCTCCTTTTTCAGCACTTTCTTATAAATTGGTTTTATGCTCATCCCTTAAAGCTGTTTCACAGTTTGCAAATTTATTCTCATTTGGATACAACTGTTTGTTTGTTTTTTTAAAGAAAAAAGTTACTTTTTATTTTAATGTACTTATCATCTTCCCCTTTTTCAGATAAGAATATAAGTATTTCACTTATTTTTATACAATTAAATAATAATTAATCAAGTAATGTTTTTTTTAAATGATCTTCATAATTCAATGCCATGATTAATAAACATTTGTAATAATTAATTTCATTAATTTAGTTCTAATTTAATTATCTAAAAATAAGGTAAATAAATATGTTCATAATTAAAAACCATAAAATTACCACTTTACTATCGCAATTGAATTTTTTAAATAATTAATTTAATTTTCTACAAAAATAAATACTGTTAATATTATCCATTATGATTATAAATGATTAAGTTCATAATTAAAAAACATGAAATTACCCATTAACTATCATAAATAGGTGCAAAATAGAATCTAACAAAATTAAATCACAATGGGTGTAGCAACTCGGAATAAAATTTGTGCGACGTAACAAAGCGGGGTAAAATATTTTTTTTAGGGAGAGACAAAGTTGATATTCGTTTTTTGCACCCCCCAAAACTATTAAATATGAATATTCATAGCAATCGAAAAATTGCTTGTAAAAAAACAGCTTTAAGCGGTGAGCATAAAACCAAATTTATAAGAAAAAGGAGGCACGTAGTTAACAAGAATGAACCCAGAGATCGCTATTGAGACGACATTCGATTCAGTCTCTAGACTCTTCTGATAGTGCGCCGCTCCTCTGTAGTTGTACCTTTAATAGTATTTGAGAGACTTAAGAAATCTTCTAATAATATCTCAATAGTAATTAATTAATTATTATTGATTTTTTTTTCGTTGATTTATAAAAATGCATCATTATGAGCTCGAATTGGATTCGACCATTTTATAGTTATAGGACATGTCGCTGAATTCATTTCTTGTAAAGAATCCTTTTTTCGTTAAACTTTACTATTCTTGCAAGCTTAATTTCCGAACCCACTTGAGAGTTTGAATATTAAGATGAACTTCCTGAAAGCAATTTTTTTTTTTCAGTTTTGATCTAGTTGGAGTAGGTTTATAACCTTACGTTTCCTCACGTGGAGTTTGTTTATTTTCAGAAGTTGGGGGTAAATCATTAATTGTTGTTAAAAATTGTTAGAAATTTATAGTTAATTTTTTAAGTACCTCTATTTTAGATAAATTGTCAGTTACAGGCGTCAGTGTCAGTGTTCAGAACATCATTTATTAGCAAAATTTCAGGTAAATTTATTAAATATATATTTTTTGTTAGGTTACTGGAGTTTTTCTAATTTATCCAAACGCTTATGGACTTTGGCTTTTTCAGAAATTTTTAAGTTATGGATGACATTCTAAAAGATAAAAGATTTAACCATGCCCTTGCAGATCCCCGGTTTAAAAATGTACCTTGGAAGGATAGAAAAGTCAAAATTGATAAACGCTTTCAGTCAATGTTCACTGATAAAAGATTTCAAATCAAGTATACTGTAGATGAAAGGGGGCGCCCAATAGATCAACTTCAATCTGAAAATTACAAAAAGTATTATGACTTATCTGAAACTTCCGATGGATCTGAATCTGAATTGCTTGAAGAAGATGAAGAAATTGCACGGAGTTCTTCTGATTCTGAAAATGAACTTGATAATATTAAAGGTTCCCTCGAGGATGAAGAAAATTCATTAGATAATAAAGAACATTCAGTAGATGGAGGAAGTTCTGATATTATATTAAAAGATGGTTCAGATTCTAAAGAGAAGTTGAAAGAAGCTCAAAAAGAAGTGAATAAGTATATTGATGAAATACATAAAAAAAAATTAGACAGTAAAATTCGAGACAAACTTACTGATTTTCG